>JBAMCI010000107.1:16225000-16555000 GCA_037075265.1 Drosophila nigricruria
TTTATTTAATAATAATAGTAATAAAATTAAAATTAGTTTAAAACTATATTATGCATATTTTAATAATTAAATAATAAAATCTTAATAATATTTAATTATTTAATATTATTCATTAAATAATAAGGCAAATGTTAAATGAAAAAAACAATATTAAAATTATTTTAAAAAATATATTATGAATATTTAAATACTTATATAATTATATCTTAATAATATCTATTTATGTAATATTATTCATTGAATAATACGAAAAGTTTTAAATGAAAATTAAAATTAAAATTAGTAATAAATATAATATGAATATTTAAATACTTATATAATTAAATCTTAAAAATATTTTTTAAAATTTATTTTTATTTTCTTTAATCATTAAAAATATTTCTTGTAATTACTTTATTAATTAATGGGACTTAATTGGACTAGAAAAATAAATTAAAATTATTTTTTAAAAAATGTATAGAAAATATTTAAATAAATTTAAATTTGAGCTTGTAGCTTAAGCAAAATATATAACAAAAATAAAAAAAATTAAAAAAAATTCTTAAATATTGAAAAATGTGATTCAATTTGTCAAATTGGTTATAGTTGACATGCCTTATACCAAAGTCCCCAAATAGGTTTCAGAGCGGGGCGAAGCCAATTATAAGACTGCAATTTGCATGCTTGAACTAATTGAGAATTATAAAAATGCTAAACCCTTTACATAGTTAGAGTTCACTTGCATTAATGATACTTTGAGTCATTTCTTGTGCACCAAATAGAGATTGGCGTCAATTAAGTCACGAGATTTGCACATCTCTAGCAGACACAGTCACACATCCACACACACACACACACACACATCCGCACACACTCAGTGAGACATCAAACGTGCAAACATTTGCCATATTTTTGTAATCAAAGTAAACAATCCATTTAACCAAACAGAGCATACAGACACACAGAGAGAGAGAGAGGAGACAGGAGATAGGAGTGAGGGGAGAGGAGAGCGAGGGAGAGAGACACACATGGCATAGCCGGACTGGCAGCTGTTGCTGTCCAAACGTGGCATCTTTGGCAATTTGACTTCATTTTCGATTTGGCCCGCGACCATGAAGCGCCCTCTGGCGGCCAGCGCACTTGGCCAGGGACACACGTCGATTCCATTCCTCCATTTTATTTTCTTTTTGTCACTTGGCCAGCAACATGCAATGGCCGCGGCACAGTCAGTCATAATAACGACGCCAATTGAGTTAAGGTGGGGCGACGCCACGTCACGTGACATCTTTGATGCAAACAGCATTTGAATTTGAAATGAAAACCAAACCAAAGGGTCAGGCAGCAGACATCAGAGACAAAGAGAGAGAGAGACAGAGAGAGAGAGAGAGACACACACAGATCTGGGCAGCTTCAGTTACTGCGCTGCGGCGTTGCATACTTTGCAGCGCCATTCGGGAAATTTAGCACTGATATGACAACACTCCATGGCATCTGTGTCCATTGGCATTTTGTTTGTAAACATTCTACGCCAGCTGCATGCATGTGTGTGTGTGTGTCTGTATGTGTGTGTGTGTGTGCAAATAGTTTTTACTGTCCAAGCCCAAAACGCAGCCAAAAGGCAATAAAAGCAAAGCGCCAACTTTATTATTACGTTTTTATAACGCCAACACACACACACACACTCACTCACACACACACACACAGTATTTCTTTGCATAGATTTTACATGATGGCACACCTGTTCAGCAGCTCTCAGCAATCAGGACAGTTGGTTGGGCTGTGCCCACACTCTGCCAGCTCAGTCCACCCCATGCAAGTTGGCCAAATTCCAGGGTGTTCATATACATGCATATATCTGTGTGTGTGTGTGTGTTTGTGTGTGTGTGTGGGGCTCTACAGGGGGCGGGCAGCTGCTATGACTTTGGCAGGAAATTGGATTGGATAATAAGACAAAAGAGCGCAGTTCATGCAAGCAGAACAAAAGCGAAAGCATTTTCCAAAGAATTTAATTAAATTGTCATTTTTGGATATAGCTTAGCACAAAGCAGTAAGTGAGCTCACATTGGGGAACTTTGAACGACTAGCCAATACGCTAATAGCCACGTCGAAATACCAATCAAAAATTGTCAAACAAAAAAAACATAACTTTCCAGCTGTGCTGCTGCTCTTTGACTCTATGAGTTGTACGTACAAATAATGCATTCCATAGTCAGATGACTTCTTACTTAGAGAACTTTCCTAAGCTCAGAGTTTTCTGAATGATTTTTGTATATAGTTTCCATAACTAATACTTAGTCACACTGAAAAATAGAACAATGTTTAAGTATTTAAAAAATAAAAAGGGTTTGCCTATAATTACAAAATATATTTTTTTTTGTTGAATAAATTATGAAAAATATAAAATTATTCAAAACTGAAAAATTTGTTGAATATTTTGAATATAGTTATTTTTTTGTAAATTTATAAACCAAATTAATAAGCTGAAATAAATATAAAATATTATATATGTATTATATATTTTAAATATAAATTAATAAAAAATATATATAAATTATTATATATATTTTATAGTATATATTATATAATATTTTATATTTATTTTAGTTTATTCATTTAGATTAATATTAAATATTCATTATATATTTTGAATACAAATTTATATAAAATTTATTAAAATATTATATATATCTTATGGTATTATTTTGTATTTATTTCAGTTTATTTATTTAGATTATTAATTTTTGAAATAAATTCTGAAATAAATATAAAAGATTATATATTTGAAATAAAAATTAATAAGAAATAAATATAAATTATTATTTATATTTTATTGTATATATTAGATAATCTTTATATTTATTTCTATTTATTCATTAATTATTTAATTTATAATTTTTGAAATAAATTCTAAAATAAATATAAAATATTATATATTTTAAATACAAATTAATATAAAAAAATTTTAAAAATATTAAATTATTGTTATGGTATATATTATATAATATTTAAGATTTATTTCAGTTTATTCATTAAGATTTTTTTTTTTAATTAATTAGTATCGAGTAAGAGTTATATATTATAGTTTAATTATTTCTGCTTAATATTTATATATAATTAATAAGCAGAAATACAAATTTTTTTTGTGCAATTTCAATTTAAAATTCTTAAATTCTACTGTCAAAGGCCTGCTTCGATTGGTACTTGTGCTAGCTATATTGACAATCTTGGAATTGGATTTAAAATAAGCAAAATGTTAAGTATTTCAGTTAATTTATAGAAGAGTTTCGAGTCACGATGATTAGCTGGGTATGATAAGATTTCTGATTCTTGTTATTTCTATATTAAAAAGCTTGAAATATTTTTGCTTAGTAGTTTTTTTGGTATTAATTAATAAATTAATAAATAAAATGTTAAGTTGCTGTTAAGCTACAGAGCTGTTAAATTGCGGAAGACACAAAAATGTTAGCTTGTAAAACTTTAACAGTTCACAGTAAGTTGATGCAAAAGAACCTAAAATAGAGAGAGGAGAGAGCAGTGAGAACTCAAGAGATTTTTGTGATCTTGATCATCTTGATTCATTTTGGCATATAAAATTTATATAAGATTTACAAAATAGAAACATTTCGTATCAAATATTATGTTATATCTATTATAACATCTGTTAATAAACAGTAAATGTTACTTTATGAAAGAATCTCTAAATTAAATATTTATAAATATATATACATAAATCCATTGACATATTCCTTAAGCCTTAGCCAAATCCAAGCCCATCAATTTATCATCTTATATATATATATATATATATATATATAGAGAGAGAGATTTATCAACTAAACTACTTCAGGCAACTCTGTGAGCTATAAAACTCAGTTTTTTATCAAAATTAAACGATTCGATATCGATTTCAGTTATCTACAAATATAATTTACTCTGACTTAAGCTTACCTACAAGAAAGTTTGATTGATACTTTCATATACTTTAATATATATACTAATACTCAACTAAGCTGCTATTGCCTCTGTTTTTTTTTTTTTTAGTCATTCATTGAGAATTGGGCACGTAGCTGTTGAAATAATATGAGGACAATAGAGATGGCTAAAAATACAAGGATTTGTTGTGCCTTGCGCCTGTTTCCATTGCCTGGCGCTTGCCCTCGTTTCCAACGTTCCGTTTCGGTTCATGTTTTGGCCAGCTTTCAGTTATTGTTGGCCATGCAGCACGCCCCCTGTTGGTGGGGGCGTCAAACAAAATGTGTCACTTAGGTGTCAAATGAGAAAATAAATAAATAAGCTCGCAAGAGGCTGTGGTGTTAAGCAACTGACGATGTTGCCAGCTGTCTGTCGGCTGCTGTTGTTATCCTTGCTGATGTTATTATCATTGTTATTATTATTTTCTTAGTCGTTGTTGTTGTTGCTGTTGTTGTTGTTGTTGTTGTCACGCGACTGCAGTGGCGCGTTTTCAATAATAATCTCTTGTCTTGGGCATAAATGTCGCATTAAAATGTCACGCACTTGTGGCTTAATCACGCCTAAAGGATAACGCCCAGGCCCCAGCTCAGGCCGGCTCATGGCCTAGGCGCACCCAACGCGACAGACAGACAGACAGACAGGCGACATCACTTCAGAGTCCGTTTGGACCTCAGCCATGAAGACCATGTGGAGGTTACCTCAGCGACAGCCGCAGCTTCAGCTTCAGCGTCAGCCTGATTCACTTGAATGGGCGCTCTGGGCGGGTTGACATCACTTGTTTGCGGTTTTTATTATATTATGCTTGTGTCAAATGGGCTCAGCGCTGTCACATCCTTGACTGCTGCCAGCTCAGCGTCCTGTCAGCCAACTCGCAGGCTCAACTACGGCTTTAGCACCGCCCAGTTATTACGCATTGCCGGCATCTTAATGTCGAGTGCTTCGGCTGCTGCTGCGGCTGTGGCAAGCGAACGCTTCCAGAACTGCCTAACCCAACTCTCGCCAACAGGTGGCGCCTCTTGACCCACCCACCCCCACACGTCAGCTGAGCCCCGGCAAATTCCAAGCTCCAAACAGCAACCACTTGGCCAACAACAAGTGCCACTGCCAACTGCTGCTGCTCGCACTTCTCTTGCTTCTCTCGTTTCTTAAGCTCAAGTTCTCATTACTATGTCATGGAAAGTGTAACGCAGCTACTGAGAGCTGATGATACACATTGCTGGATAAAGCTCGACAATTATTAAGGGATACATAAATATATATGTAGTATATAAATGTAATTTAACTCTCATTTAGCTTAAAAATATTTATAAAATTTTATTAAATATTTTAAATATTAATTTATGACTAAATACTAACATTAATGCCAGGAAAAGAGTCTGTGACTAAGCCGAAAAGGTTTTGCGGCAGAAACAGTGAGCACAATGCTCAGTTATAGCACATAGAAAGACGTCACCTTGAAGGCTAATGCGGGATAACACCTGGTTGTAAAGTGAGAGGCAATCTAAGAAAGAGCAGGTTTTTTAGTTGCTAAGCAACAAATGCAATTTGATACAGTCAGAGTGAGGAATCTCTTGGGTTGACTCTTACCTGACTGACAGTTCATAAAACATTTCCTACCTTAAAAAAAAGAAAATATGATTATCATCATCATTATCATTAGCATTAGTATTAACATTAACAATAACATCAGCATAAGCATAAGCATTAGCGTTTACATTCTCATTATTATTATCGTTTATCATTAATCATTGATCAATATCATTACTATTCGAACTAGCATTAACTAGTATTAATATTCTCATAATAATAGCATTGATATTAGCCTTGTCATTATCATTCATCACTGAATATTATCATTTCTTATTAGCATTCTCATTAGCATTAGCATTAATATTAGTATTAGCATTTGTATTCTCATTTTCATTATCATTGCTCATTGATCACTATCATTATTATTATTATCATTAGCATCAGCATTGACATTAGCATTGGCGTTCTCATATTCATTATCATTCATCACTGATCATTATCATTTTTATTAGCATTAGCATAAGTATTAGCATAAGTATTAGTATTAGCGCTAGCATTTGTATTCTCATAGTATCATTGTTCATTATCAGTGATCATTATCATTGAGCATTATCATTGATCATTAGCATTGATCATTATCATTGATCATTATCATTGATCATTATCAGTGATCATTATCGTTGATCATTATCATTAATAATTATCATTGATCATTATCATTATTATTAGCATTAGCATAATCATTAGCTCATTATCATGAAATATTATTTGTTTATGAATAATGCAATACAATACAAATTTTTATATATCTTCTTGATTATTCATATATATTATCAAGTTCTATATATATATAGTAATTGATCGTCCCAAATTGAAAGACTGTGCGACGTAAGAGTATTTTGGCTTCAGCCATGAGGCAAATTGTTACTATTGCGGTCCACTGCAATTGGCAGCTGGCACTTGCCATATTTTATAAGTTAAGGCACGTTTCAGTGGTCAGGCCGCTCGTCGGGCAAGTGGTAATCCTGCTCCACTCATCCAATGACTGGTCCTCAGTTATTCTGTTCTGCAGTCAACTGCTTGGCCGCAATGAAATCGCAAAATTTATTTGCTGAGTGTTGCCAAAAAAAGACGAAGACGAAGAGGGAAAAAAAAAAACAAGTAAGAGTGCTCTAGTCGAGACGGCTCGACTACGAGATACCCTGAACCCTGCGAAGATCCAATCTTCCCAACATTATATTATAATTTTACATATACAAATATTGCGAACAACGCACACACACACATGCATACGCGCGCACGCATAAGCACGCTCTCTGCTGACCGCGCAGTCAGCGCGGCGACTGCGCTTGGGCTGCAATATGCCTATTGTATGGGAAATTAAATGTTTAATAACTTTTTTTGTGGATGGACTTTCTTAATCAAACTTGCGCAGCGTAATCATGTCATTCATATGTATGTATTTGCCAAAGCACAAGTCTCTAGTATTTGAAATACGAATTTTGCAAATTGGGGGCGAAGGGGGCGTGGCATCCAAAATCCAAAAATTACAAATTGTCCGCATTCATTACACGGATCTACACAGTGAGTTTGAAGTCTCTAGCTTTTACGGTATGCTTAGCGGAAGAAAAGTTATCGATTTTTATCGGTAATAAGGAAACGGGATGAGTTATCGAAAATCTAAAAAAAACTCGTACTGCGTAGGCTATAGACGAGTATTCTCTGAAAATTTCATATATCTAGCTTTTGTGGTTTACGAGATCGCTGCGTTCATACGGACGGACGGACGGACGGACGGACGGACGGACGGACGGACGGACGGACAGACGGACAGGGCTATTTCAACTCAGCTCATCGAGCTGATCAAGAATATATATACTTTATGGGGTCTGCGATGTCTCCTTCTGCCTGTTACATACATTTCACAAAAACATTATACCCTGATTTCCCATTTTCAATGGGTTCAGGGTATAAAAAAAAGCGAACAAAATAAGAAGAGGTATTGACTATAGAAGCAAGTATGCGACTAACTGATACCCTGTTAACAAATGATGTGATAAACAAAAGGACTTTCCATAAGTCTTAAATATTGTTAGATAACAGGAGAAAACTCTCCAGTTACTATGGACTTCAACTTACTTTAGTACTTGACAATTTGATAGGCGAGCATATGTAACTGTAGGCTTGGCACACCCACACACACACACACACAGATCGAGCACAGGGCCATGGCAAATGAAGCGGCTGGCAAATTGGCAGCTTCGCATTGAGCCCAAAAGTCAAATTCGAAAGGCAAAGCTGCCAAAGCCAATTGCAAAATGAAGACAGAATCCTTGGCCGATGCACAGACGCTAAGAAGCCTTTGTGGCTGGCTGGGCAACAATTTAATTATAAGCCGAGTCGCATCGACTTTTGGCTCTGGCTCCCATTGGACCAGCCCCCCATACACTGCGTCAACTAACCTGATTACAAGTTGCAAATGTTTATTCAATTTCCATTCTCAATTAAATGCGGACTCTGTTTTTGCTGTCATTTTGCGACTCATAATTGCATTTGCCTCACATTCGTCTGTGTCTGTCTCTCGTGTGTGTGTGTGTGTGTTGGTGTATGTGTGTGTGTGTGTGACCCTTTCATTTGGCCAACACTTGCCGCAACGCCCACTTTCTCGACTCTCGGCATAATTTGTAATTTTGTTAGAGATTTTCGGCTGAAATGGCCGCAAATGCGAATTGGAACTGTCTTTGGCTTTTGCGGCTTTTTGGCCATGGCTTTAGCTGATTGGCCGGCAAAAGTTTTTGTCGCCAAGGAGACGCCATCCTCTATGTGTGTGTGTGTGTGTGCTCGCTGAAAGGACACGTCACATGCTCGGCTGATTACATTGGCTAACCGCCGCCCGCTGCTCTTGGAGTCGCTCACAAAACTTTACGTATAATTTGCTTGGCCAAATTGCATTTTGCGGTTGCCTTAGCCCCAACTCTTAAGGAAAAAGAAAAAAAAAACTGAAAGAAAAAGAAAAAGAAACAGAATCAAAAATAAAATTGAACCCAAGCACATATCGCAGACGGAAACACCCATACACCCGCCCACCCACAAGTGCATTGCCAGCTGAGGAGCTCAGCAGCTGAGCATTATTAGCTCCAAAATCAACATCCGCCTCTGCTGGCTGCTGGCTGCTATTGCTCCAACAATTTTCCATTTCCATTTGCATTTCAATATCAATTAAATGGACCACAAATCTTATTTAAAAAGGAAAAGCAAAGTCCAATGAGTGACTGCAATTGTCGCCTACAAAGCACTGACTTCTGAGGTCCAGAGAGTTTTCTCTTTTGCTATAAATCATTTTATAACATAACTTAATAATTGTTTTTAAATCTAGATAATAAGCGAGTAAGAGTGCTCTAGTCGGGAGTGCCTGACTAGCAGATACCCGAACCCTATGCAGTGCTGATTCTATTATGTTTATATACAATTATTGTTGATCTATACATCGAAAGCTGATCTAAGTACTATATATTTTATATTTATATATATCTATATATATATTTATTATATTTATTTTAAGAAAATAGACCCAAAAAACTAATTGATTTTATAAATGCTTTCTAAAAAGGCTCTTAAAAGAAGATCAAGAGACATATTAAGATAGATAGATAGTTAGATATAGGTAGATAGATAGATAGATAGATAGATAGATAGATAGATAAATAGATAAATAGATAGATAAATAGATAGATAGATAGATGGATAGATAGATAGATATAGGTAGATAGATAGATAGATAGATAGATAGATAGATAGATAGATAGATAGATAGATAGAAAGATAGATAGATAGATAGATAGATAGATAGATATAGTATATAGATTTCATAGATAGATATAGCATATAGATTCCATATAGTAATCTACATACTATATAAAATCGCTCAAATACTATAAAATATTTCTATACCATTTAAGATCATCAAAGACTTCAGTTTATCTTCTAAAGACATCTACACTTTCATAACCATTTCCTCATACAAAAATTACAGGGTATACCAAACACAATAATAATAATCAATGAAAACAACTTTTTCACTTTATTTATTTATTTTTGAAATACTCATCAGTTTTATTAAAATATCAAACAAAGGAAACATATGCAAATCTTTGCTGTCATTTTTGGCATGCCCAAAAAAAAACATTCACAATGCTCTTTGTTATTTTTAGTATATATATCATATACATATATATATATAGATGTATAACTACTTCATTTGTAGACTCAAAAAAAATATGTTTATATATATATAGAAGAAGACACGACATTTATGATAAATATTTCTTGATATATATATATATATATATATCGCTAATGAACATTATGCATAGATAATGCCTAGAGTATGCTGCTTACTATTTGGTCACATTCACAAAACCAATTATATTATCAAAAAAAAAAAAAAAAAAAATTATTATAGATATACATATATATCTGTGAGTTTTTGTTACATAGAGTTAGCCATAGTTAGCGTTCACTGTACTGCTAGTTCAACTTAGTCTACTGTCTTTTTGGTAAGTATTTTGCGTGTGTGTTTGCGTTTGCTCAATTCGACTACATGAAATGTTTGGTTTGCCTTCAAACACTTTGTTTAACAATAAATAAACATTAAAAAAAAAAAAAATTTTATGAATGGGATTCGACTTAATCCAACACTTTCAAGCATATGTAAAAACAAGACACAATTAATAATAATAATAATATTAATCATAATAATAATTATTACAATAAATGATGGAAAATTGTGATAAATTTTTGCTCCTCTCGTATCAAAGGCCACAATTTCTGTGATGTTTTCCTTTGCTAAATTGTTGTTGTTGTTGTTGTTGTTGTTGCCTGTCTGTCTGCAGTTCCTTTATGTATATATATATATATATATATATATATGTTTATATATATGTTTGTATATGTGTGTGCTTGTGAATGAATACATATATTTGCATAATTTAGCAGACAAGACGCTCATTTGCTGGACGAAAGATGCGCTCGTAGTTCTCGATGAGCACCTTGGCCAACATGTTCATGCGGCCAATATTGAAATTGATATTGTTGGCAGCCAGCAGACAGGGGCCCCAGACGATGGCCAGATTGGAGGCAGGCATACGATTGTCGCTGCTAAATGCCGCAACGCTGCAATTAAAATCAAAGATTTTCATAAGTCAAGTGCAAAATTTTCGAAAATTAATTCAAGATATCATTCGCTTCGAGCTCTTGCTCATGGCCAAAACAAATAGTTGCCATTGGCAGCAATTTGAATGTGTTAAACCTTGGTCAACTTGAATATGTTTTGAGGCCAACAAGTTCATGCACCTTAAGCTAAATATTGTTAAATTTATTTATTGAAATAATAGAGCTTTAAAGGTAGCCAAGTCTAGTTAAGTTATGAGAGAAAGCTAGTGAAACTGCAAGATAATTGTCAATGCTTATGGGACAGGAATTGCGTTCTTAACTTGAGCTTTAACATGAACTTTAAGTTTGGGATTTTATAGTTGAAACTGTAAAGCATAAACTGACATATAAGCGAACTAACACTGACTATTGCCAGACTTGAGCTATACCATGATGCTGTATGGCCACGCCTATTAGGCTGTATCCTTTACAGTTTGTCAGCTTTAACTTTCACTATAGTTATATATATAGTGCAACTCTAGCTAATGGCCAAGACTCTAAGGATTTCTATAAGAATTTCTCTTTAACATGAGCTTTAACATTAACTTAAAGCATTCTATAAGTTTAAAGTGTGAACTATCAACTGTTAACTATTCAAGCTAGCACTGACTATTTTGACTTTCTTTACTATACTATATATAATCAATATTAAACTATATCTTCAACAGTTTGACAGTTGCATTGCCAACATTTGATAGCTTTAACTTTCACTATGGATTAACTTTAAGTTATATATAGTGCAGCTCAAGCTAATTGCCAAAGCACATGCTGCAAGAATTTCTATTTAACATGAACTTTAACATTAACTTTGTATAGGGGATTCTATAGTTTAAAGTGTGAACTATCAACTGTCAACTATTCAAGCTAGCACTGACTTATTGACTGTATATATATATATAATCAATATTAAACAATATTATTACTATATAATCAATATTAAACAATATCTTCTACAGTTTGACAGTTTCTTTGCCAACATTTGACAGCTTAAACTTTTACTATAGCTTCACTTAAAGTCATCTATACAGCACATTGTAGACATGGCTACTATATTTACTACAAGTTAACAACATTTTGCACCAAGGATCAATAGTCTAAACAGCTCTTAAGATATAAATCTATATAATTATAAGATATATACAAAATGTATGCTCAAATCTGGCAATCTGAGTGACAAGCATTAGGCAACTAATGTTAATCCAACTATGGCTAGATGAGCAGGCAATATATAGCTGACTACATATTACCTGCTCATCTAACTATAGTTGATCAACCCATTACTAAGCTATGTCTTATGCTCTATAGTCAAACTCCTATGGCTGCCATAACACACTAATACATTCATAAAACTAAACCTTTACATCTACAGTTTTCCATATGATCTCTTAACTAATCTATTTCCTACTCTCCCTCCTCTCTCAACACCAATCTAACTCATGTCTCAAACCCACTCACTTGGTCAAATGTTTGATGAGAAAGCTCAATGTCGAGCGATTCGGTTCGGGCATCTCATCGAATGCCGAATGCATTAGTTCGATGGCTGCATCGTCTGTCAAGCAGCGTCCCAGACGATCGTACGCCTCCTGTGTGATCAACGGAGCTGGCAGCTCGCGAAAGAATTGCTTGTGCAAACTGGTTAGCGTATGAATGTCATCCGTCTGCAGCAAACGGGGATCATACAAATGGGTCAGCTTGCGTTTCAGCTCGTCGACGAGCAGCTTGTTGCCACTGGCGCGATAGAGGCCATCCTGTTTGATGCAATCGGGCTGCTCGATGTGAGCACAGACGTCAACGACAAAGCGCGGCACATACGGATGATCGGACATGTTCAGCTCCAGTACATTCAGCCGTGCCGCAAACAGCGGATACTTCGACTGCTCATCCAGACAGAGGCTGTTCACCTGGCTGCGACGTGTGCGCGATTTCTTTTCACTCTTTGGCGAACGATTGCTGCAATTAGAAATTGATTAATCAAATGCATAAATGGATTGAGAACTTTAATACTTACATATGAACTGTCCATAGATATTTGGTTTGGCATCATTGAGACATGAAAGGAAGTCAAAGAATTTCATTAGTTGCTTGACTTATATGCAGCTCTATAAGGATTGGCCTACTTTCTGCTAAGAGTCTTTCCATGGAATTAGTTTTGTTATCCCACACCCAATCAATCATTTGGACGATCGACCACCCACAGCGACTATAATTACAACAACTCAGCTAGCTACCTGAATCTCTACTGGCATTGCGATGCGACTGCGAATGCGTTTCTAGTTTCATATTATTTATTATTTGCAGTCGATGTGCCCCTTGTTTGGGCATGCGGGCGTTTTGCATGCGGAATCTCAGCGAAAAGCCGCTGACTGGAATAGCAAAGCTGACGCCATACTCAAGCAACAACAACAATTACGTATGCTAAATGCCCACCTTCCAAGATTCCCCGCTGTGAATCATTTTGTGAGACAAAAAAGTGAAATCCCCGAGACTTTCATTAACTAAAACTGAGAGAGAGAGGGAGAGAGAGAGGCCTGGCCACTCTCTGCACATTATTGAAACCGCATTCCACGATTCGAATTCGCATTCGCATTTCCAAATTCCAATTCCATTCATAGCTCTCTGACTCTCTCTCTCTATCTCTCTCTCTCTCTGTGTGAGTGTCTGTTTGTGGGCGTGTCTGTGTGTGGGCGCGTGTGCCACCTTTTAAGGCCACGCCGCGAAGCTGGTCTTTACCAGTTTGGTCAAGGCACATGAGCTTGACTCTTGCCAACGGTTGAGACACCAGGGCGCCCAGCCCCATTGCGGACCACCAGGTCGAGACGGCTGGTCCAATCAAAGATAATTTTAATAATATAATAATAATAAACTAATTTCTCACTCAATCTCAAAATTTATCACTAAACTGGCCTACTTTGAGTACGTTTTAGTCCAATCAACTAAAACGAGTTGTCATTCTTGACTGAGTATTGTCAGAGATGCTCAGTTGTCATTCCGTGTCTCAGCTGATATCTTATCAAAATTTAGTCTTAAAACTGGAATTCCCCTTGGCAGAGAGTATTTGAGATGTGATGCGTAATCAGTAAATCGTTGAATCGTGACTTCATCTTCCTCTTTTGCTCTCTTCCTTTCTCTGCTTTGCCTTACATCACTCTGCTTCTTCGTCTCTCTTTTTATCTTTCTCAATTTCTCACTCATCCCTCTATATACCCCTGTCACTCTCTCTTGCCCCTTCTTACAATTTCTCTATTTTTATTTTATGGGTATTCTCTCTCTCTTTCTCATTATCACTGTCTCCCACTATCTCACCTCCTTTTTCTCATTATCACTCTCTTACTATTTCTCTTTTTCTCTCATTCTATCTCTCACAATTTCTGTCTTTAACTCATACTATCTCTCTCTCTCTCATTCTCTCACTCACTTCTCTCTCTCGCTTATTCTCTTTCACCCTATTTCTCTTTTTTACCATATATATATCCCATACATATACCCATTTCTCTCACTATCTCTCTCTCTCTTTCTTAATATTACTCTCTCCCTCTCTCTCTTGTTCTCACTATCCCTCTCTTTTCATTATTTCTCACTATTCCTCTTTTTCTCACTGTTTCTCACTATCAATCTCTCTCTCTCTCTCTCTCTCTTTCTCAATATTTCTCTCTCTCTCTCTCTCTCTCTTTCTCACTATCCCTATCTTTCTAACTATTTCTCACTATCCCTCTCTCACTCTCTTCCACTTTTCCATTCTCCCACTCTCTCACTCTCTCTCTCTCTCCTTCTCCCTCTCTCTCTCTCTTTCTCTCTCTCTCTCCTTCTCCCTCTCTCTTTCTCCTTCTCTCTCTCCTTCTCTCTCTCGCTCTCTCTTTCACTGTCTCTCTTTCCCTATCTTTCACTCTTCCTCAATATCTCTCTCTCTTCCTCAATATCTCTCTCTCTCTCTCTTCCTTTGTCTAGCTCTCTCTACTTCTCTTTCCCCCACACTCCCTCCCTTTTCCCTCTTTTCATACCACAAAATAGAACTCCATCCATTTCCATTATATAGTAACATACATATGTATCAAAGTACGCCCCACTGGAGGCAGGGGACACCACAGTCCCTCATATTGAATCCAATTTAAATAAAACTTACATTTCATACGCATGCGATTCCTAATCGACTTCTTGTCCTCTTCGCCTGGCAGGTCATCGAGGTTGGCAATGGAGGCGCTCTTGAAGCGCTGCAAGATGGTCGACTGCTGCGACTGCTGCACCTCGTTGTCCTCTTTGATTTGCTGGGCGCGCAGAATATCACTCACTGGCACAATCTGTGGATTGCAGACAAGCAGACAAGACACGCAGCACGCGCATTAATATCGAGCAGATGAGCAAACGTAAGAGATACAATATCTATGAGATTACGGCTAGTGGGGGGTGGGGTGGTGTTGGTATGGTTCAGGGGCTGATTGAGATTGAGATACAATTTTGAAGCAACGACTGCAAATTAATTGCAGCTTTTCGTGCTGTTGTCGATGCGGCGATTTCCCAGATTTTGTTTCTTTAGTTTTACTATTTTTGCACTTTCGGGCTCGCCTCACCGTCGTAAGTCTACGCTTGGGTTTGCCCTTCCCCGACATTTCTTATCTGCTGCTGTTGCTGCTGCCGGCCCCGGAACACGAAAACGAAAAACGAAAAACAAAAAATAACAAAATAACAAAAAAATAAAATAAAAGCACAACAAAGTACAAGAAATGAATTAAAAATGAAAACACAAATACAAATGAAACACACAAAATTGATAAGAAATTGAATTCGATTTGCTGGAAAAGCAAGAGCGACGCGTCCAATGCCAAACGCGAACGGTTAATGCGCCCCAAGATAACGGAATGCTCAAGTGGAAAGTAAGCGTGTGGCTCGATTCTTGTTGTGTATTTATCGTATCGCCGGATCGTGTCTATCGCCGTTCTGTTCCGTTACTGTCGTTCCGATGTCGTCCATCTGACGTACTATCGCTGATGCCGACTTGCCTAGCGTATTATATATGCCTTTTTCTAGCCATATGCCAGCTATATGCTATATGCTATATGCTATATGCTATATGCTTCAGAAATTCAGATATTTTCTTTCAGCTCTCGGCCACACGTAAACAGAAAGGCGAGCGCCTCTGGTCCGCACGCACCGAACAGTCCGGGCCAGTTGGCTAGAAACGAAACCAATAGGTTAGCAGCTGTAAACACGCGCCGCAGCCAGCTTAAGTTACACGCTCCAGGCGCTGTGGCGTCTGTGCCAGCCATGCCACACACATATAGATCTCTACTCTATATACATATAGTATATAAATACAGCCTGGTCTAGCCATAAATTTCGCATTCCAGGAACTTGGCCAAACAGCTGCTGTTCCGCCCGCCAGCAAATGTAAATAATTTTCTGTCACGAATCAGTCCAAAACATAAAATTCACAAAAAATAAACCTCTAGGAATACCCTGGGAAATGCACCTAAAATATAGAGCGCCTGATAAGGCTCTCGAGGCAAGCAAAATAGATATCAATAATAATAAACATGAAAAAGGAGGGCGTGTCACTGTTTAAATACCCATTAAGACATTGTACTATCGCCAGGTGAGTCAGGCTGTGTATAGCTCTTAGAAATAGAACGATTTTTAATGCTTAGTTGGGCTTAACAATGGCAGATTCTAATTGGAATAGCTGTAATGCCCATGAGTAACTAATGGAGAAGACTTAACTTGGGATATATATATATATATATATAGACAGCATCTTAAGTTGAGTCTTTCACAAGTTACTCATTAAGTGCATATATATATATATATATATATATATATATATATATATATATATATATATATATATATATATATATATATATATATAATCCCAAACAGCATCATCAGCTGAGTCTTCTATAACTCACTCATTGTTGAAGTCATTCTAATAAGATAAATACACTGCGCGTCATCAGAATAGCGCACAATTCACTTTTTGTTAATGTTGTATATTTTATATATCTTACGAACTATAGTTCTACAATTTTTACTATAAAACTCTGTTTTATTCTTCTTTAAATGAAACAAAATTGGGTTCCATAGCACTTCAGCAAGTATTTTTTAAAAAATATTATATAAAATTCTTAAATAAAACAGTTGCTAAACCGATTTCACACAATATACTAATCTCTTAGTGACTGTCATCAAGCCAGTGCTTAAAGTTCCTTTGTGACTGAACACATTTGAATTGAATAGTCATATAGTCTAGTCATCATATATACGTATAATTTGGGAAAATTGGACAACAGAACCTTCCATTTACTATACTTCAGAGACTTCTACTTTGAAGTGTATACAAGAGAATATGCACTTATATTCTATAAATATAATGCAAATTTTTAATAAAATTTCAAAAATTTCAATATATATATCATAAACTATATAGAGCCTCGGAGTAAAAGATATGGGAAATTAAAAAAAATAGCAAATACTAGAAATATAAATACTCATTCATACAAGTTTCGCATGCAAATTCTAAACTAATATAGAAAAGTGCTTTAGTTGGGCATGATCAACTTAGAGTAACCCTACATTTAACTTAAAATATATATCTGTATAATCATATAATCTAAAATATGATTATACAGATATAAAAATAATTAGATATATAGATATATAGTTATATAGATATATAGTTATATAGATATATAGATATGTAGATATATAAATATATAGATATATTGATATATAGATGTATAGATATATAGATATACAGATATACAGATATATAGATATATAGATATATAGATATATAGATATATAGATATATAGATATACAGATATATAGATATATAGATATATAGATATATAGATATATAGATATATAGATATATAGATATATAGATATATAGATATATAGATATATAGATATATAGATATGATTATATATGAAGAATTTATGTAAATCTTAAACTGTTCCATTCAAATTTACATCAAAAACTTTATAGACATGGAAAAACTGCGCTGTAAATACAACTTAAAGATAGTTTTCTCGATTCATACTGTTAAAAAATCTTTTGAACTACCATATAAAGTCAGTATCTCTGCCAATTTTCAAGATCAAAGAACTGATAGATATAGATAGCAGATAAATATCTATATACAGATACATATTTATACACCAAATTTCATCTATCAACCCTCTATAGATATACCTCTTCAATATATGTCCAACTGTCCTGCATTTCAATATACCCCCATTCGAATACGCCTAGTTTACAGGGCATCGAAAGCGGTAGATTAAACTCTAATTTTATTTAGCTTAATTTGTTATTGTTGCTTTTGTTTGTTTGGGCATAAACAAAAAGGCAAATATTGCGTAGTCGCTGCTGCTGAGGCTGCTGCTGCTGCTGCTGCTGCTGTTGTTATTTAATTTGTTGTTATACATTTTGTTGCTGTTGCTGTTGCTGCTGTTGGCATTGTTGTTGCAATTAGCAGCGTGGCAGGCAGCAGTCGCTGAGCACGGTTTTGGGCATGTTTAGAATATGCGTCGCATTAGTTGTTGCCATTGTTGGCCATCAGTTGGCGAATTTGCATACTCGCACAAATGTATCTATGCACTTGTATCTGTATCTGTAGCTGTATCTGTGCTTGTATCTGTAGCTGTAGCTGTAGCTGTAGCTGTAGCAGTTGCTGTGCCGAAACTAAAATAGAATTTTTATATGCGCTGCACGAGCGACTTTGCACCGAGCCTCTGGCTGCCTTTGTTGTTTAATATGTTTCCATTTTATTTATTTCTGTTGCGTTTCCTTTGTTGATTTTGTTCATTCCCCACTATTACTTATATATTTATATATATATCTATGTATATATATAAATTTATAAAAAATTTAATTGATACTGCCTCGACATGTGGCAGCACATGTTCGCCTGTATCTCCAAGTACCAGCGCATGTATCTGTATCTGTAGCTATAACTGTAAGTGTATCTGTATCTATATCTTTACCTGAATATGTAACTCTATCTATATTTCCATCTGGAACTGTATCTATATCTTTATATCGAAATTTATATGTATCTACATATGCATCTGCACCTGTATCTATATATATATATATGTATCTGTATGTGTAACTGTATCCCTATATGTACCTATAACTGTACCTATATCTGTATATATATCTGTATCTGTATGTGTAACTGTATCCCTATCTGTACCTATATCTGTACCTATATCTGTACCTATGTATATCTGTATCTGTATCTGTATCTGTATCTGTATCTGTATCTGTATCTGTATCTGTATCTGTATCTGTATCTGTATCTGTATCTGTATCTGTATCTGTATCTGTATCTGTATCTGTATCTGTATCTGTATCTGTATCTGTATCTGTATCTGTATCTGTATCTGTATCTGTATCTGTATCTGTATCTGTATCTGTATCTGTATCTGTATCTGTATCTGTATCTGTATCTGTATCTGTATCTGTATCTGTATCTGTATCTGTATGTATCTTTAGCTGTATTTTTATTTATCTTAGTATCTAAATCTAAGTTCTATGCATCTATGTATCAATGTATCAATGTATCTATGTATCTATGTATCTATGTATCTATGTATCTATGTATCTATGTATCTATGTATCTATGTATCTATGTATCTATGTATCTATGTATCAATGTATCAATGTATCAATGTATCAATGTATCAATGTATCTATGTATCTATGTATCTATGTATCTATGTATCTATGTATCTATGTATCTTTGTATCTGAGTATCTATGTATCTATGTATCTATGTATCTATGTATCTATGTATCTATGTATCTATATATCTATGTATCTATGTATCTATGTATCTATGTATCTACGTATCTATGTATCTATGTATCCGTGTATCTGTATCTTCTTCCGTATCTGTATCTCTATCTATCTGTCTCTGCTCCGCCTATCTAGGTAACTCTCGTTCATTGATTCACAAGCAAAAACAAAACCGAAATAACCCACACAAAGGCGGCGCATTTGACCCGTTAAAATTGTGTGTTTTGACTGCTCACATATTGTTGAAGAGCTGTTTGCACTATATGTCGATACCTGTACAGGTAATGCTTGCGATTCCGCACCGGACCCCTATGCGCTGCCTCACGGACGCTCTGTCCATGGAACAAGCCAAGAGACTGTCTACATAAGACACATATTCACACTTGTGTTACCAAAGTGTCGAGCTCTCTGTTGACTTAGCATTGCGTAGGCCAAGTCAATGCTGCAATAGCCAAACATCCGTTCGCCTCAATGAAATTTTGCGCTAACCTTATCTATATCCAAGCTCGATATAAGCTTGTATATATATATATGGATGAATGAATATGTACAAGATGACTACAAAACACATTCCTACATTCAAATTGAGTACTCGCTGCTAACGCTCTCATGGCCAAAGCTATCAGCAGCAGCAGCAGAGCTTGTGACACAGTCTATAAATTAGGTTTATAGACTTGAAATTGCTAGAAATATGTAATATATCGTAGACTTGCGATAATAAGAGTCCAATTCTATTGTTAAGTGAGCCTTAGATGATTGCTTAGCATTGAGAAATATATAGAAATGTATAGAAATATATATAAATATATAAAAGTATATAGAAACTTGTATATATAATGTTAACATAGCCTTAGATGATTTTTTAATATATATAAATGTATATAAATATTTAGAAATATATATAAGTATATCTAAATATATATAAAAATATAGAAATATATCTAAAATTTTATTAGAATATTCTATTGAATAATATTTGCAGTTTCAAAGCCTTGAACTTTAATTAAATTTGTTTTTTTTTTTGGCATTTTATGACAAAATTTAAAGATTTTTTTCTTTAAATTAAATCATAAGCAATTTGCATAAACATTATAATTTGCATAACATATATATATATATATCTATCTGAAACTGATTTTTTCAGCTTGCAAATATTATACATATGTATATGTGGGGCTTAGAGAACTCAAATTATACATATATAGATATATGTATATATAAAAATATAGATATATATATATTTTTTCTTCATGCTCTAACAAAGCGTGACCAAATTCTAGATAACTCTTCCAAAGCTAACACCTTGACAAACAAATTTAATTTATATATAAATTTATATATATATATATATATATATATATATATATATATATATATATATATAAATATATGTATATATATATATTTTTTTTTTTTTGTATATATAACTTAATTATAATATATATAATAATTTAATTATATATAAATATTATTATAAATTATTATTATTATTGCTATAAATTATAATATAATATAAAAAATATATAATTTTATATATATATTATATTATAATAAATTATAAATCATAATTAAATTTATATATATTATATTGTAATAAATTATTAAATTATTTTTATGGTTATTATAAATTATAATTAAATATATATACTATATATATTATATATATAAAGCTAAATACATTTCTCTAATATATTTTTAGCTTAGTTCTCCTATAAATTTATAGTTTAACATGAGCAAAAAGCATTTGCCATAATGAACTGAACCCAACCAAGGTTGGGGATACGTGACATTAGTTTTGCCATAAAAAAAATATATAAGTCGAACTTTCATGCAATATGCGATAAGCAATTTTTTTTATTTTTTTTGTTATTTTTATTTTCGTAACAATTCCCCAAATGCCGCTCGTAATATCCGGCCCTTTATTTGTGTATGAGAAGCCCAAGCCCCGTTTATTTTTGTTTGCGATAAACACAAATTTCGAAAATGAGGGAAAAAGAAGGCGCTCGACGCTAGGCCCTCCACAGCCATTGGCTTTCAAGAGGCGCAGCCCACCTATAATTATGTAAAAAGGTGAGCAGAACAGAAAACTCCAACTCCAACTCGAACTCGAAGTTTACAAAAATATTTGACTAATGATTAACCAATTAAATGCTGATAAATGCTGCGCGACGCTGATGACGAGGCCCCCCTGCTAGCATGGGAGGAGGGTGTGCGAGGGGTCTTCAGGAAATTAACGACAGCATAAAAATCAGAAACCGGTTCTCCAAAAAGCTGAAAAAAACTCTGCCGCCGACTTGTTTGTATGCAAAAATAATTGTCTCTCTGTGGGGATATATAGAACGAGACGGGACGGGGAGGGGCAAGGTGTGGGGCGAGAGGGGCTGTAACAATATGTGAATCAACTTTTTGTTGGGGGGGCTTGTGGGGGTTCCTATCGAGTCGAGCTGCCCAAAAAATAAATTCCATAGAATTTCTCATGCAGCGGCAAATGCAACAAATGCAAAAAGGGAAATAATCAACACAACAACAGCAACAACAACAACAACAAGTATTCACAACAAATACAACATCAAAACGTGAGAGGCAAATAAATAAAAATATATTATGCAAAAGAGAATAAAACGATAAGAAAACAACAACAACAACAACAACATATGATATAAACAAAGCGCAATAAAAATTACGACTACACGAGGCACGCTGAGAGCAGTTGAAGTCGACTTATAAGATACACTAACTAGTGGAATATGTTAACTAAATAATTTATATATACTCATATCATATTGAAATTAAGAAACCAATTGGAATTCATTGCTGTTCAATAGCTAAAGAAGTATTCCAATTGGAAGCAGTTTTAAAACTCAATTTACTCGAAAAGTTTGTAAATTGAAGAGAATTGATTGAAATATTATTGAATATAAAAAATAAAATAAAATTGAAAATATATATGAATAAATTTTCGAATTCTTAACAAAACTTGAATATTCTATTGAATTTCAAACAAACTATTTCAATTTGAATAATTATCAAGTTTTCTCTGCTCGAGCGTGATCCAAATGGAATTCTTATAAGATTTAGTTTATGCATTATTTACGTAAATTTTACTTAATTTGAAAATGAGAATAAAGAAACTTATATTAATTCAAAATAATCTAACTATATGTAATACTGCTTGATATTTTTATAAAAAACTAAATGAATTTTATAACAGAAAAAATAATTGAAATTAATTAAAGAGAAAATTAAAGTTTAGTACAAAAATAAAAATAAAATAAAATATGTAATAAAATATAAAATTAAAATAAAAAAAAGTTATAAGAAAATTAAATTAAAATAAAATAATATATATAATAATATAAAAATATAAAATTAAAAAAAAATTAATCACTTAAACAGTTCATCTAATAATCGAATTCCAATTTAAGTTAAATCAACATTAACTGGTTTCTTTATATTCCCTCCTCATGCAGAGTATTTCAAATGCATTTTCCCCCCTCCCTTTTTGTTTGGCATACGCCGCTGTTTGTAAAATTTTATGCAAACGCCAAAACTGTAAAGTACCCGCCGACGAGGCCTGCGACTCAGACGTGCCCATAGCAGAGCAAACGGCGCAAAGTCAAAGCAAAACAAACAATCGAAACAACCGTTGCACGCACGCTCTCTTTGTCCCTCTTTCTCTCTTTCTCTCTCTCTATTACTCGCTCTCTCACTTGCTGGGCTCAATTGATGAGGCCGCAGCGCAAAACAATGCAATTGCCGTTCCCATTGCAATGGGCGGCTATGTGAAAGGGGCGTGGAAACTGTCTATTTACACTCACCATATCCTCCTCATCCTCACAGCAGTTGACATCTTGCAGCTGCTCGCGCCAGGCCAGCACCGAGGTGGGTATGAGCAGACGGCCGCTGGAGCGAACGCGCAGCTTGCGACCGGCGCGTGCAGCGACACCGCGTTTGCTGCTCGCTGCCGCCGCGAGCACGGCCATAGCCCAGTCCTCTTTGAGTGGATGCGGTATATGCTCGAGCAGCTCATCCGTATCCGCATCCGCATCCGCTTCGCAGCTACAGCCGCTGTCATCATTGCTAGTTAAATGCGCAGCTGACTGCGGCGGCGCAGGCGGTGCTGGTGGCAGCGGCGCTGGCAGCGCCGTCGGTGGCGGTGGCGGTGGCGGCGGACAGCGCATGCGCGTCATAAAACGCTGATGCAGCTGCGCCCGCTCGTAATCGTAGAAGACAACGCTATATTTCTGCGTCTCCTTGAGGCTGTAGCAGATGCAAATGTTGCGCAGCAGCGGATGTGTCAGTGTTGGCGGCGCAGTCGCGGCGCTGTCGACGCTGCTGCTGCCCGCACTGCCCGCGCTGCTAATGGAGCCCAGCGTCGCTGTGCTGTTGGTCACCGTGCTGCCGACGCTAAGCGTCTCTGCGCTCAGCTGCTGTCTCTGCTCTCTCTGCTGTCTCTGCTGCTGCAGCTGCTGCTGCCCCTCGTCAGCCTTGGCGAACATAAACTCGTCATCCGTCTCCCAGGCGCCTTGATCCATGGACGCCGTTGGCGACGGCAGCGGCGACAGCGGCGCCGACGGCGTCTGCTTAGTCAGCAGCTTGTGACGTGCGCCAGCCGCAAATGCTGCCGCTGCTTGCAGCGCCAATTCCTCAGCCTGCAAATCGTCAGCATCGATGTCGACGTCGCCGTCAGCGTCACACTCAGCGTCTGCATCGTCATCGCTCGCGATGATCTCAAAGTCTTCCTCAGCGTCGTCTGGCACTGGCTCCAACGTCTTAAACTGCCAAATGGTCTGATAAATGGATTCCTCCTCTGCCTGCGCCGCCTCCTTCCCCTGATGCTGCGCTGTCTGAGCCGCTGCTTTCAGCTCTGCTTCTGCCTCCATCTCTGCCTCTGCCTGCTCCTCTGTCTCTTTCACGTTTGCTTCGCTGCTTTTGTTGCTGCTTTGCTCATTTTGGGCTTTGCTTAGCGCCGTTGTCGGATTACGCACGGGCACCTGTGGCGCCGGTCGACGCACTTTTATCACACAATTCTACAGTTAGAAGAGAGTATTAAATACACAAGAAAAAAAAAACACTTTTCTTTGTCACAATCGCATTGGAACAACAACAATTCGAGCTCAATCGAAACTCTTTGCTCAGCAGCCACTTGGAATATGTATATATATATATCCAATAAGAACTATATCACATTTTATCACGCTCTATTTTTGTATATTAAAAGAAATTTTGGTAATTTTGGAAATTTTGGTAATTTTGGTAATTTGGAAATTTGGAAATTTTGATGTCAAACTAATCTTTATATTTGAATTGTGAAATGAATTAATTTCTTTAACCTGTCAAAAGCTTCCAAATTTCATTTGACATAAAAAAAAAAAAAATTTAAGATTTTTATATTAAATTATTTTTTAATATTTTTTTTTTATTTTTTTTTTTATTATTATTTACTATTTACTATTTTTATTTTTTTTTTTTAATTTCTTTTTTTTTATTATTTACTATTTTTATTATTTATTTTTTTATTATTTATTATTTTTATTATTTACTATTTACTATTTTTATTATTTATTATTATTATTTTATTATTTAATTTTTTTATTATTATTTTTTAATTCTTTTTATTCTTTTATTATTATTATTATTACTCTTATTATTTTTAAATCATTAAATAATAAAGAAATTTTTAAAAATTAAAAAAAAAAATTTTATTAACTCTATAAGAATTTCCCTCTATAATATATTTAGTTCAATTCCTCTAGAATTTCTCATTAATACTCCCTCTGCTTACATCAAGCTCCGACTAGAATTTCTAATTTCGTATATTCATAAATCTATTAATTTCTTTAATTCGAACTCATTTCTTCTAATTTCTATTATTACAATTTTTAAAAAATTTTTATTTATAATTATTTTTTAAAAATATCGTTAAATATCTTGTAGTAAATTCGTTACTTGTATTCGTTACTTTTACTCGTTAACTGCAATTTGACATACAAAATATAATTGAAATCAAGTCAGCTATCTCTCTCTCACTCTCTCTCTCTTTCTCTCTCTCTCTCACACTCTCTTTATGTGTATTTGTAAGAATCGATCGTAAAAAGTAATTTGCATATGAAAAACGAATTGGTTATCGCTAATTGGCTCGTAATCTTTAAGAGTATTATTAAGCGCGATCATTCACTACATGTGTTATGCATATTATTCCCATACTACTATACTATATATGCATACCTATATAGAAAATATATATATATATATATATATATATATATATATATATATATATATATATATGGAAGTATTTTCTATAATTAGCGAACTTTGAGTTTTGTTTAATCTGATTTATGCATATTTTATTATTGAATTATATATATAAATATATATTCAGATGTTTGTAGAGAGCGAAAATAATGTATATATTTCTATATATATTTATTAATTAATTTAATTTAACACATTTAGTTATTATAATTATTTTTTATTAATAATTTAATTTAATTAAATATATTTTATTATTATAATTATTATTTATTATTCATTCAATTTTATTTATTTAAATTTTTTATTATTATTTATTTATTTAATTTTAATTTAATTTAATATATTTATTTTTTTATTTTTAATATATTCATTTATATTTATTATTAATTTAATTTAATTAAATTGATTTCATTAATAATTTATCAAATTTTTATCACATTCCATAACAGCTGAAAATACCCTTTCAAGAAGCTTTAAACACAATATAAATAAAACTGTTTTTCGCTTATTTCCCCTCTCCCTCTCTCCCTCTCCATCACTCTCTCGCTCTGCTTTGTTGTTGCTGTTTTGCTACACACTTTGCAGCTACGCTGCCTCGCTAGCTAAACTCGCTCTCTTTGTGCTCTTGCACGTTGCTCACTCGCTCACGCGCTCTATCTATCCATCTCTGTTTTGCTCGCTCGCTCACTTAGCGCAACTACCGTTGTATTGCTTTATTAATTTACGCCTCAATTGCAGCTGGCAGCGAGCCCAAATTGTTGTTGTTCCGTTATTTTCATTTATTTTTATAATTTTTAAATTTGTTGTAAATCTGTTTGCCTGCATTGGCTATTGACCTGTGTTGCTTGTTGTTGTTGCAGCTGGTTAACATTGTCACGCTCCTTATTACTGTTATTGTTATTGTTGATGTTGTTGTTGTTGTTGTTGTTATTATTATTATTGTTTTCACTGTCGTCGCTGCTGCAGCGCTCTGTTTCAGCGCTCTGCTTGGGTGCCGCCATCAGCGCGCTGCTGCTGCCGACAACGACGCCGCCGTCGTCGTCGCTGGCACACACTGATCGCGCTCGCTCTTGCTCGTTCTCACACACGCTTACGCTCACGATCGCGCTCTCTCGCACGTTCTCTCGTCCGCTCTGCTCTAACGTATCGCTAATGCTGCCGACTGCCGACTGCCATGTGACCGCAGCAACGTCGTCACTCGCTGGCGTCGCTAACACAACTGCCAGCTCCAATGTCGGCGGCCCCAATAGGCGTCGGCGCTGCCGACGCAGCTGTTGCGCTGACTCACGCATAGCGTAACTGTTGTTGTTGCTCTTGTCGCGATAGCGGCGCAGCCAGCGCTCAATGCTGTCGCCGCGCAGTCGCTGTCGTTGTTGTCGCCGCATAACGGCGCTCAGCAATTTGTCATAGCAAATGACGCTCCGATGCAGGCTAGCAGACAGCGCAGTCGCCAGCCACAGCTGAGGCAGCGAGAAGCGTGCAGTGAGCAGTGCTGCCACCGCTGCTGTGCACGCTGTCTGCATTGTTACAGTTATTTCGCGCTCTCTCACCGCCAAGCCGCTGAGAAATTCACTAACAAAGGCTGCGTCGTGCCGTTCATTGATGCCGCAGCGGCGTCGACGTCGATCGGCATCGTCAGTGTCAGGCGGCTGCCCATTTGCCGCTAATTGGCTTTCCAATTGGGTGTCTAATTGGAAAGACGGCTTGGCCAACAGCTTGCGCTTAAAATCATTCACCAAACGCTGCTGCTGCGCTGCAGGCTCTGCATTTGCTGCGGCCTCTGCTGCTGCCTCGCTGCGTCGCAGCGTTACCAGCTCAGCCACTTGTTCGCGCTCTCGCTCTCGCTCCCTCTCGTAGGCTGGCGGAACGCTTTTCGGCTGCTGGCAGCCAACGCCGCCGTTGGCATCCTCGTAGCTGTGCAGCTCGCGTCGCAGCGCGTTCATCCACTGGCAAATGCTTTCATTCAGATATAGAGCTGACGGCGACGTCAACGTCGACGCCGCTGTCGTTGCTGCTGGCTGACAGCTCTGCTGCTGCTGCTCGTCTTGGCGCAGTAGACGCATGCGCGATATGCGCGGCTTTTTGTGCGTCAGCGCCGCTGCGCTGCTCTCCTCTGTCGTTACCTCTGCCGCCAGCTCTGTCGGCTCGCGCTCGCTGCGCAGCCTGCCGTAGATATGCTGGTCGCTGCGACTGCACTGCAATTGACGCTTCAGCTCGCAGATGCGCTGCATATCGAACGTCGCCTGCGTGCGAAAAACTTCGTCTACATTGTGAATGATTTCCAACGAGCCGCCGCCGGTGGCCTTCCCCCCTGCCCCCTCCTTCTGGAAGAGACGTCGCTGCAGCGAGCCGGCGCGATTCAGCTGTTTCAGCGAGCCGAAGAGACGCGTCAGCGTCGCTGCGCTGGACTTGGAGTAGCCGAGCAGCGTGCGTGACTTGCCAGCCTTGGCAGTTGGCAGCGCTGCTGGCGTTGGCTCCGGCTGCGGCGCTGTCTTGTCCATTATAACAGTAGCTGCGCCTCCAGTGGGCGTGGCACTTCTTGCACACTCGCATGGCTCGCTGTCGCTGTAGATGCCGCGGCAGAGCTCGCAAATGTTTTCATAAATATTGCAGTCGCTGCCAGTTGACGGCGACTGCGACTGTTCCTGCTGTTGCTGCTGCAGCGCAGCAACGACGCTGCCGCTAACAATGCACTGGCAGAAGTGACAATAGCGACCTTGTGCGGCAAAGACACCGTAGCCGCAGCCGTGGCACAGATTCTCGTAGATCACCTCGCGGCGAAAGTATTTGCGCAGCTGCTGCGACGTCGTCGACGACGCTGGCAGATTCTCATAGATATGCTGTTGCTTGCTGCGCTTGCTGCGCAGCTGCGACTGCGTTGCCGCATTCTGATTGGAAATGTGCTGTTTGTTATTGTTCGCGCTGATTTCGCTGCTTTTCATTTCCACTTGTTGCGGCATTTCTTTAGCTTTGTCCACTCTCTCGCTCTCGCTCTCGCACTCTAGTTTGTTCTCATTTGCTATCACACGCGTTTATCGCTTTGTTTGTTATTATTATTATTATATTGCTGCATCATCAGTTCTTTTTTTGTTTTTGTGTTTTTAACAACGTCAACAGAATCAAAGACACGAAAAAAAACAGTTTTCATTTCAATTCATTTTTATCTGTTATGCGCTTTTAATTGATGCGAGTCAACTGTCAAATAGTCGCTCGTTCGCTCGCTCTCTCTCTCTCTCAATTGTTCTCTCAATTGCTCTCGCACACACATACACACACACATGCGCGCACGCGCTATTATCTGTGTAACCCCTTCCTCCCGCACACTTGCGATCGCACGCAGACAGAGACAGCGATCATGTTTTAGTGACGCTGCACTCAGCACTTAGATGCAGGCATAGCCACACACACACACACACACACACACACACATGCATATACATGTGTAGCTGTTGTTTGCTTTACATTTCTGCCTTTGGCTTTCCACGCTTAACCCTTAAGCTGTCACAGACAGCTCAAGCGACCCCGACGCGCACACATTGTTTGTTATCTTGTTTTATTCAATTGTATAAACAAAATCTATTATAAAGATAGTGTCAACGGCTCGTAGTAAAGCAGTCATAAGGCAAAGTACATAATAATAATGAACTAACAAAAAAACTTTAAGAAAAAACAGTATATATATATATATGGTCTATATATATGTATATTTAAAAAAAAAATTATTAAATAAATAAAAAAGGGAGAAAAGTATAATTTTGTTTGAGAATCATTTTACAGTTGCTAAAAATTATATAGATGATTAACCTACGAGTTAAATTTAACTAAAGGTTAAGCGAACATCGCAACGGCTATTAATTTCACATATTCAAATCCGACGCGAACTGTCCACATAAGTGTTAAAGGGTTAAGCATGAGCAACGGCTTCTCGAGACTTTTGAAGTTCGTTTCGAAGGCGACGCGATGAGTCAGAGTCAGAGTCAGAGTCGTCGGCAGCTAAGCATGTCGAGATGTCGCCCTCAAATGGCTCGGCCAACGAACGGGTCCCTCGGTCAGGGGCCTGTCGAGGCGTCACTCAAATTAAATGCCCCGACAGTGCGCAACAGCGCCGCGACCCTTTTACATAAACAGGCGCGACTGAGCAATTGGGCAACTGAGCAAATGAGCAAATGAGAGACTGAGCAACTGAGAAACTGGTTAACTACTGCTGCTGCTGTTGCGTAAGCAGTTAGTGGATTCTCACAGGTGCCGCTGTTCTTGGCCTTTGGAATGTCGACTACCTGTTACAAAAGGCGCAAGCGTTTGATCAATCGATGCAAGCTCAGCAATTGCTGCGCACTGCAAAATAGTGTTGCATAATGTTGAATGAGTTATATGAACTGTATTGCAATTGATCAAAGATTCATATAGGGTAGTGCCTATACTAGCTCAAATTGTTAAACGAGGGTGGTTTGAAGAAGTTTTGTGAAGATAAAAGTTGAAGAAAAGAAGATATGTAAATAAAAATTTATTTATTTATGCAAATATATTCATGTTTTTTTTTTGTAAATTCTCATAAGTTTTTCAGACCATATATAATTAGAGTCCAATATATATATATATTTTTTTTTATCAGTAAAGATTCTGGTATTACTTTTTACTCATATCTTCAGATATCTTTTAAAAACGTGACACTTTACAAGCTTTTCAGACGCTATAAACAGAATCTTATAATGAATTCAAACTACTTTATCATATGCTCTTATATAACTACCATATATAGTATCTCCTATATTTTCTTATACAAGATTTGTTCTTATCAACTTTTAATATCATTTAAATTTTAACTGAATTCCTGCTTTAATCCCTTCAATTTAGCAAGAAAACCTATTAGTAATTTCCACTTCAAATACTTAACCAGATGAGTCCAACTTACTGATAGCTATGTAAACATATATAACTTATATACATATATATATATATATAGGCATATCAACTTTTGCTGAGGTAATTACTTCCCTCTTGGACTTAAGATAAGAGAAATATATATGTATTTTTACAGAGCTTCGATTCGCGGAACAATTTTACAATCTGCAGCTGAATTTAAGTTTCTGCTTTGTAGATTTTACGTATGACCCATAAACAGCGATATAAGAACTGAAAGGGCTCCAATTGGATATTATATAGATATAGCTGTAAGAATATCAACTAAACTTAATAGTATTTCTTCAATGAAATTTTAAATCTTATTGAAGAAATACTATTAGTATAGTTGATATATTTTACAGCTTGATTGGTTATGCCTCAAAGCATTTATATTATAAGAAATGTTTGGCAAAGGATTAAGAAAGAAATAGTAAGAGAAATTTATAATTACAGAAGATGCGTTAGTTGTGCTATGTGATTGACAAAAATGACGTAGTATAAGGAAGGCATGTTTCTAAATCCCTCTTTCTCTGCCTCTCGCTCTCACATTTTTCTCTCTCTCTCGATTTTGGTCTATCTGTCTCCTCCTCTCTCTGCCTCCCTCTCCTTATCTGTCTCTCACTCCCTCCCTTTCACTTCATCTGTCCGTCTCTTCTCTTTCTCTCTATGACTTTCTCTCTCGCTATCTTTCTCCTTCTCTCTCTCACTCTCCCTTTTACTCTATCTGTACTTCTCTATCTCTTTCTTTTACTGATTCTCTCTTCCCTTCTTTGTTGCTCTTTTTCTATTCCTCTCTCTCTCTCTCTCTCTCTCACTCTCTCTCTCTCTCTCTCTCTCTCTCTCTCTCACTCTCTCTCTCTCTCTCTCTCTTATTCTCTCTCTCCCTTTCTCTCAGTCTCTTCTATCTCTTTATCTCTCTTTTGCCCGTTCTCTAGTCTTCTCTCCATATCTCCCTCTCTCTTTCTCCTTCTCTCGCGCTCTCTTCATATCTGCCTCTCTTGATCTCTCTCTTTCTCTAGTTTAGTTAATTCTGACTAGATATATACATATATGATCTATAAACAAAGATTATCATGGCATTTTTTGAGCTAAAGCATTGAGAGTCTTGCATACTTTTAGGCTGCGCCAGGTCAAGCGGGGCTTGAACCCTGTGAAAATTGAAAGTGTCTGAGAGCAACATACATGTACTATATATATATATATACATATATATTTATAATTCATATATATATGTATACATACATTTGTATATAAGATATCTCACTGAGCGCTCAAGGAGCTGGCAGGCAATCGCTTATCGCGAACAGAAGCCGCGCTCCAATTGACCTCGTTTGTGGCTAAGTGGCCCGAGTGGCTCTGGTGGCTCTGGTGGCTCTGGGGCGGCTGGCTCTATCATCGCATGGAAATGAAAACAATTGAATTGACTATAACTGTGAATCATCCAGATGGCAAATGTGAATACGTGTTACAATGTTCACAATGTAATAAACAGGGCTTGGCATCGAGTTATATATGTATATCAATATATATGTATATCAATATATATAGTATAATCTCTTCATGTTAGCTTCTATATGCAAATAATGCTCTTCAAACTATTGCGGCATACGGCAGCAACTGCGACAGCTTAATATTCATTCATATCATGTATATATGCAAATATATAGATATGAATATATATATATATACATATATATATATATATAGATTTTTGTGCATGTGTAGAATCGCGCGATTTACAGCAATTGAAAAAAATGAAAATGAAATGAAAACGCGCGCGTCAAAGAAAATATTTTGATTTATATTTTTCTGGTATATATATATATATTTTATATATTTTTTAAAATATTTTTTTTTTTTATATAGTATATTATTATTCTTTTTTATATATTTTTTATATCATATATTTGTTGCTTTGCACAAAACCTTTTTCCTTTTCAAACACAAGGCACAACAACAATAAAACAACAACAAAAAAACATAACGAAAAATTATAATTTTCAACTTTGTTTTCGTTTTTGTTCGATAAGCCGCGTTTGTCTCTATGAATACGGTATAGAATTCGAGTTCGAGTTCGAGTTCGAATTCGACTTCGACTGTGAACGCTTCCAATTGGATTTTTCCCGTTTGCCGCTCGTTAAGTCGAGCTGAGAGCATCGACGCGTTCGCGAATTTAAAGCAATATCAACTGAAATGGAACTCAAGATGCCGCCGCGCATTTTCTTATGGGTGGCGCTCGCTGTCGCTGTCGCTGCTGCTGCTGCCGCTGTCAGCGCTGATGCCGACGTCGACGTCGACATCGACATCAACGCCGAAGCCGACCCGGTCACCCAGCGGACGATGCGGACGCTACAAAAACAGTGCACAACAAAACATGGAGAGAAATGACATAAAAAAGTGGAAAAGTTATAAAAAAAAAAAGAATATAAATAAATATAAAAATATATATAAATATAAACTAACTATAAATAAAAATTAAACAAAAAAAGTAGGCTAATAATATCAAAATAAGATAATATATAAAAATAAAACTATATATAAATTTAAACAAAATTAAAAAAAAAAAAAAAATTAGAAAAATAATTTTTTTTAAATATATATATATACATATATAAATGTAAACTATCAGAAGAAAAAAAAAATTAGAAATAATATAAAAAACAATTTTTTTATTTATATATTAATAATATTATATCATAAATTATTTATTAAATATACCACTATGAGTTTAAGATAGAAAATATATACAAATTATATATGTATATGATATTATTAAAAAAAAAAAAATACAAAAATACAATCTCATTTTGAAATAGTATAATTCAAAGCTTTCATAAAAAAAAATTGGATTTACGAACTAGAACTCAAGGTCTTTCATTAGCTAAGTAAGTCTTATACAGAACTTTGATCATACATATAGATAGCAATATCTAGATATGTAGTTAATCAAATATATTATTTAACTTTATGTTTATAAAAATATATATAAATATATAAAAATATATATAATCTTTATATACATATCCACATTCATCATCATATCATCTAACAACATCACTTTCGGCCCTAACTCTTTGTTGCACAGTGTAAGAGCTACAGATCCACATGGGGAGGCGCAACTCGAAAACCAAATGTGTGTAATGAACATGGACAACATGTGTCTGTCTGCATCTATGTGTGTATGTGTGTGTATATATATATATGTGTGTATATTGTGGGGGTGGGGGCGTTTGTGGGTGTGGCAGCGACAAAAGACGCTTTTTATGCTCAACGCCCGTTTGCCTAATTAAGCATATCGCAACTGCGGGCATTTTGGGTGTGGACAGACAGCAATTGATTAAGCCAGAAGGTTGGTGGCGGCGGCAGCCAGTAGCTGTTAGCCGAGATTTGTGGCATGCCACAATACGCACAATATGCAAGACACCTGCACGCTGCACCGAAATCGTGGATCGTAGGTCAACATCTGGAGATCGGGACAACAAGAAAATGTTGGAAGTTTATAACTGGAACGCTGCACAAATAAACAACAGACGTTGCACATCAAAATGCAGCTGCAACTGCAACAGCAACAAGAACTACATGCAACATGCAGCATATATGTATGTGTGTGTGGAGTTGGGTGCATGAAACGCATGAGGAATCGCGACGGCATCGCGAACGCTTGATCTTTGAACTAAATTAATTAAGCACAATGAACGCAATTGTTGTTGTTGTTGTTGTTGGTTCTGGATGTTGTTGTTATTGGCAGCAGCAGCAGCAGCAGCAGAGGCAGCAGAGGCAGAGGCAGAAGCAGCAACAGCGACAGCAACCCTAAGCTAAATGTATCCAGCAGATACAGCAGCAGCAACAGCAAAAGAGTTGCTTCTTATGCCCTTAGCAAAGGGGTATTATAAATTATATATAAGCTATGTAAAATATTTTGAAAGTTTCTTATATATATTTTATTTATATTTTATTTTCATACAAACAATAAATATATAAATAAAATATTTAAAAAAAACTTATATTCCATTCTCTTTCAAACATCTTGTTCAGCTTGACTTTAAGCTCGACAACTTCTCAGACCAACCTCGTATATGTATGTTTATACAGTGTTACAGGGGACTTATATGTATATCCTAACTAATACACTAGGCTACTGACATCCATATGCTAAGCTCAACAGCAAAAACTGCAAAGGAAGCTGGGTATGAATATGTTTCATAGATACATAGATCTTCAATATTTAAAATACATCTATAAAGAAGAGAGAGTAGCTAGAGTATCTTCCACTGGGGTGTACCTGACTATAATATTGCTACTTGTTGCTCCAAATTTGATGATGAAGCTCTATTTCTGGATATGAAATGCATTTCATTTCTTATGCACGCTAACAAAGCGAAAAGAGTATATTGATTCTTGATAATCTCCCTCTTGCTGGTCGTCCATTCGTTGTCCGTTCATCTGTCCATCTGTACGTTCAACTGACCATCCGTCCATCTAACCATCCGTCCGTTTATCCGTCCTTCTGTCCATCCATCTGTTCGTCCATCCGTCCGTCCATTCGTCAGTAAGTCCGTCCATATGTCCCTCCGTATGTCCATCCGTATGTCCATCCGTATGTCCATCCGTATGTCCATCCGTCCGTCCGCTCGTTCGTTCGTTCGTTCATCCATCCGTCAGTCCGTCCGTCCCGTCAATCAATCTATCTTCCTTCCATCTGTTTGTCCATCCGTATGTCCGTCCGTCCTTCCATTCATCTATCTGTTCTTCCGTCCGTCCATCTGTCAGTCTGTCCGTCTGAGCGCAAACCATTTGGCCACTATTGAAGCTATAGACTTAGAACTTGGAACATATACTCGTTAGTACACTCGTTTTAGTATACTTCTTAATCTTTTTCAGATACGTCCACTAGGGACATGTGGGTAATCCAACATGATTACCAGCTGTTGTTTCTTTTTTCTTATCAATTATTTTTATTAATAACAATAGCTCCAATTAAGTTAAAAACTTAAAATTTTGCTTAACATTCGATGGTACATACACATAACCTTACAAATTTGAAGTGAATCTAATCGAAATGCACATGAGAAACTAATAGTATTACAAAAGGATAAAGAAATTGTTCACGCTGCATAATTTGGATGTTATGTATAATTTGTAGAGCTTTTCACCTATACACATATACATGGATGCACATATATATATATGTGGATGTCGAAAACATTTATAGCCGAATGCAAATTTGAGTTATTCGAGTTTCAGTTTGAGTTCGAGTTTCAGTTTCAGTTTCTGTTTGAGTTTGAGTTGGGGGAAAGTGTCTGTTACGTTTTTGGCTATCCAGAATATTTGGGCTACAATTGAGGTAAATGTGAAATATAGTAATATATATATCTATATATGTATCTGTTTGTTTTAGTGCTATATTTTGGATATGCCGAAGATTGGGTTAGCTTAGTTGCTGTTGGTGTTGGTGTTGCGTGCGGTCTGAGTGTGTTCAAGCTAATCAGTAACCGAAGACCATTCAACATATCCAAGCTAAATTCTAATGAGTAGATGTAGATGTGTGTGTGTGTGTGTGTGTATGTGTGTGTATGTGTCTTTCTTTGTATTTTGCTATTGCTTGCTACTATTGATCTGATCTATATGGATAGATTCGCATTTGCCCTAATTGCGCCTAAATATTCTAAAATACATCTACATAATATACATATATATATGTATATATTCAGAGACTATGTATACCTATGAATATATAAATATATATATATACATATATACCTAACGACACACAGTTGCGCAGCTGCTTCTGGGTTTTGATAGTGTATGGTTTCTTCGTTGTAGTTTGCTCAGCTTTCGATCTGTTCGATGTGTGTTTACATTCTGTATTCTGCATTCTGCATTTGTATTATGTCCTCTGCATCATCATCATCATCATCTACGTCTTAAACTTTCAACTTTGTCTTCATTTTATTCACCTTTCATCTTCATCTCAAGTCCTTCCTCGCCTGAGTCTGAGTATTACATCTGTTATTGGTTTTTCTTCTACTTACATTTAGTTTTTTATGGGTTTTTTTTTTTTTTTTTTTTCGCGGTAAGTAGCTACAGATGGGGTATATCAGTTGATAGTTCTGGTCTATGAAGTCTATAAAGACTCCCAAATTACAAATTACAATTGCTTCAGTAATCGCGATAGAGATAGAGATAGAGAGATAGAGAGATAGACAGATAGAGAGGTACAGAGATAGAGATATAGAGAGATAGAGAGATATAGAGATAGAGAGATAGAGAGATAGAGAGATAGAGAGATAGAGAGATAGAGAGATAGAGATAGAGAGATAGACATATAGAGAGGTAGAGAGGTAGAGAGGTAGAGAGATAGAGAGATAGAGAGATAGAGAGAAAGAGAGATAGAGAGATAGAGAGATAGAGAGATAGACAGATAGAGAGGTAGAGAGATAGAGAGATAGAGAGATAGAGAGATAGAGAGATAGAGATAGAGAGATAGAGAGATAGAGAGATAGAGATAGAGAGATAGAGAGATAGAGAGATAGAGAGATAGAGAGATAGACAGATAGAGAGGTAGAGAGATAGAGAGATAGAGAGATAGAGAGATAGAGAGATAGAGAGATAGAGAGATAGAGAGATAGAGAGATAGAGAGATAGAGAGATAGAGAGATAGAGAGATGGAGAGATGGAGAGATAGAGAGATAGAGAGATAGAGAGATAAAGAGATAGAGAGATAGAGAGATAGAGAGATAGAGAGATAGAGAGATAGAGAGATAGAGAGATAGAGAGATAGAGAGATAGAGAGAGAGATAGAGAGAGAGATAGAGAGATAGAGAGAGATAGAGAGAGAGATAGAGAGAGAGATAGATAGAGAGATAGAGAGATAGAGAGATAGAGAGAGAGAGATAGAGAGATATAGAGATAGAGAGATATAGAGATAGAGAGATAGAGAGGAAGAGAGGAAAAGAGATAGAGAGATAGAGAGATGGAGAGATAGAGATATAGTTATGTTCTTATATAGAGAAGTTGTAAGTTCAAGGCAATATTTCTACCAAGTGTCAATCTAGGATATCTAAGATGTAGATATATGGATATAACCCTAGCTAATTACTGAAGCAATTGTTAGTTGAACGAGTCGAATCATATTATATATAGTTACAGATTTCGTATATGCGCCCCATTTGATTAGGATGATCGCCAGCTGGTGCTGTTGGCCCCATCGAATTCCCAGGATGTCTGCTGTGGAACCGATGTCTGTGAATTGGATGCCTGCGGCTCCTGGTAATAGTTCTGGGGCCAGACGGCTGGCACGTTCACCGGCACACTATAGTATTGATAGACCGGCTGATATTGGACGCCGGCTGGTGCCTGCTGATAGATGGCCGGCACTGCGGCGGCAGCATATTCAGTGACTGACCCAGCCGGGCCATAGGCGGCCGTAGCATATTGCTCGAGGGGAATTGTGTTGACCGCCTGCGGTGGCGGCGGTGGTTGGGTGGTAAAGTAAACCGTGCCGTTCGTCTCAATGATCGGCTGCAGTTTGGGACGGAGTTGTTGCTTCTTGAATGCTGGCGCAATATTCAAACGACGATTGCGCAAGATGACACACTTGCCCACGGTCTGGAGGCGCTGGGCCTCCTCCTCAGTTTCGAATGTGACGAAGCCGTAGCCCTTGTTGAAGCCATCCTGGTCGACAATGATCTTGGTGCTGCGCACTGTGCCGTAGGCACTGAACGCAATCATCAGATCCGATTCGGTTGTATCGCGACTGATGCCGCCAACAAATACACGATTCGGTATTACTGTTCCATAGATCGGCTCCGCTGGTGGCGCCTCCACAGCGACAGCTGGCATTGGGACTGCGGCTGGTGCTGTTGTTGTTCCGGTTGACGGGGCCAAAGCCAATTTGGGGCCAGTTGGTGCCTGTTGCAGCTGTGTGGATGCCATTCTTCGCTGATAGCTAATTCCCAGAGGATGAACCTTGAGGCTACATATACATACACATATTATACATATATATATATATATATGTACAGTTATAGTGGAAGGGATATTACTGGATCAGATATATGTTGCCCTTACCGCTTGCAATCTACAATATCCTCGGTTAGCCTATACAAATACTTTTGTATAACCCGGTTGATTGTTACTCGTGCTAATCGAGGATTTCAGGATCGATAGCAAGCGTTAGAGAGGAAGGAGAATGGGGTTTTCGTTAAAAAAAAAAAAAGGGGAAGACAACGTCTATGGGTTGCCGTTGCGTCTGATTCCAACTCCTCGCTTCGTACTGCTCTCGATAACTTCGTTTTGGGGCCTTTAACCTTCTTCTACTAGTAACAACGTTTAGCTTAGGTAACTATTATTCAAACGAATTTCAAAAAATCGAGAATTTCAAAAATTGAGAATTTCCAAAATACCTCATTTGTTAAAATACAAATTTGAAATGAATTCATAACACCTGACCTTAAAGCAAATGCGATAATGATAAATATATATATATATATATATATGTATATATATACAAACATTTGTTTATATCCGTTTGACGTTTGTGATTTGGGAAAAACATGATATTTTGTGTCTCGCTTTAAATGTCTCAAGAAAAATAAAATAAAAAGAAAAACAACAAAAATGAAAAAAACTGATTGTTGAGAGAATCGTTTGTATGTAATACCATTATGATAATATATGTATATTATTCTAAATATATTCCCCATATTGAAAACTTCATGAAATTGCTTCATCTTTGCCCTAACTCTTTATACAAATGAAAAATCGATAACAATTTCTATAACACTATCGATAACAATACAGGGAACAATATCGAGTATATCAATGATAACACTGATTATCAAAAATCGATAGAACTATCGACTACTTTAATCATTACTCAATCATTAAGTATAGTGTAAATCGGTAACATCAACAATAATTCTTAAAAAATATTCTAATGAATGGAAATCAAGGATAACCCTAACTAATAACACTTATACAGTCGTCAAATGAGTTTCAAAACGTATCGATAACACAAGCGATAACAATATATATATATATATTTGCCATCACTCAAAGAGTATTCCACATTCGACAGAGCAAAACTCTATAAAATCTCAAGAAATATCATATTTTTTTTTTCTCATTTCGCTTTCAATTTCCGCTTTTCGTGCGGGTCAAAAAGGGTGTCTCGGGGGCCCAGTTAATTTCTGTATAATAAGTTGGCTGCGATGCGACGTCGCTGTCGCTGTTGCTGTCGCTGCATGAGTCCAATAAGAATGTCGCTTGGCATATGATGATGATTATGGTTATTGTGCTGTGTCTCGCTGCTTATTTTTCTTTTCGCTTTTAATGAAGTTTATTAAGCGCAGCAACAGCAGCCTAAAGAGATCCACAGCCAGATATATATGCCAGCTGAAAAGATGTCTGATTGGATTTGTTAACACTGTGTGTGCGTGTGTGAGTGTGTGTGGTTGTGTGTGTGTGCAAGCGAGATAGCTGCAGCGAGAGCATTGCAACTGAAGAGAGCTCATACTACTTTATGATGAGCTGATGAGTCATTAAGAATTATGAATTGTGTAAACAAATGTCAGATAAGAAAGTGCGATAAATATAGATAGATAGTTAGTTCTCTTGATAGTTCTTCTCTATAGATAGATGCATAGTTCTCTAGCTAGTTCTTCTCTAGTTCAGATTTATTGAATCTTTGAAATAGACAAATGTCTCAAGGCTACATAGCTACAGATAATTATATAAATAATTGCATTATTATATTCAAATTTATATATATTATTAGCTAGAGGAAGTCATATAGTCATGGATTATGATTACATATGAGGATGATTAAATTGAAATTAATTATAAATTAGGATTATATCATATTTTATTAATAGTTCTGACGACATTTCTGATACTCATTTTGCTGTGGTAAAAGTTATTGCATTTATATATAAATATTAAAATTATAAAATTAAAATAAAAATAAAAATTAAGATAAAAATAAAAATTGAAATAAAAATATAAATAAAAATTTTAGTTTTAATTTTAATTTAAATTAAATAAAAGTAAAAATATAAATTAAAATTATAATTGAAATTTAAATATAAATTATATGTATTAAAATTATTATATAAAATTAAAATAATAATAAAAATTTAAATTAAAGTTAAAATAAAAATAAAAATTAAAATAAAAATTGAAATAAAAATATAAATAAAAATTTTAGTTTTAATTTTAATTTAAATTAAATAAAAGTAAAAATATAAATTAAAATTATAATGGAAATTTAAATATAAATTATATGTATTAAAATTATTATATAAAATTAAAATTAAAATTAAAATTAAAATTAAAATTAAAATTAAAATTAAAATTAAAATAAAAATTAAAATTCAAATTCAAATTCAAATTAAAATTCAAATTCAAATTAAAATTATAAACGGTAAAATTATAAAATTATATATATTCAAATTATAAGTTTAAAATTTTAGTTATATATGTATTAAAATTATAATGTAAAATTAAAATTAAGATTAAAATTAAAAAAAAAAAAAAAAATTAAAATAAATTTAAAATTAAAATTATATATATTAAAATTAAAATTATTATATTAAAATTATTATTAAATTATATTAAAGTTAAAATTAAAATGATAAAAATGTAAAAAATAATATACATATATTTATATATCAAGATCGGTATAATTATAATCCCCTGCTATAGGCTCGTTGTAAAGTGAATAAGCTTAGCTGCTGCACACTTGATGCCCATATCGAGCTCAATCGACATGTCACAAAAGGCTTTGGGGCGCATTCACACACACACACATACTTATATATTAATAGTTCTGCATGTGTAATGGCAGCTCAAGTGTCAATCAAGCAGCTACTTGTGTTGCATTAACAAAGAAAATAAATATACAAAAAACAACAACAACAACAATAACAACAAAGAAGAAGCAGAGAAATTTCCACTGCAGCAAAAAAAAGTGTCAAGCAAATCAGAGCGAGAAAATGAGCGGCATAAATAAAGCCAATTGGAAATGGAAGTAATGCATAATGCACATGTATGTGTGCATATATATATATATGCATATATATATACATATATATGTGTACATGTGTAGCTTATGTAAGTATGTCAGTGTGCGCTTGCAGCAAACTATGCAAACTGATGACAAAATTGTTTTACGCGCACGACTCTTCAAATTGCATTAACGTCGACTGCGACGCCGACGGCGACGGCGACTGCAACATCGGCGCCGACTACGTCTGATACAGCTACTGCTGCGTGCTGTTTAGATTTGCAATGCACTCTGGCTGTGTGTACTTTATATGCAATTGCCCCACTGCAGAGCGTCAGTTGGCTCTTGACTTGCCACTGCGATAGTTTTCTTTGGTGGGCGACAAAAAACGCGCGCAAAACGCGTGCGCAGCACGTCGACAGCCAAACGCGATTAGTCACACAGCTGCCCCCAAAAGCCCCAAAGTCAGCAAACCAAAGAGCAACACACACACACACACAGACACAGACAGACCTCAACACTTGCTGCAACGCGCAGCAAAGCAAAACACGCAATGCACAAAACATGCGCAATGCATTTTCTTCATGTTGCATCAGTGCACAGGCCCCCAAGGTGGGTCGACGGGGGCGGTGGGGGTGGCATGGCGAGCGTGTGGCGCACACACAATGCAAGCCACTGTGTGTGCGGTTGGGCGCTTCTTTGCAATCAATTTGATTTAAATTTATTTTATTTTATTTTTCCTTTTGCTTTTGCTTTTGCTGTTGCCTTTGCTTCTACTGCTGCCTCTGCTGCCACTATTACACATTTCCGAAATTCTGTTAATTTATTTGATATAATTGCACGCGAACGTCATTTATCATATTACAACACTCATTTGCAGTGTTGACAACGGCTTTTTACATAACACTCACAATTAACGAGCCAGGCCAAGCCAACATGTGCCAACGAGTGAAATTCACTTTTCCGCATATCAATGACAATTGAGGTAGCTTTGGCGAAGGATGGTAATAAAATGATATTGCGCATAGTGATGATAATGATGATGAGAATGAGAATGATTATGAATTAGATTTTAATTATGATAATAATGAATTTGATTATGATATTGATTATGCTAATGCTAATGACAATGACAATGACATTCACGATGACAATGTCTATGATAATGATAATGATAATGAGGATGAGATTGAGAATGAATACTAATGAAAATGTTAATACTAATGATAATGTTAATGCTAATGATAATGTTAATGCAAATGTTAATGTTAATGTTAATGTTAATGTTAATGTTAATGTTAATGTTAATGCTAATGCTAATGCTAATGCTAATGCTAATGTTAATGTTAATGCTAATGCTAATGCTAATGTTAATGTTAATGTTAATGCTAATGCTAATGATAATAATAATGCTAATGATAATGCTAATGATAATGTCAATGACATTCACGATGACAATGGCTATGATAATGATAATGATAATGAGGATGAAATTGAGAATTAATAATAATGCTAATGTAATGATAATGTTAATGCTAATGGTAATGTTAATGCTAATGTTAATGCTAATGATAACGCTAATGTTAATGCTAATGATAATGCTAATGTTAATAGTAATGTTAATGCTATTGCTAAAGCTGATGTTAATTCTAATCTTTATGCTAATAAGAATGAGGATGAGATTGCGAAAGAATGCTAATGCTAGTGCTAATGCTAATGCTAATGTTAATGCTAATGATGATGTTAATGTTAATGCTAATGCTGATGCTAATATTAAGGCTAATGATAATGTTAATGCTAATGCTAGAGCTAATTCTAATTAATATCTTAATGCCAATTGTCATACTAATGCTATTAATACTGTTTATGCTTATGCTAATACGAATGCTAATATTAATGTCAATGCTAAGGCTAATGACTATTATAATGATCAAAGGTATGTTATAATAATATTTATGATAAGGATACTACTAATGCTCAAACGGACAATGATAATAATAATTGTAATTAAAATAATAATCATTATAATATTAAAAATTTTAATGATGATGATAATAGTCAACAGCACAATCATATCTTATTCGAATTCCAATCAGCAATATTAATGCTCTTAGAACTCACAGTATATAATTATAACTCTTAATCATGTAGCCCATTCGATAAGAGGCCCACTTCATTTGGAGAACCTATTTATAGTACAGTTAATTAAGAATCACAGAAGTTCCGAGCAAATGCCCACAGAGAACGAAAAAAGCAAAAAAAATCAAAGTTAATTTTGGATTTAGTTTGTTTTTAATGAATTTGGTTAGCCTGTGACAAATCCATTGAGATCGTTTGGAAAACACTTCATTTTTGGGAACAATAGGTCGCATTAACACGGAAACGTGTTTCGGTTTCACTTTCTCTCAGCGGCTATGCAAATTTGTCGAGCCCAATAACACGATAGCACGACTTATAAAGAGACAATAAAAACGAGTCGGAAAAGGCATGCAGTGAAATTTTCAACGGCCCTCGCTTATGGTCAACTATATCATTATCATTATCATCATCATCATCGTCATCAACATCGTCATCGTCATAGTCAGCGTCATCAACAGCAATTCCAAGTTTAAGAATTCGCAGGCAAAAAAAAAAAACATTTCTTTGTGCATGAATAAAGGCAAGTAATTACGTGAGAAAAACTAATTTGTAATGAAAACTTTTCTAAAGAATGAAAATAGAAATAGAACTAGAAGTTTGTATACTTAAGTTTAGCAACTAAGGAACTTTAATTAAAGCTATATTTAGCCATAGGTATAACAAAGAGCGAAGTATTAAGTATGAATCATTTGGGATCAGCTTAAAGAAATGAATCTTCATTTATATATATATATATATATATATATATATATATATATATATATATTCTAATATATTATATTGCAATTCTTATTTATATATTATTTTTCCAGAATTAATATAGCTAAACCGCAATATAATGCATAAATTGACCTCAATTTCTTATATAATTACCACAATAAACGTCAGTGAAGTTCTTTATAATATTTAATGATTTAGCTATAAATATATTTAAGGCGCGCCCTAAACTTTTTCTTATATATATGAATAAGAAGAAGAAAGAAAGATGTTTAATCAAATTGCGATGTTTATAATTTTAGAATTTTAGATGCTGTAGAGAGATTTCTCTATGTGAAGGGTAAACCAAGACTAATATAAGAGATTTCTTTATATATATTATTATAATTAATAATGAATAATAATATAATAATATATTTAATAATATATTGTAATATATTATATATCTGCATTAGAAGGCAAATCAGGAACATTTTTATTTTGTTCCTTGCCGTCTAATGCAGATATATTTGAGGAAATCCGCAAATATTGTTATAGTTCAGTCACACAAATAATAAAGTTATGAACATTATAAATTTTAATAAAATATAATATATATATATCTATATATATATATATATATATATATATATATATATATATATATATATATATAAGAATTGTGAGTTATATACCGCCGTCATATATATATTGTAGTAAATTTATTTGATATATTATATTAATTTTTAATTATAGCTTGAGAAATTTTTAATAAAAGAAAGAGCAATTGATTGTTTAGTCATTCTATCAATCAGTTCTTTCTAGGTATTAAGCATTTATCGAGATATTATTAAAATTACAAAATCAATTTTTAAGATAGTATTAAAACTTCTGATAATGTCATTGTTCGAAACTTTAATACAATCTAATTCACAAATTTATTTTGAAATTTTAAGAATACCTAGAAAAATTTGTGAATTAGATAGTAGAACAACTCGTTATTAGAAGTTTTAATACTATCTAAGCCACATCCCCATTTTGAAGCCTTGCCTCAAAACTTTAAGAAGTCAAAACTCCCATTTATAACTAGCATAACAACAGTTATGCCAATAGACTTCTCTATATAATAAGTCAAGTCTAGGCATACCAGAAAGGGAGTAGTAAACTAGGCATGCTATATGGGGCAGTTCAATGGGTATATCTATAACTAATATATAAACTCCATATCTATATATAGAATAACTCTCACTTACCGAGTTACGTCTAAATATCTCCTCGCTCCGACTGAAATCGTACATGGAGCTAACTCTCACTTTATAGTCCATTGGTTTGTTGATATTCTGGCAATCGCTGAAGATATCAGGTGTTGTTACTATTCGAACAATGGGCAGGATGGAATTGTTGTTGTTGTTGTTGTTGTTATTGTTGTTGTTGTTGTTTTGGCTGCTGCTGCTGCTAGAGTTGATGTTGCTGTTGCTGCTACTGTTGCTGTTGCTCTTGTGCTTGTTTCCGCTCTGTTGTGGCTGTTGCTGCTGCTGTTGCTGCTGCTGCTGCTGTTGCTGTTGGTGTTGCTGCTGCTGCTGTTGCTGTTGCTGCTGTTGCTGCTGCTGTTGCTGTTGCTGTTGATTGCTGTTGCTCTTGCTGTTCGTGCTGAACACCTGCGAAATGCTGCGCAGAAAGGCGCGATAGTCTCTCCTGTGCTCAATATCACCAGCCATGACTAATCCCAGCGTCTTGGATCCTGCGCTCATAGCAGATCTTGTTTCACTTTATGGTTTTCGTTGCTGTTGCTGTTGCTGCTGCTGCTGTTATATTACTCTTATTATTACTTATAGCTGACACACATAAACACACACACACACAAACACACACACAGAAGGAAAATACGCGTGAGATTCTCTTTAGCCCGTGAGCAGCAGCTGCCAACTGAATATCTTGGCCTTTTGTTTTCGGCTGTCAAGTTGCCAACACCTAAATAACAACAATAATAACGCGAGCGACACCTTCAAGACTGCGACGGCGACTGCGACTACGGCGACGACGACGGCGACTATGAGTACGGCTACGACTACGGCGACTGCAGCGACGATGACGGCGGTATATAGCTCACAATTCTTATCGGCAAACGGCTGATAAGCTGTGCGCTGCTTTAACGGTAGTTTCTTCGCCACTTACAGCAAAATCAATAAAAGAAAGAGAGAGAAGAAGAAAAACAGGTAGTAGAAGAAGAGCCCAAGTGCACGCCGCTTTAGGCCCAAAGTTGGACGGAATCTGATTCGGACTGCTCGGACTTGTTCCAGACGACCAACTAAAGAGCGCAGAACCAGCAACCGCATGGGCGCCAGCCGCTGCCGACGCTGGCAGCGACTGCGACAGCGGGCACGTCACCGCTGTTGTAATCGTTGTTGTTTTTTGTTTTTTGTTTTTTTTTTATTTATTTATTTTTATTTTTGTTGAATTCTTTTTGTGTTGAATTTTTGTTTTGTTTCGTATAGTGTATGCTTTATACCATTATTTTCGTTGTTGTTGTTGTTGTGGAAGTACTTCTAGGTGACACAGTGGTGCGATAGCAATTTGTTTTAGCGAAATGCATTAGAGGTTTTGCTATGACGCAGACTGTGACTATGTATATATGTCGTGGATTAGTGTAAGTTTGTTAAAAGTCTTAATGGACTCGTTATTAGATTAGATTAAGTGGAGTAGAGTTTCAATTGCAATTGTGATTTGCTTAATAGGTATTGCAAATCGATCAAGGGCGAACATTAATTTTATAAAATAGTTTTATATATATATTTTTTTTATATTATATTACTTTTTTTTTGTTATATATTATTTTTATATTTATAATATTTATCTATATATATATATATACATATTTATAATTGTATGTATATATATATTCTTAAGTATATATTGTATGGGGCTGCTGAAAGAATTCTTAAGAAATTAAAAAGAAATATAAAAAATTATATATATATTTATAAAATTTTAAAAATTAATTTTGTTATATATTTCTTTTTAATTTTTTAAGAATTCCCCATAAAATATATACTTAAGACTTTTTTTTATAAATAAATAAATAAGCCTATAACAACTCGAACATTCAAATTAAATATAAAATAATTCTTTATTTATATTTCATAAAATATAAATTTATTTATTTTTTTTTATTTTATTATAATTATTTTTTTATATTATTTTCTAGTTTATATATATTATATTTATGTATATTATTATTATTTTATTTTTATATATTTATTTTTAATTTTTTAAGATTTCATCATTCAGAATTAATATTCTTATATTCTTAAGAATTTTCTTCTTTTTTTATATTTATATTTTATCATATATAAATGATTTAGAATATTACATCAGTCACACGAACTCCAACAAGCACCAATAAAAAAAGCAAAAAAAAAACCTGTCATTCAAAGAAATTTGCAAATATTTTAGATATTTGTTGAGCTATTCATATAGTTATTTAGTATAGCTATGGAATACCAGTTTCAATTTGGCTTTGATCAGACCTCGTATTGTTTGTTATGCTAAATTCTGCTCCAAGACAAGAAACTCGTTTGAACAAAAGGTTAGCTGACTAAAGGGAAAGAGATGAAAACGCTTTCGCCGCGACATGTGACAGGTGCGACAGCTTAAAGCTTAACTGATTGAATGCGATACTTAAGCTTTCACCGCAAAATTCTTGTATAACAAATGACATGTCGACCACTGTGCCATGCCCCGCTGCTAATGCTTTTTTTTACACTTTGCTGGTGTTTATCAATGCCTACGGTTATTGCCGTCTATCGCCGTGTACCCTTACGTCATGTGTGTGTGTGTGAGTGTCTCTCTCTCTCTATCTATCTCTCTGTGTGTGTGTGCGTGTGTGTGGGTGAGCATTTGATCTCTCTGTGTGTATGTTTTGTTGGCTTTAAATTGATGTTGGGCACTTGATTTGTTTTCGTTAGCCAACCGCATTGGCTTGCCATGCTTACTCATTTGTCATTTGGCGCTCATGATACTAACAATTGCCAATTGCAATTTCCAATTGCAGTTCACAGTTCACAGTTCGCAATTGTCGCGCGCGTCACGTACGCGTGTTAATTAAATGCCACTGAAGTTTGCTCTGCAGCAAATGTTTGAACCGCGCGCTCTGAATCTGAAAACGAAATCAAAGCAGCGACATTAACAGTTAAACAGCGACGGCGACGGTGACGGTGGCAGTGGCGGCGGCTTCCCGGTTGACACACGACTAACCGACTAAAGCTAGCCCCAAATGGCAGTCGCACGAAAACCAAAATCCAAAATCAAAATGAAAACCAAAACACAAACAATAAGCACAAAATAGATGTAACCAAAGCTAAAGAAACTGACAAACTGGCAAACTGAACAAAAAAAAAAAAAAACGCCGGCAGAGACAACGGCAGAACGGTCGCACCCCTCATCAAGCGGAGCCCCCGCAGAAACAGGCGACGACGACGACGACCACACGATGACTTTTGAATAATATTTACATTTAGTATGTGTGCATGCGTGTGTGTGCATGTGTGTGTCTCTTCGTTTCTATGTGTGTGCGTGCTTAACGCAGGCAGCGAGCCGCGCTGTTAACAAAAGCTACAGCTGCAGCGTCTTAGGCGGGCAGGCGGCAAAGGCGAAGAGCAAAGAGCGAACGAAACAAGGCACAGACACAAAATATAAATGACGAAATTATAGCAGCAGCAGCAACAACAACAACAACAACTACTTAGTGTATAAACAATGCACATTAAAATGTGTGCGGCAGAAGCGCAAAGCGCAAAACGACAAGCAAAAAGCAAAACAAAAACACAACAAAAATCTGCAGAAGCTAAGAAAACGCTAGCAAAACGCGCGCGACTTATGCACGTGCTATGCGCAAGCGTGCATGTGTGTGTGCGCGCAAGTGAGCGTGCGTATGCATGTGTGTGTGTGTCAGTGCCAAAAGTGTTAGATAGAGGGCAAGGAGAGAGAGAGAGAGAGAGAGCAGGAGGAGCGTATGGAGTGAGAAAGTGAATTGCATTCATATGGCAATTGCTCAGCTTGTTTAGCATTTGAGTTGAGTTCAGTTGTTGCGGGTAACTCGTTAATATAATTTGTTTTGGTAATAAAAATAATTGTGATATGGAAAATATTGTAAAAATATTGAGGAAAATTCATGAATTTTTAAATATACGATTATATATCAAAATAAAATTAATTATCTATATACAAAACTCTAGCTAACAAATAGGCAAAGTTCTTATCGAATCCCATATTTGCGAGTAATCTAGAAGATGGTATTATTAGGGTTAATGCATAAACATATATATTACGTATAAGGTACATTACTTGTAATATAAATCACGTATAATATATATTACGTAAAATACATAATACGTATAAGATATATAACCTTAATCGTATAAAATCTATTACGTAAAAATTCAATACGTATAAAATATATTACATATAAGATATATTACGTTAAGCTATATTGCGTATAAGTTATATTACGTATAAGTTATACTACGTAATATATATATATTACGTAAAATATGTATTACGTAAAAGATATATTACGCAGGAGATATAAGTAGGTATTCAATATATATTTCTGTAGACGTTATATTACGTATAAGATATATAACGTAAAGCGTATATTACGTATACGATATTTTACGTATTTTATAATTATTACGTAAAATATATGTTTCGTATAATATATATTACGTAAACGATATGTTACGTTTTATATTTATTATTATAATATTATAACGTACAATATATGTAAATTATGTATGAAAGATATTACGTGTAAGATTCATTTATTAGATTATAAGATTAGTATCAACAAACCTTTAGAGTTTCCCACTTACCATACGTGATTCAACGCTTGTGCAGCTTCTAGAACCAGACCATATGAGATTGGATAAATATAATTATATTGTAGAACTGCTTTAGAACTGCTTTAAAGTTCTATTTCCATAGAAACCATAATGGATAATCAGGACAAAGAGCAAAATCCATAATAAAAATGATGAATATACATATATAATTGATCAAGCATAATATACAGAGTGGGACAAAAGTAATCACCCTATTGTAAAATGCTATAGCGTTTGCAAATGGCGCAAAATGAAAGAGAAAGATAGAGAGAGAAAGAACCATCGCGTACACCCTGTACATGTGTGATCACTTTTATTATTACTTTTCTCTACTCATTTGTAGATTTTCTTGGTTTTCCAATTGGCGTAGATAATTTATCGATTATAATACTTTGATCTTTGGGGCAAGATCATCTTGTAGAATAGTAGAACTCGTTATCATGTTACCTCTGTGTTAGCAATCGTCTGAAAACATGGCTAGCTATGATCGATAAATATCGATATATCAATCAATAAGTCAATAGAGTCGCATTTTAATAGAATATGAAATATATATTTGCGCGTACCACTCATTTGATCTGACTATACTGTAAGAGCTATATAGACATAATAGATATATATATATATATACATATATATAGAGATGGAGATAAATATACATATATATATATATACATATACATACATACATACACATACACATACATATATATACATACATATATATATATAAATATATATATACATGTTTGATACACAATCAAACTAAGCACAGCGAGTTTGGCGGTTAACAATTGACGATTGTTGGAATAGAAAATTTAATATAGTTAACTAGGCGGGACTCTCGAGCAGCGTGAGGGAGGAGGTGGAGCTGTGGATGCTGCGCAGCTCGCACAATTCGTCCATTAGGTCGCGAAAGAGCATCGGGTTGACATTGACGCTGACCTTCATCAGCAGGAACCAATCGCCGATGGTCAGATCCCTGAAGACATGCTGGACATGCTGTTTGGTCATGAAGCGCAATTGGCTGCGTATCATGAGCTCGCGCAGCGTTCGGCTGAGCATCATGGCCAGGCGACAGAGCACATTCAGGCCGGACATGAAGGCCATCAGCAGGAACCAGCACCAGAGGCACACGAAGATCTTCTCGTTCAGTATGTTCAGCGGCAGTATGCAGAGATTGTCCATGATGCTGGCCGTGCCGCTGGCGCCGTACTTGAGCACCTCGCACTTGGCGATCTTGGGGAAGACGCGCGACGAGATGCGATTCCAGCGATCCCAGTCGTACAGCGGTATCGTAGCCAGAGCGTGCAGATATTTGGACCAGAATCCATTGAGAAACACCTCCAGAGCCAGGATGTTGAGTATCTGGAATGGTGTGGAAAGTGGACGGCGATTGTGGGTATGCAAAAGGGTGGGCTGGACCAATGGACCAATGGACCAATCAATCCCCCCGCTACTCACGCTGATCACAAAGTTGAGAAGCTCGCAGAAGACATACTTGGCCATGTAGCAATAGTGCATGTCCTCGTAGTCCGTGGTGAAATACTTCACCAACAGCCGGAGCCGTGTGTTGTAGGTCTGCTCGGAGAGCAGCGCTTCGCCCACCTCCGAGCAGAGCTGCTTGAGACGCTGGCCCTCCCACACCTTCCACAGGCAGGACGGGAAGTAGAAGATGAACGATTGGAACAGCAGCAATATGATGACCCACTGATAGTAGCGCAGATAGACGCGCTGCGTCTGGCCGCGCACCTCGGGCCCGACGCCCTCGGCAATCGATATCGCCCGCGCGTACTCCTCATTGTAGTCGGCCATCCGACGCATGCTGACCCGTGTGCGTCCGGCACGGCTCACCGGTGGCGTGGGCAGCAGCTGGCGATCACTGAAATTGTCCAGCTTAATGATGTAGGTGCCCATGGTCCAGCAGTACGATTGCACGTAGTTAATGTTCTTCTCCTCGCTGATGCACTGAATGGGATCCCCAAAGTACTGGCGGGCCGACAGCAGCAGGGAGCAGGTCAGCAGTATGACCACCGTGCACTTGGAGTGGATTGTGAAGACGGCATCATAGATGCGGATCGATTTGAATTGTAAATACTTGGACAGTGGCTTCACAGCCGAATACATTTCCTCCGCCTCAGGAAAGAGTACCTCAACGACTGTGTCCAATTCTTAACCTCAGTCCAGCTGTGTAGGCTGTGACTAGCTGCCTCTCTCTCTCTCTCTCACTCCTGGCGCACCAATGCCCTGCTCTCGCACAATGCGTGTTCTCTCTCACTCGCACTCGTTGGGCTCAGCTGCTTGTGCTTCTTCTTCTGCTGCTCCTGCTTCTTCTTCTGCTGCTGCTTCGCTGCTAGTTTGAATGTTTCGTTTTTCAATGTTTGTTTTTTTTTTTACAGTTTTTTTTGTGTGTTTTTGTCTTCTGTGCAGTTTGTTGTAACTGTTGTTGTTGTTTAGGGTATCTGCAGCTGATTTGCACCCGCACACTCACTTGCCGGCCTAAGGGTAGCGACACAAACAAAATGTTGATTGTCGCTCGGCTTTACATATTTGTTTGTGCTGCCCCTCATCATTACATATTACTAAAAAAAAAATACATATATTTACGTTTACACATTTCAATTTACACAACTAAACAAACATATATATATATATATATATTGTGTATCTACAGATCTATATTTGTATATTTTATGAAAATATGTCATTTCGTTGTTTTGGGGCCAGCTTCGATAATAAGTAGCTTCGACTCGTCTCGTATCGATAACATGCTCGAGCCGAAAGCACATGCATTTGCCCTTGCAGTCAGCGCCTTGACGAGAGCGGAAAAAACTGTTGCATACTTTTAGGCGCTGCCAGAAAAGTCAACAGTTTGACAGCCACTGCGCAGGCAACTTCATTTTCATAAATAAAAAACACTTGTTTAATTAATTTATTACATTTATTCTACAAAAAAAAAATATCAGTGTGTGTATATGTGTGTGTATTTGTGTGAATATATGTGTATTTGTGTGTGTGCCCATCTTCAGCCTTAATTAATTGATTCGTTCTGCGCTCGGCACGTCCTCAGGGCCCCAAAAAACTTCAATTGCCAATTAGTCCAAGTTCAAGAATCCAATTATTGAAGGTATCTGCAATTAGCAGCAACATCATGAAAAGAAAAGCAACAACAAATATATTAAAACATATTAACAAAGCACACGCAAACTAATTAGCATAAATCAAATTAATTTATTTGCCTTTGCGGCCCTGGCCAACAAGCGACACCTGGCCAAAAAAAAAAAAAAACTCACAGCCAATAAAACATAAATAAATAATAATCATAGCAAATATAGCTAAAATATGTTATTGTGGCTATGCTATACAAAAAATGGGGAATTCACTTTTTTAAAATTTTTTTTTGGCTTTAAAATCTTTGAAAATTTAATTTATAGCAAAAAATTGAAATTTTTGCTTTTATTTATTTATAGCTAGAGTGCTAGAGTGCCTCAACTTGGTTGTACCCGACTAGCAGATACCCTGGAATCCTGCTTAAAGTTGCTCTTTTTGAATTAGTCAAGGAACAGAGGATGGAGGATAGAGGATAGAGGATAGAGGATAGAGGATAGAGGATAGAGGATACAGGATAGAGGATAGAGGATAGAGGATAGAGGATAGAGGATAGAGGATAGAGGATAGAGGATAGAGGATAGAGGATAGAGGATAGAGGATAGAGGATAGAGGATAGAGGATAGAGGATAGGGGATAGAGGATAGAGGATCGAGGATAGAGGATAGAGGATAGAGGATAGAGGAAAGAGGATAGAGGATAGAGGATAGAGGATAGAGGATAGAGGATAGAGGATAGAGGATAGAGGATAGAGGATAGAGGATAGAGGATAGAGGATAGAGGATAGAGGATAGAGGATAGAGGATAGAGGATAGAGGATAGAGGATAGAGGATAGAGGATAGAGGATAGAGGATAGAGGATAGAGGATAGAGGATAGAGGATAGAGGATAGAGGATAGAGGATAGAGGATAGAGGATAGAGGATAGAGGATAGAGGATAGAGGATAGAGGATAGAGGATAGAGGATAGAGGATAGAGGATAGAGGATAGAGGATAGAGGATAGAGGATAGAGGATAAAGGATAGAGGATAAAGGATAGAGGATAGAGGATAGAGGATAGAGGATAGAGGATAGAGGATAGAGGATAGAGGATAGAGGATAGAGGATAGAGGATAGAGGATAGAGGATAGAGTATAGAGGATAGAGGATAGAGGATAGAGGATAGTGGATAGAGGATAGAGGATAGAGGATAGAGGATAGAGGATAGAGGATAGAGGATAGAGGATAGAGGATAGAGGATAGAGGATAGAGGATAGAGGATAGAGGATAGAGGATAGAGGATAGAGGATAGAGGATAGAGGATAGAGGATAGAGGATAGAGGATAGAGGATAGAGGATAGAGGATAGAGGATAGAGGATAGAGGATAGAGGATAGAGGATAGAGGATAGAGGATAGAGGATAGAGGATAGAGGATAGAGGATAGAGGATAGAGGATAGAGGATAGAGGATAGAGGATAGAGGATAGAGGATAGAGGATAGAGGATAGAGGATAGAGGATAGAGGATAGAGGATAGAGGATAGAGGATAGAGGATAGAGGATAGAGGATAAATCTTAATTAATTCATCTTATTAACTTCTTTAAAGAGATCTCTAAAGTTCTTGCTGACTCATACATTATATATATAGTCATATACTATAATCTTAAACTTTCATAATATTTTCTACGCAACATTTAAATAAAGTAATAATAAAGCTTATTAAAAAGTTAAGTTATAATCAAAAGATATCTTAAGATCCCATCAGTTTTCATTATAATAATTGCAGCTACACTCGCCTCAGATAGAATCTCAAATCTAAATTACTTTAAAATAAAAAACTAATTTTTGTCTGAGTTACAGCTCGTAATTGTAATTAGTAATGAAAATTAATGCTCAACTTGATGATATATTTCACATATGAAATGCAGACTTCGCAGTCATTAAAAAAATAATTCGTTAAAAATACATAAAGTACTCGCTAAGCAATGCGGTATTCCCTGAACTTGACCTCCAATGGCACTCAATCAGACAAACAACAACAACAGCAACAACAACAACAACAACAATGAGAAACAACAATAAAATGTTGTTTAAGCACGTCTCGAGCTCTGCGCTCGCATAAGATGATGCCGAAGCTGTTGTCTGTGGCTGGCTGCTCATGCGCAGAGCTCGAAGTCAGCTACAGAGAAGACAAATTCGAATTCGGTTTTTATTTGAATACTCTAGAGCTGGACTAGAAAATCAAATCAGCTTTTTATACCCTGTACCCATTGATGACAATTTGGGGTATTTTGTTGCTTCTTGGACCATGTCCGATAAAGTATATATAGCTGATCATGATTAACAATAGAATTAATCAAGCTCCGTCCGTTTGGTTGTCCGGCTGTCAGTCAGGCAGTGGCCTGTCTATACTTCTGACTGTCTGTCCGTCCGTCTAATTATCCCTCTGACTGTCTGTCTGCCTGTCTATCTCTCTGACTGTCTGTCCATTTGGCTGTCCGTACGTCTGGCTGTAAGTCTGTCAGTTTGCCTGCTGTCCGTCCGTCTAACATAAGTAAATTCTTCAGGCTTAAAAGTTATGCCTATCTCTTAGTTAACTTTGAGCTATATGTCAACTTGAATAGAATCAGATTCTTTTAAAATTCTTCAATGATTAATGAGGCTTTAATGCCTTTAGCTCAAACTACAAGCACTTATTGACTAGATCTCACTGATTTTATAGGCATATGTTACGCTCTTTCAAGTTTTGCCTGCAGATCATAAAGTAAATCGAGCTGACGAACCTCTAAGCTAGAATTCCATCTGCAAACTTACTTGAGGCTAACATAACCATATCGAATCGGTTTGCTATAGACATATGTAACATATATGTATATGTTAACATATATATAACATTAGTTAAGTAGCATACATATCATATGTTATATAACATAATGTTGTAAAACATAAATAAAATATGTTATTTGACATATTTAACATATGTATGTTAACATATGTTATATAACACATACATATATAAAACAAAGCTATTGCCGTAAATTCAAAGGGTATTTTCACGTCGATCACGGGGCTGTTTGCGTCTTCCTTCATGACTTCCATTCAATTATTCATATTGTTTTTTTTTCTTGGGCTTTTTTTTTGGGGCCATTGATCGACGGCTTTGTTAGTATTTCTGGTTGTATTGTAAACGTTTTTGGGCGCCTCATCAAGTCGAACGCGGAAGCGCAGAAACAAAAATAAATATAAGAAGAACAAGAGCTGCCACGCTCACGGCATAAGAACTAAGCGAAAACACGAGAAGAAAACCCACAAAAAAATAAATTTAAAATTAAAAATAAACTAGAAGAAACTCCAGTTTGTATCTTTCGGTGCTTTCGGTGCTGTCGTTTGTAAAGTAATTGTGACTTGCGATTTTTTGCGACTTACGAGTTATGTTCCGCAACGCTGAGCACAATTATAATTTAGATACTAGAGCGCAGAGCGCAGAGATACAGATACACGAAAGCGAAAGATACTTGCCAAGACAAACAGGGCTCTAATATATTCTCTACAGAGAGAGAGAGAGAGTGAGACGGGAGAGAAGGAGAGGTAGACATGAGCAGAGCTAATAAGAGATGCAGATACATGGTTTAGGTCTTGCAACAAATTCTTTAACAATAGGACTATGATCTATTCGGGAGATACTAGAGACTGGTCAAGTCTCTAGAGTGAGAGAGGGAGAAAGAGAGATATAAACAGAACTAATTGAAGATAGAGATATATGACTTAGGTCTACTTGTATATGCCGCGAGATACATGAGACTGTGTAAGCTTAGCAAAGAGCGAAAGAGAGAGAGAGGGGCAGGGACGAGAAAGGCAAGGGGATAGAGGCATTGACAGAAGGCTAGACAAGGAGCTAAGCGCAAAGCTAACTATAGTTCAAGATACTTGGCTTCGGTCTATACATCTTTCAAGAAATACTCCAAAATTATAGCTATAATACTCGTAAGACTTGGAAGAGATAGCTAGAGACACTGAGAAAGAGAGATTTAAATAGATATAATTATATATATAAAGCAATTGCAATTATTTATGGCATAAAACTTAGCCCAAATCTCATTTAAGCGAGCGAACATAGCAATTATGGATATTTAATTAGTAACGCCCATTGCAGCGCACAGTTTTTTGGCCAAATTGTAAGTAAGCCAAAATTTCCAAATTTAAATTGATGTTTTGCCATTTGTATATTGGTTTTCATTTCAAATTGTTTATGGTGCTTGGCTTGCAATTTTTCAACTAACTGTTAAAGTTCATATTTAAAGTAATGCATTAAATTGTTTTCTATTTGTTTGCTTTGCTTTGCTTTTCTAATTTGTAAGTTTGACAAGAGTTCAATGAAGTTCAGAATGGAACTATTAATAACATAACAAAATCTTATTATTGATAATTTTTGAAAAAAATGAAAATAATATAAAACATACATATACAAAACATTTTAAGAAATGCATAAAAAATGTATAAAAAATACATGAAAAAATATAAAAATATATATAAACAAAACAAAAAATAAATAAAATTAAAAAAAAATTGTATATATAAATTTTTGTTTTTTATTTTTTTTTTTAATTTTTTTTAAATATTTTTTTAAAAATATTTTTTTTAATATTTTTTTTTTAATATTTTTTTTTTAAATATTTTTTTTAACATTTTTTTAAATATTTTTTTAAAAATATTTTTTTATGTTTATTTTTGTTATATATATTTTTTTTTTGAATATTTTTTTAAAAATATTTTTTTTTAAATAATTTTTTTTTAAATATATTTTTGTAATATATATTTTTATATATATATATATATTTTTTATAAATATATTCTTTAAACTTAGCTAAGAGCTTTGTTAGTTATCTGACAGCTGATCTGTTCAACAGATAAGCCTTTAATCGGTTGGCCTATTGATGCACTAAAAATCGGAAATATGTTACTTAGTCAAAGAAATTTAAGGCTTAACTATTATATTTCACTACTATTTGCACCTTCAGCTATAGCTGATTTCAGTCAGTCTTGTTCTTTGACCAAAGCTCATTATAAAAGCAAAAAAATAAAAAAATCCCCGCTAGGTATTCACAAAGAACAAGGTGAACAAGGCTTAATCGTTAAGATTGGGGGAATTTCTTGTATTATCAATTTAAAAACATAAGACGCATTGTATATATAAATATATATACATATATACATATGCATCTACATCTACATCAATCTTAAGTATTTCTTTTGTACCAAAAGCTTAAATTGTCGAACAAGAAACAGCTGCTAAACTGTTTTTAAAGTGTTCAAAATAGCATAATAGCCAAGTGATTTGCATACTAGTTATATATATATAGCATACATATAGACCACTTAAGTCACATATAGTATATAGTTATATTCCGGAAGTAGACAACAAATCGCATCTATTAATTGGCTAATGAAGAAGAACTATAGAAGCTTGTTAACTAATTCAGGAAAAAGGCAGATCTTGTTCGTGTGAATAAATAAATATATAAATATATATAGTGTTAAGATATATCTATAGGTTTATATAGCTGGGAATACGGATCAATTAACGTAGAACTGATAAAAAGCCGTGCAGCTGCATAACTGAATGCAAATAGAAAAACAATTAAAAGCGCAGCAGCAAAACGAGTTTAAATATATATAATATATATATTAATATCTATAATAAACAATAACAAATAGGAAACAGAAGAGGTAAAAATTTCAAACAATATGCAAAATATTTCCGGTTCAATTTTTGTTGTTGTTTGATTTACGATCGACTCAAGTCAAGCCCATCGATCATATTATGTTAATTTAGCTTTTGATAGAAAACAAAATACAAATCAAATTTTTGTTATTTTTGTATATTTTTTTTTTTTTGGCTTTATTTTAGCCACCTTGACCGTGTGCCACGGACAAGGCTGCTAATTGGCCACGATCCACAAATTTGTGGTTAACAGCTCAGCGTTAATTGCTGCGAGGGCTGCGCAGTTTGCACCTGAAATTCAATACTTCAATGCTCGAAATCCTTTGTACACTCACCTTGGTGGCAAAATCATCCTCCGGTTGTTCAGCGGGCGGCGCCATTCTGTATCAGTTACGTTGCCTTACGTTATGCTGCTTTACGTTACGTTACTTTCAGCTGCAGTTGCAGTTAGAAGTCTTCTAATTGCAGATGATTATGATTTGCACCAACAGGCCATAAATTGTCATGCTTTTGGCTAAGAACAGACAACACAAACGCACAAGAAACGTGAGAAAACAACAAAAACAAAAAAAATGAAGCAAAAACTGTTTACAGACAATAAGCTCTTGCACTTGCTTAGCGACAGCTCAATTGACGAACCGTTTCGTCTTACGTTTAGTTTATAACTGACAACAAAGCCGATCGCTAACAAGTTCAATGCGTTCGCCTCTGCCGCTGACGTCGCCGTCGCCGTCGCCGTCCTCTCTGCTGTTGCTGTTGCCCTCGTCATCTTAGCAGTCGCCGTCGTCGCCGTCATAATCGTCGTTCGCTCCCTTCGTCCACGTCGCCGTCGCTCTCTTTCGTCAAGTTCGAGTTCGGCTTTCGTCGTGTCGCGCTCATCGTAACTGTGGCTTGACTCATTTGTTCTGTTGCCATGGCTTAGGCGAAACTGGTTCTAGTTCTGTTTCTGTTTCGTTTCTGTTTAAGTTTTGGATTTTGGATTGGCTCCCAGTTTCAACGACAGTTTCCAGCTAATGTTAATGTTATCGTTATGTTTATGACTATTGTTATTGTTGTTGTTACCTGGCTTACGACATCAATTGAACTTGCTGCTTGAACTTTGCACGCCCCCAGCCGCAGCTAAGTGCCTTGTTGAGAGATAGAGAGCATTTGCATGGCAAATCTTAGCGCCGGCGCAACTGCAACAGCAAACGAACTGACATTGACCACAAGTGGCTACAACACGAGTCATGCAACACTTGGCCGGCTTGAGACTGTTCGTCGCAGTGTTCATCTCTCACTCTCTCTCTCTCTCTCTCTCTCTCTCTCCCTCTCTCTGTGCGTTTCTAGTCTTGTCTACGCCCGCTGCACTTTTGCAACGTCTCACAGCTGCCCTTGAAACTTGCAACGCTGCGTTGCACACAGCCGATCAGAGCAGCTCGTGCGCGCTTGCGCGTTGCGCTTTTCTCACACTTGTTTGTTACTCTTGTGCGTTATACCCTGTAAAACAATTGAGACTGGTCAATTAGTCTATTATAAGCATGAGGTAATAGATGCTATGTGGGATTTAGAGTAGAGTAGAAGTTAACAACGAACTTTTTCTTAAGATCGCTAGGAATCTATACACATGGGGACTTACGTATATTTGTACGAGAGTGGTCTGAGAAATTTCTATTATGACAAAGATGTCTACATCAAAACTATACATAATCTACACATCTATATGTCTATGTATCTCATACATCTTATACATCTTATACATCTTATACATCTTATACATCTTATACACCTTATACATCTTATACATCTTATACATCTTATACATCTTATACATCTTATACATCTTACACATCTTATACATCTTATACATCTTATACATCTTATACATCTTATACATCTTATACATCTTATACATCTTATACATCTTATACATCTTATACATCTTATACATCTTAAACATCTTAAACATCTTATACATCTTATACATCTCATACATCTTATACATCTATACATCTAAAGCCAATTTTACACTTGATAGAGAGTATTTTCTAGTCAGTCACGCCCAATTCAAGCAATTTCAGTTATGGCCAATGCTTACATGCTCTGCTGCAAATCAGAGCAAGTTTGCTATGTCATTTACAATACCAGTTTACTACTGAGTTTATTCCGAAACTATATCCGAAGCTATATCCTATATCTAAAGCTATATAATATTCATCTTGAATATAACAAAACACTGCAAAATGAACCAAATTCTCTCTTGTTTAGGATTATAGTAGTTTCTCTAGCTTTCTATCTTTAGTTCTATTATCTATCTTTTTATATATCACTTTCAAATGCAATTCTAGCGCATTTGCAATTCGTTGCATTTGATTTGCTGCTGTCGTAATTATAGTTTTATGATTGAATGTGCAGCGCGGTGACACGCTGCCTGATGGCCACCGGATTTTTAATTTTGATTTTGATTTTGATTTTAAATTGAAGCCATAGCAATTTTGAGGCGTTTCTAACAACGGCCACATACTACTACTATCTACATACTCTGTACTAAGAGAAACTAAAATAGTGGGCTGTATTAGATTGTTAAAAAATTGTTAACTAGGCAAGTGAATGTTTCTCTGCTTATATTAAGCAGCGTAGTCAAAAGCCAAATGGGTATATTCGCAATGATTTTACATTATTTTACTGTTTAGTAAACATTTTCTAGACAAACTAGCTTAAGTTCTATTGGAAAATGAGGAGAGAGAAAAGGTCAAGAAGACATTTCTATGGAAAGTATATATTCCATCTATCCATGAAGTACGCTGAATGCAGGGTATCTTCAAATGATATTCCAGGTAGCCTTGCTTATCGATATATTATACATTTTCACAGTCGATATATATCGATTTCAATACAAAAGGAATATTTAAAAAGTAAACTTATGCTGACTGCAGGGCATCATCATATAATATTATGGTATATGTTTTGTACATCGATAAATTATGAATTTGCATAATCGATAATAATCGATAAAGGAACAAGAGAGCATATATTCGAATATTTGTAAGCATAGCTGATGCTGAATACAGAGTATTCCCAAGTATAGATACATTCAACATTTATATAATCGATAAATATCGATTTAAAGGCAAGAGACCATTCGAAAATCATATATTCGAATATTTATAAAGTCAATTGATACTGAATACAAAGCATATCCAAGTCTTTCGAAACAATTATGAAATTACAGGGTATCTTTTAGTCAAATACTAGCATCCTTCAGGCACTGTCGATTGTTCAGTTTTCTAGTTCGAGTTCGGGTTTTAGTTAGACTTAATTTGGAGTTTCGGTTGCATTTTAAGTTCAATGCAAACATGAAAATCGGCTAAAGACCCCGGCCAAAAGCAGAAACTTAAGAAAAACGAGACTTTTAGCTATACCCCCACTGCCATTCGTAGTCCAATAATTAACAAAATTAAGTAAGTTGTGCGTAATTAAAAGCGCGGCATGCCAAGGCTGAAAGCTGAGAGCCAAAAGCCGAGAGGAGCGAGGCGAGAGGTGAGAGCCGAGAGTCAAAAACTGAAAGTCAAATGCCGCCCGCTCGTCAAATTAATTATGTATTTGGATTTTGATTGAAAACTTTAGCAGTCTCTCCATGCGCTTGCATTAGATTATAAATAATAAATCTAAGAGCACGACACAAGCCCCACAACACAAATGCCCCAAATACGGCCCCTGTCAGTCGCTCAGTCAGCTTGAGCGACTTATGATTACACGCATCCACGCATCTGGCATCAATTTGATGGCTCAGGGACTTAGCTCTGGCGCCGTGCGAGTGTCGAGGATTATGACTCTGGTGTTTGACAGGAAAAGAAATGAGAAATTTGAAAAAAATTAAGGTGAGAAATTTTTGATATATATCATATATATTATATATAGAATAAAATCTATGTTTGTATAGATTCATCTACTCATTCAAGAGCTAATCTGGGGTATCTGGGTTTATATGCAACATTTATCAACTCATTTGAACTTTGAATGGGTGCAATTTGTGCACTTTTTGGCCAATTTACAATTGCTTGGCTAATTATCTTGGACTACTTTTAATAGGTACCGTAATAGTTAACGCCTGGCATTGAAACTCTTTTTAAACTTTAAGTACTCGAGTTTATCTTGGTCAATGTACTTTACTTCTTTGATCTTGTGCTGATACAAAAGCAGAGAGATCTGGACTGAAAAAGTTTTCAGTAATATCTTAACACTTTGATATGTCTCTACACCTATCAAAGTGTAAGGTTAAGAGTTAGAAATATCAAATTTTGTTACTCTCCTCAGGTAGTCGCTCCTTAAAATACATATTCAGCGCCTTGAAGACTTCACATATCAGAAAATCCTATGTATTCCAAAGTAAAAGCAAATTTTGAAGCAGATAACAAGCTCGAATCATAAATTGAACTAATACACTGGCTGATCACTGCTGTGATCATTTTTCTTGCTCTATAGTCCTGCCTTAAACCAATTCCAATGGTTTTACGAAACAGATTTCAACACATTCTTCATTAACTTATAACTCAAGCAAACAAAATCCAATTAAAAATCGATATTTATCGACATTTATCGATAATACACACAACAACCCAACAAAAACTCCAATCACATTCAAGATAAACCAGTTTTTAATTGCATAAATAAATCAATCGAATGAATCCTTAAGGACGACGTGCCTTGGCAATGCACACATCGATATCAGCATTGATCACATCCAGAGCTGAGACAGCCTTGCCGGAGGCGCCATGGGTGCAGGAGTTGCTGTCGGTGAAGACGGCCGGAATGCGCTGGTTGGTGCTCTGCGCGATGGTCTTGAGGGAGGAGCGTGCGTTGACCAGATAGACGGTGGCCTGAACATATAACTTGGCCATGCAGGACTGACGCAGCACCGCATTCTTGTAGCTCTGGCACTTGTTGTAGGTGTGACCCAGGGCGTAGCCGCCGTAGACCAGCTGTTGCGTCGCCTCGTTCACGTCGCTGACAATCTCGGCGGATTCGTGGGCAGCGCTCAGGCCGCATTCGTGCAGCTCCTGATGGGCAACATCCAGTACGCTGCCAATCTGGGCATCCTGCTCGGCCACACACTCAGGACTCTCGGAGCGACGCGCCTCCACCTGCCCAACAGCCTGATCCAGCTGCTCGTGCGGCTCGACGACTATCTCCTCGTACTGATGCATCAACACCTTGGCCGCATTCTCGCCAATTTGCGTCATCTCGTCCACGATGGTGAGCAGCTGGGCGTCCAGCGGTGCTGGCAGCGACACTGGCTGGGCGTGGCCAACGCCGGCCAGGCAGAGGCAAACAATGCTCGCAATGATGAACTTCATTTTGATTTTTAGCTTTAACTTGGCCACTGCCCAGCTCTGCCTAGGGTATTTATACCAAATCCTTATCAAAGCTGAACGCCACGGCTGATAACGTTTGATTGTAAATCGATAAATATTGATCATAAATCAAAAACTTTTACGAGCCACATCGTATAAGCAACTAGTTCATTGATCAGCATGATTGTAAACTATTTCAAATATACAAATTATGAATTTGTTAAATTATAAAACTATTTAGTGCCTTCACCATTCTAATCAGAAAATTTCAAATTCCAATTGCTTCCAATATTATATAACTATCATTACTGAAAAAAAAGAAGAAAAATATGTGAAAATTTGATAATTAGTTTTCAAATAATCAAAATACCATATAAAAATGTAAAAATTCGAATAGTTCGAAGTGCTGTAGTTGTTGAGGGAGAGGATACTGTAGCACTCAACAGAATAGGTTTGACTTCCTTTGAGGGTATTGAAAGGTTTATCTTTTCCGATTTGAAAGAAATACATTTTGTTACATACAAAAATTAATTAGTTATGAAAAATAATTGTTGAGGTCTGTAAACTTCACGAAAAAAATTTGAAAAACTTATTTTTTTTTTTATTGAAAAAAAAAATGACCAAAGAATCTATTATATCAAACTTATAGCCAATATCAACAGACTAATGACGCCGCAGCCACCCTATGCCCCAGACCTGGCCACCTGTAAGTTTTTCTTACTCTTTTAACTGAAGAATCTCATGAAAGTACGACGCTACGCGATGATTGAGAAGAAGTTAAAGATGAAATTTAAGCTGACCAAGATCTCAATAAATTATATTTTGAAGTGCTTCGAGGATTGCGTAATATCTGATGGGAATTACTTTGAAAGGCACAAAATAGGTATTCATGAATAAAGAAATAATTTAAATAAACAACAGAGTAAGGCTGAACTATATCTAAGTCAATATCTAATGGATCATCATCATGGATAATCATATCGTATTACTATATAATCAGGATCAATTTCGTATGAACTATTCAAGATATATATCGATATATATATAGACTATTGAATAATACCGAATTACTATATAATCAAGATCGATTTCATATGAAGTATACAAGTTGAAGACATATATCGATATCTATATAAATTATGAATAATATCGCATTACTATATAATCAATAAGTTATATACAAATATATTGCCAACTATATACATTTATAAGGTTCAACAATTGATTGTTATTGAATGAGCCTTAAATAATTATTTACTAATTGGAATCGACCGTTAGTATTTGGCATTATCGGGGCCCTCGAGTACTTTACGATCCATAATTGCTGCTGGAATTAGATTCGGTTTTATAGTCGACTTCAGCTTTGACTTTTAATCGATGCGCATAAAAAGTGTCTGTAAAATTTGACGGATTACTATCAAATTGCGATTAGATATTTTTACCGACCTATGTCGAGCGCTAAGGAATGAGAAAGAAATTCTAAATATATATAGGGAGATATAGAGAGCAAATTGTTCAAGAAAAATACAAAGAAATTTTTTTGTTTTTTTTTTTGGTTTTTTTTTATTATTATTATTTTTATTTAATTATTTCATTTTGTTCAAATACAATAAATAAACATTTAAACTATGTAGTGGTATGTATATATATATGCACATATATATATATCTATATAAGTATTTTATATAAATATATGTATACATATATAGATTTATATGTATATATATATATATATGTACATATAAATCCTTTTTTTTTATATTTTATATTAAATATTTAAATAAGTGTATATATATTGTATTTTTTTTTGTTAATTTTCCTTGTTTTCTTGCTCGTTTCTTGGTTTTGTTTTTATTTTTTTGCTTTTGTTTTTGTTTTTTGCAATTGCGAATTATTTGAAAGAAACATTTTCATATAAGTAAATTGCTGTTTGTTTTTTTTTTCAAATTTTTTTGTGGGGGGTTTTCTTTGCTTTCTTTTAGTTTTTTATATTTTTTTTGTATTTTTTTTTGTATTTTTTTTTGCTTTCATCAAATATCCAAGTATATATATATATATATATATATATATGTATATATATGTATGTATTAATAAAAGTTGTTGTTGGTTTTGTTGCATAATGCTAATGTATATAAACTGTTCCTACAAGTATACACATGTATATATATGTATGTATATATATATATATGTATATATATAGCCTCTATATAGCCTCAATATATGTGTATTTGTATATGTACACAAAATTTGTTATATGCATGTGTGTGTGTGTGTGTGATCTGTATGTGTGTGTGTCTGCTGGCTATGTGCCCTGGCTTAGCTCAGTGTACATATGTAGAATGTATGTACCGTTATTTAACTAGTTCAATTTTCTGCTGTCTGCATGTATGTGTGTGTGTGTGTGTAGGTGTGTGTGTCTTTGTATACATCTTTGTATAGATAGTTTCTAGCCATTTTTTTTTGGTTTTGGCCTAAGTTAAAACTTGCAACTGACGCAAAGTTTTTTAGTTGCGAAATTTTTAAATTAAATTTTTATTTTCTTTTTGTAAAGTTTTCTTTTTTTTGCATTATAATTGGAGTTTTTCTCTTTTTGGGTTTTTTTCTTTGTTTTGTTTTTAGTTTATATTAGTCACAGTTTTTGTATTATTATTATTATTTTTATTTTGGTAGGCGCAATTTTGCAAAACATTCAAATGAATTCAGCGTAGTTTTTTCCATTAAACATTATTATTATATATATATATATATATATATATATATATATATATGTATATATATATATATATATTTTTTTTAGTAAGTAGTAAAAAATAAAATACAAGTAAAAGGCAATTTCGTAGTTGAAAAAATTTGTGCTTAATTTTGTAGAAATGTTTTTTTTTTTTGTTGACTGTTTTTTTTTGTTTTTTGCTTATATTAAAAAAAAAAACAACAAAAAAAAACTGTAAAATCTTTGAATGCATTTTTTATATTTGATTTTTTTTTTTAGTTTTTACTTTTTAGTTTTTAGTTTTTTTTTTATGTATATTAAGTTCAATAAATTCGTTACGACACATGGACTAAGACACAGCAAAAAATATTTATGCTTAATTTTAAGGTTTCAGTTTTTCGTTTCGTTTGGTTTTTTTTTTTGTTTGATTTTTTATAATTTTTGTATTTATTATTAATATTTTTTTTTGTTAGTTTTAATTGCATGTTTTTCCTCACATCATGTTTTGCCATTGTAAATATTTATTTATTTTTTAATATTAAATGATGAAACAGCTAAAGAACTTTCGAACTTTTTGTAGCAATATGTATATAGTATATATATATATATATATATCTTTTGTATACATAAGGGAGTTTTTTTTTTGTATTTAATTTAATTGTTTTTATAACTCATAGATAAATACACACATATTTCTATTGCTCGCTACGGTTTGTTCAACTTCAAATTCTTTTTTGTTTTTCTTTTATTAATTATTTTTAAGTTCTTTCTAGAGCTAAACAATCAACTGTCAATTGTCCTCAGTTTGCTATGATACTGCAATTGAAATAGGTAATTTTTTTTTTGTATTTTATTTTTTATTTTTTTATTTTATTTTTATGCTATAATTTTGTTTTGATATGTTCGCTTCAAATGCGTGTCATGAAAATACATTTGCTTTCGTATTGATTTTTTGTTTGGTTTTTGACTTTTAAATATTTTTATCATTTGCTTCTTAATTGTTTTATGTTTTGTTTCATGTTTGTTTGTTTGTTTGTTTTAATACAACTCTCCATAAATATGAGTATAGTAAATAGCACATGTATGGTAACTACATATGTACACATATATGTATATATATAGGTATATATGTATATATATATATATTAAATCGGGCAATCGTACATTCTGCAACTTCTTCATTGTTAACGCAAAAAAATTGCTTGTAAAACGTAAATAAATTTTTTATATTTCTTATTTCTTTTTTTTTTTTTTGTTATTAAACATTAGTGTGGCCAAAGCTTATTGTCGGAAGCGTTATGCATTTCATTTTCATTTCCATAATTCATTTTTTATTTTTAAATTTTTTTTTTATTATAATAATAAATTGTTCAACTTTTCATTTCATTCAAAATTCCTCTTTTTGGTTTAAAAACTGCCTCAAATTGTTGTAAAAATATTATTCGCACGCTTCTAATGTATTCAACACTTTGTTAATATTAAAAAAAAAAATTTTTGTTTTGTATAATATTAGGAAAAACACATAATATTATTATTATATATATATATAGATATATATATAGATGTTTGCATGTTACATTTTATTTTTGTTTTTTATATGATTTGGTGTCCTTAAAGTGTATCTATATAAACTTATGTTTCATACTATATATATATAGATATATATATTTTTCTTCATTTGGTAACTGTTCAATGATTTTATTTCAAAAATTAATTTCAGTATTTTCTTCAGAACTTTTCTTATACATTTTGTGTTTCTTGCTTGGTCTTTGCTTACAATTTTATTTACTAGAGTTTTTTTTCTATCAATATTTTTGACCCTTGATAAATGTATATAAATGTTTTTTGTTTTTGGCGCAACTCGGTTTGTATTTTATGTATATGTATATATATATATATTTGTTAATATATATATTTTGTTAAATTTTATTTGTTTGTTTGTTGTTTGTGTGAGCTTCTTGGAAAGGGAAAAAATGTTCAAAAAATGTAACAAACAATTTTGTTGGCTTATGCAAAAAATGATGTAGCATATGTCATATATAACCTATGATGTATACATATGTATATAAATAAATTGTAAAATATATATATGTAGTTGTATAATTAAATATTGCATTTGGTTTCGTTGAACGTCTGGACATTGTTTTTGTTTTTGTTTTTTTGTTTCTTTTTTATATCGATTTTTGTTTTCTTTTTCATTTTGCAGCTACCTAGCTTAATAGTTTTAAATATTTGGTATATATGTGTATATATATATATGATGTACGTATATATTATAAACGTTTATGTTTGTGTATAGTGTAAAATATATATATATATATGGTATATATATATATATATATATATATAGTGGTTTATATGTATGTATATATATGTAGTTGTAAGCATGTCGTATCACCATAAAGTCAAGAAATTAAATTAACAAAATATCGTTTAATTGAATGTGATTTGGGATTTTGAGCTCCTTAAAAGTGTGTTCTGCGCCATGTAACCGATATATATATAATTAGATATATATATATTTTTGACATGCTCACATATTTTTTTTTGTTTTTTTTAAGTTAAGAAATGTTTTTTTTTTTTTTGAATAGTGAAGAAATCGCAGAGAGCAATCCATAGAACGATCCTAAGTTTTTTCGTTAACTTTTTTTTTAGTTTTATATTTCGTCATTTCATTTTTAAACAAAAATAATACAATTATTTAGTATATATTTTGGTATTTTTGTTTTTTTTTTTTGTTATATAGATATATATTAATCGTATAATTAAAATTTTGATTTCAGTACCTGATTGCAATGATTATATATTTTTTGTTCTAGAAACACACATTTTTCACTGTAATTGTTGCTGCCTTCAGTTGTATATATATATAGTATATATATATATAGACTTTTTTTGGGCCAGTTTATATATTATGAAAACACTTTAAAAATGCTACGGACAAACTCACATTGTTGTTGTTGTTGTAAACTGTAATATGTAAATACACACAATTGCTACACTTAAAAAAAAAACACAATGAGCAAATAATCTAGGACATGTTCAAGTTTTGAAATATTTCCTATGCTTAACTTACAATATGCACAGAGCTCGTTTGCCTCCCATGCATATGTACAAATGTTATATGTATATATATATATATATATATATATATATATATATATATATATATATATATATATATATATATATATGATTATATATATATATATATATATTGTATATTCTGTAGGATATCGTTAAGAGCCGTAGCACATCCAAGTGTCGAATCACTTAATTAATTTCTACTGTTATTTATGGAACATGTCAATATCTCAAATATATTGAAGGAGGGCACACGGCTGAGTATATAGATATACTTATATACTTAGATTTTCTCTATCTTATTGCTGTTTATAATACAGACCAACCTGGATGTATTGGACTATATGTCTGTGCAGGCTTGTGAAGTGCTAAAAAGGTAACCAAAACCTGAGAGTTTACATCTTGTCGAGAGGCTTCAAAATATTCCAAATATTTAGTGGAAATATGTTTTTTAGCATTTGCATTTTGTAAATAAAAACCGTTGTGTCATCCGAAAATACAAGTCCTCTACCTCAAAACCCTTTTTTAATTTTTGGAAAATCATTTTTTTTAGCTGAGATTTTGTCTATTGAAAAGAATTGCTGAAAGAGACGCTTTAGTGCAGGCGAAAGGCGCACAGTTAGACAGATCAGCAAATTCAATGGGTCATATCTCAGTGATAAATTAAGATTATTAAAAAATTTAAAAAGAGTTTTGAAGACAAATAGTAGTATTTGTAACTACCAAAAAAACGTAATTTTGAAAAGTTTTTTAGCTTGATATTTCTGTACTTCAAAATGGAAACAGAAGCTGCATTTGGGTTTTGGGCACAGCTAATTAAAAATTTCAATAGATTATATCTCCGAAATAAACAAAGATTTTTCAAAAATCAAAAAAAGAGTTTTGAAGACAAATAGTAGTATTTTCGACTATAAAAAATACGAATTTTTAAAAAATTTTTTAGCTTGATATTTCTGTACCTCAAAATGGACACAAAATCTGCATTTTTGGTTTGGGCACAAATTCAATAGAAAAGATCTCCGGAATAAACATAGATTTTTCAAAAATTTAAAAATAGTTTTGAAATTAAATGGTAGTATTTTCAACTACCAAAAGACGGTATTTTTGGAAAACCATGCTATTTTGATATTTTTTGATTTTTGATTCAAAACCCTGATGTAATGGAATTTCTCTAGTTTCAATTAAGCTTTCAGCAAATCAAAGCTCAGACAATATAGTCTACTTCTTGTTTAGTAAATTCAACAAATTTTGTTGGCCTGTTTAGGTTTTTTTTCTTTAGTTTATACTCTTGCAAAGAATATTAAGAAAAAAAAAGAATTTGTATATTCTTTTTTATAACTTCAGCATTAGCAAAGAAATTGCTAAAAATTTGCTAGAAATTTGCAAGAGTATTTAATTGTTTAGTATTTAATTGAGAATGACATATGGAAGAGTTAGGAAGATGTATATATATGTGTGTGTATGTATGTATGTATGTATGTCTATGTCTATGTAGAGTCAATTGTTGGTCTGCTATTTTTGGTTAGCTAAAACGTATGCGAATTCGTTCGCTTACGAAATTCACAACCTTTTCAAAGAAGTGGGCTCTATTAAAAAGCGTGGATCGAACGATGCCGGATATCGTTAGTTAGTTAGGAATAATCATGTGTTAACTATGCTGATTGAATGAGTATATTTTGGTTGTTGGATGTCATATGAGTAAAGCAAACTACATATGGTTTCTAAATTTGTATAACTATGAGCTGCTGAACTATTTGTTTTGGTTTTGTTACTTATCGATAAACGATAAACGTGTTATCGTATGTATGCATGTTTTGTTGTTTGTTTGTTTTTGTTTGTTTTGTTGTTGTTGTAAAGTAAAAGAAAACTCAAGCTTTGTTCTCAAGGTTCAGGTAATCAATTTCTAGTCTTATCTGTTGCACTGAGTAGTCTGCTTTTAAAGATATATATATATATATATATATGTATATATATATATATATATATATATATATATATATATATATATATATATATATATATATATATATATATATAACTTTCAATTTGTTTTAGCCATCTTAGTTTGCATACATATATATATATATATATATATACATATACATATATATATATATATATATATATATATATATATATATATATATATATATATATATAACTGTTTCATATATAAAGTACAATTTTCAGATAGTTGTTTTTTTTTTTTTTGCTTTCGTTCAAGATGTTTTTTCATTCGATATTTTTGCTTTTTGGTCAAACGAATTGTTAACTTTAACAGATGCTGGAACAAGGCAAACTACATGTTAATATATTAACTATAGTAAATAGTTGATGAGTACCTGCGAAACTATATAGTATAAATAGTACTTAGGTAAATTTGTGGCTTTAAATTTTCTTCTTCTTCTTCTTCTTTTGTTTTTGGTTTTGGTTTTTTGTTATTGCATTGTGAAACAGGATTCGAATTAGGAATTTTGATTTTGAGGCTTTTGTATATGTAGAAAAACAGTTAGTTGTTGTTGCTTAGTATTAGTATTAACATTCGTTGCGTGCCTCCCACTTATAGAAAAAAATAAAAATAAAGAATTAAATCAACGGGAGTTTTCCAACACTGTTTTATACAGTTGCTACTGCTTGGTCAGTTTTGCATTAGATCTTCGGCTTCTGATAAATCGACTTTTTTCAAATGTGTTTTATTGCTGTTTGGTTGTTTTTTTTTTCTTTATATATGTATGTATATATGTATATATATATATAGATATATTTATATATATGTATATATATATACATACATACATACATATATAGTTATATAAGCTTAATTGATTCAAAGGGAAGACATAACATTCTAGAAAAGGTTCTTAATGATTTGTATTACAATATTTGGTTTCATTTTCTGGATTTCTCTTATGTATATATATATATATAGATATATATATATATATAGTTGTATATTTGTTATTGGTATAATTATGTATATATATTTTTCTGAATATATAGTTAAAGCAATGTTTGTTATTATTATTTTTATAGTAATATAACTATTCATGATGTGTAAATATCATTATATATATATATATATATATATATATATATATATATATATATATATATATATATATATATATATATATATATACTTTTTTTTTAAATTTTTTTTAAACCCTTTTTTCAACTACTACAATAAGACAATATAGTTGGATTTTTGGTGCCACTATATATACGTATATATAAATATTTGTTCACATATGTATGTGTGTGTGTGTGTGTGTGTGTGTGTGAGTGTATGTGTCTTTCCTAAGTAAACTCTTTGAGAACTGGGCCAAAAATGTCTTAGGACGCACTCGAGTGCAAAAGCACAAGAAAGTTAAATGTTGCTTTTTATTGTTTGTTTATATGTTTTATTGTTGTTTGTTTGTTTGTTTGTTTGTTTGTCTGTTGTAGGAATGACACTTTAGTTTTTCTTTAAAGACAACATTCAAACACTTGAGTTTTCTGTTTACTGCATTTGCGCTAAGTTTTCCCAATTAATATTTGAATTTAATAAATACTTTAATATAATTTCTATATATTGTTTTTGTTTTTGTTTTTGTTTTCTTTTATATATATCATATTTTATCATTTAAAATATCAAAAGTGGATGGAATTATGTGATTCTAGTTATTACATACATATATATAAATATATATGTGTATATGTATATATATATATATGCATGTATATTAGGTATATCAATTATTAAATATTATTTGAGTTCTCTACAAATTTCTTTGTCAAATTTTTGTTTTTCATTTTCATTTGCCTCTTCCTCTTCTTCTTTAATTAACAATTTTACACATTTCATCGAGTGATGTACAAAAATATGTATAGAGATGTTGCTGTTGCTGTTGCTGTAAATGGTATAGACACATACACATATATAGATATAGATACATATACATATACATATATATACATATATATATATATATATATATATATACATAAAAATGAAACCATTTTGGAATAAAATGCTCTCATTAGCAAAAATACAAACCGAATTTGGGAAATAGTTCGTTAATAATCATAATGCTCAATAGGTAGTTAGGTAGACATATATATATATATATCTATATATATATATATAAGTATGCATGTATATATATACCTTTACAATATTCAATAAAATATTGTCCTCTGACGGGTACAAGTAGAAAATCATAATTGAATTATAGCTGAGAAAATGGTAAAGAAAAGTGGAAATTTTTCGTTTTTGTTTTTTTTTTTTACAGCAAAAAATTAATGATCCAAAAATGTTGTTCTCTCTATGTATTTTTTTGTTGTTTTTTGTTTTTTTTTTTATATTTTATTTTAAGGTACTTTTACCATTTAGAATGCTTTGTTGTGCTTTTATTGTATACTTAATTGGTTCAAAGTTTGTGGTATATGCGGTGTGTGTGTGGGTGTGTGAGTGCGATCTGGCAAATCATGCAATTTAGGCAGATATTGGGAGTAGTTTTTTAAATAAAAAAAACAAAAATTATGTAACGTAGTAGTAGTAACCGATTCGATTCCGAAATTTAATAGATTATTTAAGTCTAAGTTAAATCCTTAACAAAACTTAAGAAGTAAGACAATCTAGCCGAACCGAACCGAATCGAACCGAATCGAACCTTATGCCTTCCAAAGATTCTCCTCCAACATGTTAACCAGATATGTTTGCTAGCAAGGGTTCTTCTCTCTATGTATATTGTCATGTTAAACGTTCGTTCTCATATATGTATATCGTCTGTGTGTATATATGTATATATGCATGTGTGTTGTCTATGATCGGACGACAATACTTCTGTGCTCTATAACATGTAAAGGAATTTTAAGAACCTAAACTGTTTCGTTTGTTCTAAGAATTGTTTTTTTATACTATATGTTTTCTTTTTTCATTAAATTTTCCTTTTCTTCAAGTTGTATATGTGTATGTATATACATACATAGGTATGTGGCCATAAAATATTAGTGCTTTTCTTTTGCTCAATATTTGATTGATTTTCATTTTTGGTTTTTTTTTTGTTTTTCTCGTTTAGTTTTTGGTTTTTTGTTTTTATATATAAAAATTAATTACCTAAATAATGGTTCCAAAAGAAAAATATTGAATCTAAAAACGTTTTGGAAAATATTCATAAGTGTGCCGGGTAATGTGTGCCATAAACTGGCAAAAAATGGCGCCGGCACTTGACCGTTATACAATATTACATTAACACTATCACAGGCGGGGCGGGGCGGGGAGGTTGGTGTGGTGTGTGTGTGTGTGTGTAGGAGTTGGAGGAGGGGAGGATCATAAAAATAATCATATCATATGATATCATATGAGTGAAACAAAGTGCAAGGGATCCTTGAGGATTATCTGTGGCCAGAATTGTAAGACATATATATATATATATATATATATATATATATATACATATATGTATGTATGCATGTATATAATGTAGAGCTTACTTAATTGTTATGTATATATGTATATCATGTAGATTGATTAAAGAGTTAAGTCGCATGCAAAGTTCGGAAATAGTCTGCCATTGCGAATAAAATGGTAAAAGGTGTAAAAAGCCTAAGGAGTACAGTCAGCAAAAATGGTATAAGTTGGTTGTTCTTTCTTGATTTTGTTTTAAGTAGTTTTTCTATATATATAGATATATATATATATATTTATGTATATATATATGTATATATAATTTGTTGTATATGTACGTAGCTTGTAAATAGTTGTATGCATATATATATATGATTCATACTCGTAATACTCTCGTATAGTCAAAAAGAAAAACAAAAATCAAAACTCAATTCGAATATAGTTTTGTTAAGCGCGTTTCACGGATATCAAATGGCATTGCGTGCGCACAAGGGTTACGTTGCCGAAGGAGTTGATAGCGCGGGTGAGAGAGCGAGACAGCGCGCTAGCGCCGTTAGTTTGAGGAACACGAAATGTTAACCCTTGTGCGCTGTCAAACTAAATGCTGCCCAAACATCGATTACAATTTTTACAAATTTTAGTTTCAAATTTTTGGTGTTTTGTTTTTTTTTTTTCTTTGCTCAGTAAAATGTTTTTTTTTTTGTTTTTGTTTAAATATTAATTTTAGTTTTGTTTTTTTTTTAAGTTCACTTTTAGTTTTGTTTTTGTATAATGTATATTCATTTGTAATTTGTTTTTGTTTTTTTTTTTCGTTAGTTGCCAAGTACCTAGTTGGAATGCCTTTTGCATATATTTATATATATAGTATATATATATATATATATATGTATAATTTTGTATAAGACATATATATGTTAAATTTTTAATTCATATTTTCTGTTTTTTTTTTGTTTTTTGAGGCAGCTTCTTGAGTTCTAAACGTTTTGTTGTTGTTGTTGTTGTTAGTGAAAACAATGCACAATCCATATTTAATATATATATATAAAAAAGAATCAAAATAAATAAAGTAAACCAGATCTAGTCGTACAAGTGATATATTATATATATATATATATATTTTTTAGTTTGTGCCATTTTCTGTTGGTTTTCTTTGTTTTTATTGTAATGCACACTTTTCTTTTTAGTTAATAATTCAAATGCCTAACAATTCGTTTACGTTTTCATCTTGATCTTCATCTTCATCTTTATCTTCATCTTAACAACAAACTCTATTTTCGTTTTAATTCATATTTTTGTTTTCTTTTTATATTATTTGCTGCATTTGTTTCGAGTTTTTTTTCTTTTTTAACTTTACAACATCATAAATAACTCACATAAAATTTATCAACATCTTATGTTTAGTTAAGTAGTTTACTAAGTACATATAAATAATATATATATATATATATATATATATATATATATATATATATAAGATATATATATATATATATATATATATATATATGTATGTATATATATAGTTTGTATATAATTCATAAAACATTCTAATTATTTGTATTGTTTTTTGTTGTTGTTGTTTGTCTAGCTGAAAAACCGTTGCGCCCTTTAAAATATTTTTATGTTTTTCTTTAAGTGTATTTTCAATGCTTCTTCAATGTTTTTTCTTTAGTTTAGTTTTTGGTTTTTTGTTTTGTTTTTTTTTTTTGTAAGCACACACAAAAATTGTTCTTAATTTTGTTTTGTTTTTTTAATATTTATTTATTCATATATATATATATATTTGGTGCCCAAAAATATTGTTGCTGTCTGTCTGTCTGTTTCCGATTTGCTTCTCCTACTACCTCCTCTTCCTCTTCCTCTTCCTCTTCTTCTTCTTCTTCCTCATCTTCCTCTGGCTGTGTGTTACTTGCTCTAAAAAGAGTGTCTAAAATGTGAGGCACGCTTAGAAATATATATAAATTTTCATTAAGCCACAAAACACAAAAAAAAATTTACGCTAATTTACAAATTTGTTCTTAAAGCCTTTTGACAACACAGGAAATTGTTATTTGTTATTTGTTATTTAATATTTTTTGTTTTTTTTTTTTTGTTGTATGATATTTAAATGGTTTTTCCAAAAACTAATTTTAGTTATTTTGGTTTTCTTTCTTTTCAATATATATATATATATATATATATATATATATATGTATATATATATATATGTTTTTTTTTTGTTTTTGATTTTGGTTTGCTTTAAAAATGTATTTTTGTTGTTGTTGTTGTTTATTTGACTAGCTTTACGAATACCAGGCTACATTGCTAGTAAATGTTATGTATATATATATATATATATATATATATATATATATATATATATATATATATATATATATATATATATATATATATATATATATATATATATCATTCCATCGCATTGTACGTTCATTTATCATCGTTGTCTGACTGTTTTATATATATATATAGATGTATATATATATATCTATATATACCCTTGATATTATGCTTAATTCATACAAAATTGTGATGATTTCTTTTGGAAGTGTAAAGTTTATATATATATATATATATATATATATATATATATATATATATATATATATATATATATATATATATATATATATATTTAAACTAAACTTTGTCTACGTAGTGTCGCCCCCCACCAATATCATTTTATCATTTTATTTCTTCATATTTTTTTTGGTTTTTGTTTTAAGAATTCGCTTTGCAAGGCGTGTTTAGTTGTTGTTTTTGTTGTTGTTGTTGTTGTTTTATATTTTGTTTTCTTGTTTTTTGGTTGGTCAAATCTTAAATATTAATTGTTTTTTTGTTTTTTCTTTTAATTATTATCAATTTATTTTCTGTTAGCTTATGCCTTTTACGCTTTGTATACGCAATTGTTTTAAGTGTAGTTTTGCGTACATATATATATATACGTGTATATATATATATGCATATGATGTATATATGTGTATATAGATAGTTTTAGTAATGTAGATTTTGTTTATATATATAATATGCTCTAGAATACGTCTTTTGCTTTTTCATACACGTAAAAACTTGTTTGTTTTTTTTTTGTTTTTTGTTTTGTTTTCGAACAACCCAGAGATATTTAATGTATATATATATACATATATATATATATGTATGTATATGTATGTATGTAAATTGAAAGTTATGCTCATACACATATGTTGATATATGTAAATGTTATATATATACATATATATATGTATATATATACATATGCATTGTAGATTTTTTTGTTTGTTTGTGTTATTACACTGAGAGAAATTAGGAAGTTTTTAGTTGCTTAGTTATTTTGTTTGCTATTCACGAATAATTAACTACGTTCATTTGGTTTTTTTTGGTTTTGTTTTCCTTTTTCTTTTGTTATTGTTGCTGTTAATTCTGTTTTCATTTAAAATTCTAGAAAAATAAAAGCTTTCTAATTGCTTCGTTTTTCGTATGTGTATGTGTGTGTGTGTGTGTGTGTGTGTGTATGTGTATGCCCCAAGCCTGGGTAACTGCCTAATCTATAATTCGAATAACATTTTATTCATTGTATAATTGTAATTGTTTGGCCAACTTTAGTTGGTTTCATTAAACATGTTGCGCCTCGTCTTCTGCTACTTATGCACTTTAGATATATTTTTTAGTAAATATGTGTTACACAATACACACATATATATATGTATATTTATATAAGTACGTATGTAACTTGCTGTGTTTTTTTTGGTTGTGTTGGTGTCAAAAGGAGTGTGAGTGAGAGACTCAATTAATTTATTATTATTACAGCACATTAATAAACATATATATATATATTTATATATATATCAATATATCGATATATATCGATTTTTGTTCCTTGCAAAGATCATGGCACTAAGTTTTAATATGTAAATGATTACATATATATACACACACACATTTATATATATATACATATATATACTAATTTTGTTAAAAAATTAAATTAAAAACAAAAAAAATCTAAAAAAAAACATTTGAGCAGTTCGATAAATCGATAGTTATAGATCGAAATGGCAATCGTTTTACATTAGGTTTTCTATACATAAATGTTTTTTGTTATTTTCGTTAGCATTATAAATCCTATGCCAAAAATTCTTTAATAATTCTCACTGATATGTACGCAAATTTAACACAACAACTCACTAAGAGTATTTTTTTTTTTATTTAGATTATGTTTCTATTTTTTTTTGCAATATATTTTTTATATGTATAAAATAAAATGAGAGAAAATTAAAAATATTAAAAAGCTGCCAAACGAAGCTGTTTGTTGTGCAAGAGACATATATAGTGAGAAAGACAGATATATATATATATATATATATATATATATATATATATATGAAATCTAGTAAAATGCAAAAATAAAAATTTATGTATATATATATATATTATATATATAGATATATATGTTTTCTATGCTAAGAGTAAAAAGCAGCTAAATCATTTATATTTTTAGACAAAGTTTCGCTTGATATATCAAAAAGACAAACATTTAAAAATATCAAATTCTATATAATTCCCAAGCGGTTCTAAACGCTAATTAAGTGTATTAGCATATACATATAGTATATATATATATATTATGCTGATAACTGTTTTGTCTTTGAAAACTTTTGTAATATATATGCATACATATATACATATATATATGAGCTATAGCACTTCAGAGCAGGACGTAGTACAACAATTGGCACAGTTCGACAAAGGCATTTTTTTTTTGCCTTTCACTTTACATAAGATTATCAGGTGCAACTCGAATAACTGAAAAGGAATATATATATATATATATAAATATACATATATATATGTGTAAATAATAAATAATTTTGTTAAATAATAATTTTTATTTTATTTTTTTAAATTTCTTTTATTATATTCTTCCGCAAGCTGAACACAATTCAAGCTTTTTTTTAATATAATTTTTTTTCCCAAAATTTTGTAAACAAGAAAAAAAAAACAAAATAAAAATTTGTTGTAAAATATTTTAAAAATTGAAATATATTTATAGTATTAAAAAAATCAAAAAATAATAATTAATATTGTTATTGAGGAACTTTTACAGCCACTGGGCAAAGAGGCAAAGCAATTTGTATCTTGGATGCTATTGTTTATGTGTGTGTGTGTGAGTGATATATATAGATATATATATATATCGTTCAGGGTGTAATGCCCATAAATAGTTAAGAGAGAGAGAGAGAGTGGGCGGGTAGCGTGGTGTAAACAATTTGTTTAACTGCTTTTTGTTTGCTAAATTTAGCTTCATCACGTTTAGTTTAAAGTTTTTTATTTTATTTTCAGTTTGGTTTTTTTTTCGGCGCTATTGCTTAAAATTTTGTAGATATATATATATATATTTTTTTTTTGATATATATATTAGACGTGCTCTGGTTTTTGTAAACATTCATTTTGATTAAATAATTTGTTTTGTTGCCATTTTGTTGTTAGATGTCGATTTCATTGATTGCTTTGCATTAAGTTCCATTTAATAAAATAAAAAAATTATATATATATATATATATATATATATATATAAATATATATACATATATATATGTGTGTGTATATGTATGTGTTTATGGCCAAAATCAAACTTCACATGGGGCCTTATAAGGTTGACTTTTTTTTCTTGACTGGTTTTTCGATTTGATTCGATTTTGTCATCAATAATTATTTATTTTTTTTTTATTTTTTATTATTTTATTTATAACTATATGAATATTATTATTCATTTGTATTTTATTTTAAATTTTGTTTGTTTTTGTTTTTTGTTTTTTGTCTATAATAAGGCGAAAAATATCATCAAAAAATTGACGTACACTAGATTGTTTTTCTTTTGCTCATTATTGTATTACATATATATATATCTGTATATACATTCATAATATATATATATATATATATATATATATATATATATATATATAGATGTATGCATGTATATAGATTATATGTGTATATGTATATCATTTTTGTTATCAATCCAATCACTTCGTGCCACGCCTTCAATTCATCAAAGGGACGTGTTTCATCCATTTTGCTTCACTTTGTGTTTTTGTTTTTTTTCATACTTATATTAAATATTTTTTTTTATTTTTTTTTTAGTAGTAGAATTTCAACTTTCGTTTTTTTTTTTTTTGCTAATACATTTAAAAATTTCAAATAAAATACATAATATTTTGTATATGTTGTATATGTATATATAGATATATGTTTTGGTTTTGTTTTTTTTGTTTTTGTTTTTCATTTATCAATATTTTTTCATATATATATATATATGTATATATATTAAAATAATTTGATGTATAAAGCGTTTGAATTTTGTTTAACATCATTTGTTGTTGTTGTTGTTGTAGTTTGATAAATAAATTTAACTAAATGCACAATATAAGACATGAATCTACAAGAATGAGACACGCAACTAGGCAAAAATTTGGGAGCTAGGGTGGGTGGTGTTGTTTGTTTTTTTTTTTTCATTTCATTTTTTTTTTTAGTGTTGTAAATGGAGAGAATATTTAAAATGTTTATCCGAGTGTACACAGGCATTTGATGGTGTGTGTGTGTGTGTGTGTGTGAGTGTATTAGTAGAAACTAAGCTAAGACCACGCGCCGTTGCATAGTCGAACCTGACTCGATTTATCTCATCGATCAATCATCAATCGATCATCAATCTAATTGCTATATGTATACACACACACATATATATATATATATATATAGAGTATGTGTGTGTGTATATCTCGCTTTACTCCTGATTCCATATGTATATCGTATATGTATAGTGGTTTATATGCTCTTTTTTTGTTTTTCAATAATCTAATTCAACGTTTTTTTCACGTTCAACCAAATTCGTTTCAATCATTTCGCATTGAAACTAACATTCAATTGCAAATATTTTGTTTTTTTTTTTTTTACTTATTTTTGACTTCGCGCATTGAGGAACAAATGAATTTTATATATATATATATATATATATATATATATATATATTTATATATATATTAAATTTGATTTGGAAAATGCTAAACGCTGCGTCATTCGATTTGCTGTTATCGTTAATCGTTAATCGTTTCACATTTGTTATCGTTAGTAGAGGATTAGTTTTATGTATTGTATAGATGTTCGCATTAAGGTATATACGTGTGTGTATGTGTGAGTGTGTGAGTGTGTGTGTGTGTGTGTTAGTATGTGTTTAGTTGATTTGCCAAACTGAGCAAGTTTTCCGAAAATATTTCGTTATGTTTTTCTCACAATTCATTTTCATTTTATTATTATTTTTTTTAGATAGTTGTCATCATCATCATCATCAATAGGATTATAATATATATATATATATATATGTATATAAACAAAAAGTTAATACGCTTCATAATCGTCGTACATAATAGTTGCAGTTAATATATATCATATATATATATATATATACAAATATATATATACAATAATAATAATAATAATTGTTGTTGCTTTCATTTCACTTCTTTCATTTTTTTTTCAGTGTATACATTTAAATAAAAAAAAAAAACAAACAGAAAAAATATTAATCTTTGGCAGCATCTTCAAAATTTCTTCATCAAATATGAATTACAATGTTTTTCTTCGTATATATTTTCATCTAGTCAATAAAATTTTTTATTTTTAATTTTTGTATTTTTTTTTTACATTAATTTCTTTAATTTTTTGTTTTTTTTTTTTGGTGTCTTGTGTATGCCAATTGAAAATGTTTATAAACAAATTACATAATTAAAATATAAACGTGACTTGAGGACTTGAGTGTTGTACAACGAATGTATATAAACATACATCAGCGCGTACATACATACATATGCATATGTATATATGTATATATATATATGTATATATGTAAATGTGTATAGTTAGATTATATTTGTTTACTTGAGTAGTTGATTAACACAAAATTTATAAAGTATATAACACAATAAAGTACATGAATAATAAACCAAAAATAGGTGGAAAGCGTTCTCTCTGCTCACATTGTACAATGTTTTTTTTTTTGTATTGTTTTTTTTAATATAATTATTAAATAATAATATAATAATAAAATATGCCTTTTCTTAGTTCACTTTTTCGTTTCTTTTGAATTGCTTTTTGTATTTGTTTTTTCTTGTTTTTTTTTTTTATAATATAATTAATTTATTTATTTTTATTTTGTAGCTTAGCCACAAAAGAACGGCCTCAAAAATTGTTGTTGGCACCGAAGCTGGCGGAGTTGGTTCTTCTAAAAAGAAAAAAAAACTATTTTTGGGGGCGTCTGTGCGTTACGTAACGTCAGTTCTGCTGTTACGTCGTTTCTGCATTCGATCTAAGTAACGTTTGTTCTTTCGTTAAGTCTGTTGCGTGATGTTTGGCTGTACTTCTTACGTCACATCTGGTTGTCTGTTGCGTGATGTTTTTCGTACTCTTACGTTATACGTTAAGCTGTGTCCATATGTGACTAGTTGCTCTGGCCTAAGTTTCTTTTGTGTTGTATATATATGTGTGTGTTTGTGTGTGTTGATCAGTTTCTGTTGTTGTTGTTGTTGTTGTTCGCAGTGCCACGCCCAATGGCCAACCAACTCTGCCGCCTTTGCCATTGGCTAAACTTATATATGTATATATACATATATATATTTTCGCTAAACGTTATACATAAACATACATATATGTCTGTGTGTATATGTATATATATATATATATATATAGTTGTTATGTAAAAAGTTTCTTTTTTTTTTAGTTCATAATCTCAACTAAATTGTAAATTTGATTTAAACTTAAGCACATTTTTTCATAAATTTGTATGCAATAGGAAATCAATTAGTTAACGTTTCTTTGTGTGTGTATGTGTGTGTGTGTGTATATATATTTTTATTATTTTTATCAATTTTCTATAGTTTTTTTTTGTTTTCATTTCTCAATTTGAAACAGTTAAGAGTTTTGCATAAAAATCATGTTTTCGTTAACTTAATATCATTTGTTTTGGATTTTTCATTTAGTTTTTATTTTTGTAATATTTTGTTTTTTTTTTTATCTGAATTAAACCTAAAAAAAGTTTTATTTTTGTTTGAAACAAAAGTTGTTTTTTTTTTTTGTATTTTTCTTTTTTTTGCTATTTTGCTTTCTCTTCGAACTAAAAAGTAATAAAAAAAAAAAAATTTGTAAATGTTATAAATAAAAGCGTGTGGAATTACAATTTCATTTTTTTTTCTTCTTTTTGAAGGCTTTTTCGTAATAACTAGAAACAAAGTGTAAAAAGTCGTTTTTGAAATAAGTATATATATATATATATATATATATAACAACTTTAAGAGTTTTGTGTGTTTTTTTGTTTTTGTTTGCTCACAGAATTTTCGTTTGACTATTTAAGGCGCAAATGAGAAAAGAAAGTTAACAAAATTTGGCATATTTCACATTTGTGTTGTTGTTTATGTTTATGTTGTTGTTGTTGTTGTTTATGTTGTTGTTGTTCTGATTTTGCTATATATTTGTAGTGTTGTTTACTTAATACTTGTTTATTCATTTAGTTTTTGCTTCTTTGTTGCATAAGAAATCTATGTAAATTCACTAAGCACATTTCAATTATTGTTTGTATTTGAGGATAGGCAGGGGGAAGGGGGACGATGGGGCGATGGGGGCGTGTAGGGTTCGCGGTCTAGATCTAAACATTAAAAAAAAATTATTGTACACAATATAACATGATGTAATCTTAATTAAATAGTGTAAACTAAAATCATCATAACGTATTTACGAATATAAAAATTAAAATTATATTTCAACAGCCAAATTGTTCACAAAAATTGCATATTTCTTCAACTCTTCGTCTTTCGTCTACTTTTCTCATTACTTCGACAACAACTTTGGGGGTGGAGGAGGAGGAGAAGGAGGAGGAGGTTTACACCTTTTGCATTTCATTTTCACTTTCACTTCTCTTGTGTAGCTTAACTAATTTAACAAAGGTAAATAGAAATTCATCAAATCATAATATGATGTTTGCGTTGTGTTGTATATGTTGTGTTTGTTGTTGCTTTGAAGATTTCAATAATTAAGTTGTACAACAACAAAAAGGATACAAAATAAAATTAATCATAAGACAATTAAAAGCGTTTCAAAAACTTATGCAATTAGTTTAGTTCATTTTTTTGTTTTTCTTTTTTTTTTAGCTAGAGCTAGATAGTTCTTGGTTTCACATAATATATTCATATATATATATCGGTGTAGCCTCACACGTAGTTGCAACGAACGAAATAAAAAATAAAAAATCAGGACAATAGTTAATAATAAAAAAAACAAGTTAAATGATAAACAATTAAACAGAATTAAGCAGTTATAAAAATATAAGCATTAACTTTTACGACAATTTTGTGTTTGCTTTTAGTTAACTACGAAAAAAACAAAAAAGTACATAATTCAAATTGTTTCGAACTCTTCTTCGTTAAGGAAATCAATGTGCATATACATATATATATATATAGATATGCCGAATAACGTACACGTTTAACTAGTATTAAATAAATGACAAGATTAGAAGTTATATTCATATGAAACACATTCAAACTCAACAGCGTTAAACGAATCACTAAACAGCTGTTTTTTTTTTTTGTTTTTTGTTACTTTGCATTTTGTTTTTGTTTTTGTTATATAAAATAAAATTAATATTATGTTTAATCCACTAACTGATTAACAACATACACAAATATAATATGCAAAAAAAAAAATTTCATTTTTGTTACGTTTTGCATTTACATATATATATATATGTGTGTATGTGTGTGGATGTGTGTGTTGTATATAATAAAAATGTTTGTTTTGTTTGTTTGTTTGTTTACAGCCTATACAAAAAATAAGTTGCTTCGCTCTTTTCATAATTCAACATAATTCATCAATAACTAAAATAATCTGTTATGATGTTTTTTTTTTGTTTTTTAAATGTTTCTCACTTAGAACATAGTCAAAAATAAATTGCATTTAATAATATAATAATAATAATAATAATAATAATAATAAAATTCACAAAGAATCATGTTTGTCATTGTAAAGAATAAAGAACAACAAAGATTATGATATTCACATAATTAATCATAATATAATAATTATAATAAAAATAGTTTTTTTTTTGCTTTTTGTTTTTTGTTTTTTTGTTTTTTTTTGTTTAAAAAATAATAATGTCTTGGGAGTAAACCAGCCTTATATATTGTATTACAACGGGAAAGAAATGGCACATGCCCCAATATGTGCTACTAGAAGAGTCGCTTATTATACATAAATACCATATACATACAACTATATATATATATATACATTATATTATATATAGCATATATATATATATGTATGTGGGCATATGTATATGTATATGTTTGCTTTGTTTTTTTGTTTTTTTGTATGTATATAAGCAAGAGGAATATCATTTTAACATTGTAAATATATATATAGAACTTAACAATAGTTTTGTAATCTTTTGGTTTTCATTTTTCATGTTGTTTGTCTGGTTTTAGTATTGATTTTGTTTACTTAGTTGGTTGGCCTAATGCATTGCAAATTTGTTGCCTTTGTTGTTTGTTATTGTGTTGTTGTTTTGTTGTTGTTGTTTGCATTTTGGTTTGTTAGCTTACATTTAGTTTGTATGTTGTTTGTTTTTTTTTATTATTATTACTAACACACTCACAAACGCGACACAATGAGAACATATATCACACATACACATACACACATACACATACACACACACACACACACAGACAGACAGAATGTATACTAATGTTTGTGTTTTTATTCAAACTGCATATAGTTCGTATACACAGCGACAAAAATCAGCAGATATATATATATATATATGTATTATTTTTCTGTATATATATATATATATGGCAAAGTCATATAGTCGTAGGATTTCACATATATATATGTCAGTTGTAAGATATTTGTTGTTGTTTTGTTTTAAATACATACATATACATATATATAGTTATATATTCATACACATATGTATATATATAAATAAATATCACCTTATATAAGCAGCAGTAAGGAAAAACCTAAACGTGTCTCTTTCTTTTTTTTTTTTGGTTTTTTTTTAGTTTTTTTTTTTGTTGTAGTTGTTAAAATTGAAAATATATGTTAGTTGTACATAATTTTAGATGTTGTTGTTGTTGTTGTTTTGTTGTTAATTATTGCCTGGTTTTTCCTGTCCACTTGGGAAATGTGCACAAAAAGCGCACGTTTCGCAAATATGTATATGAATATATACACATATGTATATACATATATACATATATATATATATATATATATATATATATATATATATATATATATGAATTGTGTGTATATATATTGTATGTAAAATATATGCGTGTTTGTTTTGGTATTTGTTTTTTTTATGTTTTTCTGTTTTTTGTTTTTTTGTTGTTGAAAAAAGATTCTGGAAGGGGTTTTGCACAAAAAAGCTAATTCGTCGATATAACAATATATATGTATGCCTATACATAGATAATAAGTAACATGAAGTTGTGTGTATGTATGCATGTGTGTGTGTGTTTGTGAGTGTGAGTGTCATTTTGTGTTGTATGAAACTTGTAACAAGAACACATTTAAAAAGAAACAGAAAGAAAATTAAATAAGAGCATTTCTTAAACGTGTTGAAAAATATTTAAGTTCTTTTCATTTTTTTTTTCTTTTTTCTTCATTTGGTTTTTTGTTATTTTTTTTTTGTTGTTGTTGTTGTTACACTCTAAGTAAAGTTGTTTGTTTCTTGTTATAGATTTATATAGATGTTTGTTAATTATTTGTTGTTTTGTTGTTAGTAGCGCTAATCGTTTTAGGTTTTAGGTTTTTTGTTTTCTTTTGTTTTGTTGTTGCTATTAAATTAGAGATCAAAAATAGTATTGTTGCATTTTGTTGTTGCTTGTTGCTGGTTGTACGTTGACAACACTTTCGCTCAAAACGTTCTTTCGAGATTCGAGATTTTTCGCCCGTTTTGCCCTCATATTGTGTGTTTTGTTTGCATTGTTATTTACTTAACGGTACTTGGTTGGCCCTTATTTATATGGAAGGCGGCGGCTTAGCTCGAATCGGATTGTTGCTATGCTGCTCCATGTCGTTCTTGTTGTAATTGTTCTTGCTGTTGTTGCTGTTGCTGTTGCTATTGATGTTGCTGTTGCTATTGTTGTTGCTGTTGTTGATGCTGTTGTTGTTGCTATTGCTGTTGCTATTGTTGTTGTTTCTCCGGTTGTTGTTGTTAATGCTATTGTTGTGCTGTTGCTTTTGTTGTTTTCTAAGTTCAAGTTGTTGGTAATGCTGTTGCTGCCTACGACATCCGTAAATCTTGCCCGACGAGTATTTAAAGTTGAATTTGTTCATATCGACAGCTGGACGATTGTTGCGCGCTTTGATTTGCAATCAGTGAACATAGAGGGTATTCAGGACGAGAACATGATGGTTGTTCTTGGCCAGTGTTACGACGTAGCCCTCAGAGGTGATTTTCAGGCCGCAACAACGTGAAACCTGCACAATGAACAACAATTCAATTAGTTAAGCAATCATAGAACATTATACCCTCAAGCAAGGGATAGATTGATATGTGCAGAAGAGTTTCTTAGTATACGAACAACAACAATACAAGTTTCGCAGAACTTTGTAAACATAATATACAAAATGTCTTTCACAGATGCCCTATATGCAAATAAATATAAATAGGTGATATAATCGAATCCAATTAATAAGAATTAATGGCAAGTTATTATAAATTGATACAAAATGTATACAAACTTATATATCTATATATATACATAACTAGTAGAACATATGTTATTCTCTCTCTCTCCCTCTCTGTCTTATTCAACAAGCTAGCTCAATCAGCTACGCGTAAATCGTATTTCATATGCTAACCTTGACATGTGGGCACTCGAATTCGGACTGCAGTGCGCCCTCCCGTGAGTAACAGGCCACATGGAAGCGATTTCCGTGTGAATCACCGATGAGGACATCGCCAGCGTTGGATATGTCAATGCCATTCGGAAAGCAGGTGACCTTTTCATTGCCAATGCGATAAAGGAAAGTGCCGTCCTCTTGAAAAACGGCTACGCAATGACCTTTAAAGTCGCACACATAAAAATCATTGTCTGCAAAGGGGAATATATATATATAGATGTCTATAACTGATAAATGCAGCTATCATATTAGAAGCTACTTACCACGTATGGCAATATCGGAGGGTTCACGCATATAGTCACTGCAATCGAACCAACGCACCAACTCGCCCTCCTCGGAAATAACGAAAACAGTAGGCGAGACGCTGTCGACGGCCACAATATGTCCCTTGGCGGTTACAGCCAGACCCGCAACAATGTCAATATATCTGCAAAGATCATAGAATAAGCATATATAGAACTATATAGTTAAAGGGCAACACGTTCATCACGCACCTGATTGCAATTTTGCGCATGAAATGGCCGCATTTGGAGAAGATCTGCATACGTGAGCGCTCGTTGCCGCGATCACAGACCACGAACTTGCCATTGTTGTGCATAACGGCCACTTTGCGTGGATACCAGAGTTGGCCTTCCTCCTTGCCGGCGACACCAAATTGAAATTTGAGTGCGCCCATTTTGTCAAAGACCTCGATGCGATGATTGTTGGTATCGGCGACAATGATCTCCTCATCGACGCCCAGACAGAAGCCATGCGGCGAATTGAACTGTCCCTTGGCCGTGCCCAACGAACCAAACTTACAGCGTATCTGCATGGGCGTGGCCTTGTTGCGGCCGGTTACGACGCTAGTGGTGCCGGGCTGTGCGACGGCATGGAAATTGTTGAGGCTCATCTCCTCGACACCGCCGACAATTGGATTTAAAGTTTGAAGATTTGGTGATGTGGCTGCTGGCATGCAGAAATCTGTTAAAATATAATCAAGGCACGTTGAGCTTCCGTTCGACGACAACAAATCGTGTTGCTCATCTGTGTGTTTGTTGGGTGGTGTTTGGGAGTGATGTTAGAGTTGGAGTTGTTGGTGGTGGTGTAGTGTTGATTGTTAAGGAAAAAAAAGAAAAACTTAAATGTTGCCAAAATAAAAATAGGAAAAATAAATAAAAGGAAATTAGGAGTTCTTTCGGAATGCCGAAACGCCTTTATCACTGCAGACATATGCGATGAAAATCGCATAGAAGGAAGGTAGTGTTAATAAGAAATTAGAAGATAGCCGAAGCAGACAAAATCTTACTTAGAATTATAGAAATTGCGATTGAGATAAACAAAAAGAATCAAAGACAAATTTAAAAGTATAGAGAATATATCTATGATAAGGGAAGGTATGTGTATACCTCCCCCTCCCAATTCCCCCGCTCCTTCTCCTCCTCCCCATCCGCCACCTCCTTCCCCCTCTTATTCCTCCCCTTTCTTCTTCTTCTTCTCCTCCTACTCCTACTCCCCATCCTCCTACTCTTTCTCCCTATCCTCCTTCTCCTGCTTCCCATTCTCCTTCCCCACTCCTCTTTCTCTTCTCCTTTTCTCCATACTCTTCCTCCCCACCCTACTATTCCCCTTCCCCTCCCCCTCCCCATGCGCCTTAGAACAAACTTATAATATCCCAGATATCTCACTGTCTAACATATAACTGAGAATAACATAAAGAATACTAAGAGATAAATTTTAAATTGAAAAATCAGATTTCTTACATAATTAAAGATCTCAAGAATCGCATAGAAAAGCAATACAAATTTAATGAAGAAAAGATAAAATGTTTCTTTTGTTCGTCCGTCTGCAAGTTGTTTGTTGTATCATGTGTGCAGTAGGAAGCAAGGCAATCGAACAGAGCTAACCGTAACGCAGATCACGCCACTCACCATTGTTGTTGAGTCCTAGTTTGGCCAGAGCTTGCAGATTGTTGAGTGCACGCTGGTCACCCGATAGAATGTCGGCCAGTGTTATTGGCTGAGTGGGTGTTACGCCAGCAGCGGGTATAACCGCCTGTTGATGATGAGCTGCAGCACCGCCGGCGGCGCCGGAGGTAGTAGCAACAGCCACTGCATTGGAGCTGCCAACGCCCAACGAATCGTTTATGCCGTCCGGTATGTTCTCGGTGAGACTGGCTAGACGTGACAGATTGTATTCGAGCATGCTGAACGATGGTGTGGGACCGCCAGCATTCATTCCTAGGCCATTAAGGGCGCCAAGGCCCATGCCGACAGCGCTGTTATTTGCTCCAGCATTGATATGTCCAGAAGATTGTTGAACCTGGACAATGCCCTGAGGCGTTACCATCTGTGAAATTTGTTGGGTCACGGGCTGCTGATGCAGTGCTTGTTGCTGTTGCTGCTGCTGTTGTTGCTTTTGCTGTTGTTGTTGTTGTTGCTGCTGCTGTTGTTGTTGTTGTTGCACCTGTTGCAATGCCTGTTGTTGTTGCTGCTGTTGTTGCTGCTGCAGTTGCGGCGGCGAATCTGGCGGCAACGTGCTCATCATAGAAAAGTTGGTCATAACCGAGGTGTCGCCATCGAAGGAGCTCTGCAACGACGATGGCAACGATATGGGACTGAATACCGCCGCCGAGCTCAGGCGTCCTTGTACCGAGCTGCTGTTGACGGAGCTACTACCGACCCCGGCCAAGCTGCGCACACCAGCGGGCAGCATGCTATGGCCACCATGGCAGCCCGGCGCCAAGTTGGATGGTGGCGGCGTATGCTGCTTAGGTGTGGTCATCGGAGAGCCCGTTGCCTCGGACATTGCAGGGCCAGCTGTGTTCATGCCTTTAGTTGATTCGGTGCGAAATTTGCCAAACATTTCGCGTGCGAAACGCTCAAACTTTTCGGGCATACATTCGAACTGCAGCTGATAGTTGACATCGCTCTGGGGCGTCTGATCAATGAGATTGGCGCACTGGGCGCTTATGACCGGCTTCAGCAATAGAAACTCTATGGCATTGGCCTTCTCGATGGCACGTTGTCCGAACTTTGAGGCGTGCTGCAAACGTCCCATGTTATTTTCTAGACTCTGCATTAGATCCATAATCTTGAGCTCGCGCTCCGAATGAAGGCGCCCCAATTCGCTGAGCAATTGATCGCGAATAATCTCGAGCATGCGCTTATAGCCTTTGTACGCTTCCTCGATCTGACTGCGCACATTGTCGTGCTGCGACTGGAGTTCGGTTAGAGCGCTGCTCAGATTGCCGCCAGCATCGTTGCAATATTGTGCCTTCTTCATGGTCTCCGTGATGGTCTGCTCGAGATCGGCACGAACTGTTTGCTCGGCAATCAGAGCGGTCTCGTAGTGATGATCGTTGCCCTTGTGGTCACCCAGAAGGCAATCGTTGCAGGTGGGCACCTGGCACGTAAAGCAATAGTATTTGAGATTCTCATTGATGTGCTGGTGACAGCAGATGGGTTTGTGTATGATAAGCTTGTCGTTCTGCACGTTCTTTTGCAGATCCTCGATGCGCACCACCTGATGGTTCTCGAAGCAGCGCATATACTTGTGTGCATTGTCGCAGCCGTTGCACAAGAAGTTGGCGCAATCATTGCAACGTGATATGGCCTCCTCTTTGCTCTTGCAGGACGTGCACGGTATATGCTCCGATTCCAGATTGGACAGATCCAAAGTATTTGTCACAATATAATCCATGGTCAATCCCCTAACGCCCTTGTTGCCCAGCTGTGTCAGCTGCTTGCAAACGGGACACTCGAGCACCACCGAATGCAAACGCTGCTGATTCTCGCTGCCATCGAACGAGGCCGACGAGCAGCTGGCTGCCGACGATAGGGATGTGGCCGGTGAGCTGGCCGAGGCTGCCTCCTTGCTGCGTAGCAAATTCAACAAGCAATCCTCGCAAAATACATGTAGACAGGATAAAATGCGAGGCATAACCAACCGTGAACTGCAAATGATAACAAATATGATTAAAAAATATGGATAAATCCAGTTATTTACAATTATTAAATTAGTTAGATAGCTCACCTGCATAGCATGCAATTCTTATCAGCATCTTTGAGCATGGAACCGCACGTATCCTCCAGGGAATCGAGCTCCGTGACGCTCTTGGCGTCATAGCCATGGCTCAGCTCCTGGCTGCTGCCAATGTTGCTATCCACATCGACCACCAAACCGAGTCCTGATGAATTGGTCGTTGATGGTGCGGTCGTTGATACCGATGATGTAATCGATGCAGCCGATCCAATACTAGACGAGCTTACCCGTGTCGTGTCAATGCTACCCACTGTGCTGCTGCCCTTGCCGGTGTCGGTGTCGGTGCCAGTGCCATTGCTGCAGCTGCTGCTGTTGCTGCTGTTGCTGCTGGCACTGCTGCTGCTGCTGGTGCTGCTGCTGCTGCTCGTATTGCTCACATCGATGTCTTCCAATACCGATGATGAATTCGAATCTTCACAAAGTGTTGTATTCATGGTAACCCGCTGCTGCTGCTGCTGCTGTTGTTGTTGCTGCTGCTGCTGTTGTTGTTCCTCAATTGACGCCGGGACCAGTGATTGGCCTAGCTCCTCCAGCAGTGTGGTCATGTTGCCAGCAACTTGTTAATTAACCGTTCGTTTTAATTATTATTCCTTGTCTTGTCGAATTGTGAGTGGGTGGGCAAAATTTTTGTCGCTCTTACTAACGCTCTCTATCTCTTTCTCTCTGACTCTGTCTCTGTTTCGCTCAGTTTGCAATGTGTATGGTGTGTATTGGTTTCTTAAGTTTCGTTTGTTACTGTTCCTGTTGTGGTTGTATTATTTGGTTTCAAGTCCTTTACGCTTACTTAACTATCAATCTTCTCTTATAGCTGCATATCCTAAGTGTAGCTGTTACTGTTGTTCGCTCTTACTCCTTGCAGCCATGCCAATTGCACACACACAAATCGGGTGTAAGTGTGAGAGTCGATATTTGAATTTCTTCTGCTTTAGCTACTGCACTAACACACACACACGCATAAACACAGTCCAGTCAGGTAGGCGTTAGCGAGAGAATGGGAGAAGAGCTGTGAGAGTAAGTAGTGTGTGCTCGCTTGCTACTGTACTCACGAATACTGGCACACTGGTGGACTCACGCACACACTCACACACACACACGCGCACACACACGCACGCACACAACTAACAAGCACAGTTCTGTTCTGTTTTGTTTTGCTTGTTTCGCTGCTCCTTTTTTTATAACTTTTTATGTGTCTGCATTTTGTAAGCCTCTCGATTTCTGTTCTGCTGCTCTGTTATTGGTTGGCTCTCGCTTCTGGTGTTGATCCGTTATAGGTACCGTTAATGCAATGGAACTGCGTGTTGCTATTGTTTCAAGTTGTTGCTGTGTTGCGCTAACCACGACGAGAACGAAGACGAAAACGACGACGATGATGACGACGACGACGACGACGGCGAAGACGACGACGACAGATAGACGAAGGATAACAGCGTCGTTCTGCACAATAAACAAACAGCGCAATTGGAAAAACAATGATTTAATCAAATTTTTCAAGACAAAAAATATATATATATTAAAAATAATTTAAATTATGCACCAACACTTATTGGTCAATGCACTAACCAAATACTTAGTCAACTATTAATAAGCTACTTAAAAAATATCTGCCGGCCAGCGAATACCAAGTACTAACACGAAACGCGAACTAACGTACAAAAGACATAAAAAAATACGTAACAAAAAAAAATAAAAAACAAACAAACGATGACACGCCTAGGTTTCGAACGAAAGACTAAAAATTTAACTGAAAAACATACTCCCAAGTGTTGGCACTAAAACAAATGATGAATTGTTTGCCTCAATCAGTAAAAAGGGGTGTTGGGGGGGCATGTAACTGGATCTGGGTGGGGGTCCTCAAGGAGCACCAGCAACAGTAGCTCATACTCCTTTTGCTTATGCAACACAACGGCACAATATCTTATGCCTAACAGCACATTATGATGCATACTTTAGGGAACAGTTAACAGTAAACGGTACGGTATTGAGACTCTGTTCTCCTGCTGTCTCTCTCTCCTTCTGTCATTGGAGAATTTTTGGTTTGTGTATAAAAATGTATGTTTAAATTTATTGTTGTCTATTTATTTATTTTATTTATTTATTTATTTGACTTATTTTTTTTGTTTTTTTTTTCATTTATTGTATTTATTTTATTTATCACTTATTTATATGATTTATTTATTTATTTTACTTATTTATTTTATTTATTTATTATTTATTTTTTTCAGCTATATATTCATTTATTTTATATATTTGTATAAAAAACACTGCAAATACCTTTAACTGATCTTTATATCCTTATATACACACATAAAACAATACAAATAACAAGCATTTACAACGATGTTTCAATGAAAATCATCGCTATATCCTGCCCATCTCTAGCTGCTAACTGCCAGCAGCAGTTGTCTTAAGTGCGAGCCAATCTTCAGCTTGTTAGCGATGTCACTCGATCGCGATAGTAATTATCGCCACTAAATACAAGTTTAAGTAAAGGAGCGAATCGATTCATTACGCACGTGCCCATTGATATATGTTTGTGTGTGTGTGTGCCTTTCGCATCTACTCGTAGAAATTGCGAGTCGCCCAATCGGCGCAGGCGCCTGCGTTACCGTTGCTGCAGCACAATATCTATGTATGTGTGCGTGTGTGCATACACATACACACACATACATATACATATGTATAAGTGAAGTCAATGCCGTTTGCAATAAATTCAACTTTGATTTTCGCCCTTTATGCGCCACTTGGATATACAAGGACACTACGCCAAAGGTCCTTGGACAAGATATACGAGACATATGCTCATATATATAAACAGATCTGTCTTTTAATGTATAAAGTATATATATATATGCTATATATACATATTTATTTATATGCACACACACGCGGGCTCTAACGATTTATATATAATTTTTTTTGAGTAATAACCACAGCGGATGTGTCGCAAATTTAAATGTTGATTAGTAGCCCTCGAAATACAGGAGAAACAACAACGGTAATAAACCAACCACAACAACAAATCAGCTGCACGAAACAATTGCAATACATACATACACTTATAGACTCCGACACACACATACAAACATACACATATAAATATACATACATTTTTACACGCATTCAGCCTACACACGTGGTACGCAAATTTCGAGCGTTTTGTTTACGAGAATCTGTGCACGACTGTCGACTACGCGTCTATGCGCCCCGTGCAATTGGAAATGGGCATCGGCCAGAGAGATAGAGATATGCAATGCCCCTTCCCCCCTCGACCAACACACTAACTATCCTAACGGACTTTGTCGAATCTGCGCAGCTGTTGTTTTTTTTTGTCTTTTTTCTTCTTTCGCATATTCTGGCATTTTTCGTACTTTTTCAAACGTTCGTTTCTCACTGTACGTTTGTCTCTCTCAATTGCGACAGTTATTTTCAGTGCACCGCGACCCATGTGTTTTGCGCGTATTAGAGAGAGCAAGAGAGCACATGTATTGGTATGCGCATGCTCGTTCAGGGCGAACGAAAAAAAAAACATTGGCAACCCCAAACACACACACACACACGCAGCCATACACACGTAGGTTTCGTTGAAAATTGAATTTCTTTCAAAAGATGTGAAAAATTCTATTATTAAAATTGGCTATTTCGTACACTCGATCTTCTAATGCAGCCTGGACGCCACCAAAAGCTGTCTCTGTTGTTGCTTTTGTAACCAAACACTAACTGTGCTTTGCAACAGCAAAGCTGAATGGAAAAAAACGCGCCCGCTCTTTTAAAAGTCGGTACTTTTGCATATACATACATACACACATACATTTGTGTGCATGTGTGTGTGCTGTTCGTGAGCCTGGGCAATTGAACGAGTGTCTTGGCGTGCCGAGGAGCAGCATATCGAGAGTTCTAATAGTGGACAGAGCAAATGGGTTTGGGGGAGGGGAGGGGGGGTACATCCATCCATCCACACAGTACACACTTGTGCAGCTGTGCGCACTGTCGTTCTGTTGTCCTTGAACGCAAAATTTTCACTCCACCGCCCAGGTGCTGCTGGTCGCACACACACAGACAGACACACACATATATATATATATATATATACACAGCACCCACGCATGATGCATGAAAAGTCCGTACGCACTATAAGAGCAATATGATTGACAATTTAATTATTTGATTGCGATACCTTTCTTGAAATTTTCACACGTTTTTTTTTCTTTTTCTTCTGCTCGTTACGATTTATACTTTTTCGTCGCGCACACACGCACACACACACACACAGCACTGGTGGTAGCCGCCGCTGCTGCTGCTGCTGCTGCTGGTTCTCGCGGTTAGTGATGAAATATACCACATCGCATCGATGAAAACTGAAATTAGACGATAGGCCAGAACGATAGTTTTGTCATCCTTAACAATTTGCATTTCAAATTTAGCGGATAGCCGATAAGTGAGATTCAAATTGGACCAATTAGAATAGAGTTATATTTGTCTAATTGGATAAAGGAGGTGTTCTTAATAGAATTAACTGGATTTATAACCTGTTACTTTACATTGTTGCTGAAAGGTCAAATGGCATATATATGAATTCCAAGGAATCAGGAAAAGTGATATAAAGCAAGTTTCGACTATTTTGTAGTATATATAAAATGATCTGAATATTTAACGAAACTAATTTTGTCATTTAGTTGCAAAATATATTTATTTCCAACTAAATGAAAGTTGGTATAAGTAACGAATAATTTATCAATCGGCGTTACGCAACACTGTAAAGAATCTAGACCACTGGCTGGAAAGTTGGTATAAGTAACGAGTACTTAATTAAGCGGCGTTGTTCAACACTGTAAAGTATCTTCAGAACAATCTAGTGCAGTGGCCGGCCACACGTTGTTGGAGCGGCAAAGTTTTATTTATTTACATTTTTACAAGAATTTTTTAGCAAAATTATGTCCACTGGGACGAGCACAACCATTGCGCCCGAGAGCGCCGACAAGATGGAACCGGCAACGGCAACAGCACCCGCACCCGCGCCTGCACCGACGGAGCCCATCTTCAAAGACATCAGCGCCGAGCAGACAGTGGAACTGGTCGAGATCGAGTCGGCGTGCATGAGCTGCTTTAGGAGTGGCGTCACGCGGCTCCTGCCGACGAAGATACCCTTCTTCCGGGAGGTGGTGCTGATGTCCTTCAAGTGTGACCACTGCGGCCACACGAACAACGAGATGCAGTCGGCGTCGGAGATACAAAAGAACGGCGTCCGCATCGAGCTGAAAGTGGAGAAGGAATCGGATCTGAATCGTCGGGTTGTGCGATCGGACAATTCCAGTGTCAGTATACCCGAGGTGGAGCTGGAGATACCCGTGCAGTCGCAGAAGGGCGAGGTGACCACCGTCGAGGGCATCATTGAGCGCACCATAACGGGCCTGTCGCAGGATCAGGAGAAACGGCGGATTGATCATCCCACAGAGGCGGCGTCCATCGATGCCTACATCGAGCGCTTGCGGCAGCTGAAGCTGGTGGAAACGCCTTTCCGCGTGCTGCTCGAGGACATCTCCGGTAACAGTTTCATTGAGAATCCTCTGGCGCCCGCCAGCGATGCACAGCTGAAGACGAGCCACTTCACGCGGACATCGGCGCAAAATGAACAACTCGGTGAGTCCAAGATTCCAATTGAGGCGACTCCAGGGTTAATAAAGTCCATTTAGGTCTCTATGAGCAGAACCACGAGGATCAGAACCTGTTGAAGCCCATTGCCGAGGACGAGTGGCCCATTGAGAATCTGCACGGCGAGGTGTTGCAGTTCGTCACGAACTGTCCCAACTGCCAGGCGTCGTGCGAGACGAACATGAAGCTGACCAACATACCCCACTTCAAGGAGGTGGTCATCATGGCCACCGTCTGCTCCAAGTGCGGCCACAAGACGAACGAGGTGAAGTCCGGCGGCGGCATTGAGCCCGAGGGCGTGCGGTTTAAGGTGCGCATCGAGAGCAAAGAAGATCTGACGCGCGACGTCCTCAAGTCGGAGACGTGTAGCTTGTCGATACCCGAACTGGACCTGGACGTCGGTCCCAATGCCCTCTGCGGCCGCTTCACCACTGTCGAGGGTCTGCTGGTGGCCATGCGTGAGCAGCTGGATGGCACCCTGTTCCACGACTCTGCGGATGAGCCGTCCAAGAATCAGCTGGACCGTTTTCTGAGCACCTTCGATAAGGTCATCAAGTTGGAGCACGTCATTACGCTTGTCCTGGAGGATCCGGCTGGCAATACGTATGTCCAATCCCTGACGGACGACGATGAGCCGGATGCCAAGTTGACTGTGGAGCGATATGAGCGCAGCTACGAGGACAACGAGGAGCTCGGCTTGAATGATATGAAAACTGAAAACTATGAGCAGAATGCGTGATAATATGGGCTTTCTGTATATATCTATTAAATAACATGCATTTAAAAATGGATTAATTGAATTGTGACATGTAAATTAGTTTAAAATTGGGTAAAAATTGCGTATATGAATATTAAAAGTACACGAAAATATTGAGCAAATGTGTGATTGTTTTTTATTCAAAATTTTTTAGATATATTGTAAAGAACATCTAATAATTGTTGCAAAATTTGAATAGCGCGCCAAGAATGTTCAATCGATAAATCAATCCCAAATCAACACTGGCAATATAACAATATTTGTAAAAAATATTTTGCACTACAGACTTGCCGGTGTTGAAATAGCGCGACAAGAATAATTCGCTATTTATACAATAGTTTTCATGATTTTCCGCAACAATGTCCTAATCAACACCGGCAGCTCCAACATATTGTACATAACATCTAATAATTGGTACAAATATTTTGCAGCACAAACTTACCCGTGTTTAAACGGCACGTCAAGGAGATTTTACTATTGCTGCAAAAGTTTTCGTGTATTCGTGAGCTTCTGTAGCGCTGCGCAATCGATAAATCAGTTCCAAATCAACACTGTCAACTCCAGCTGATCGAAGCAATCGAAACCGTTTGTGGCACTGGCTGTGGCACCGACACTTCCAATTTAATTCAACTTTTTACTTGTTATTTGGCTAGAAAGTGCATAAAATGCTCTCGAATTGTGCCGCCAAGACGCTGGCCGCTGCCGTAAGTAACACACTGTCCAACATACTGGCACTGCTGGCATGCAAATGCCAATTTACCAGTGACAAGTTATGTAATTTTCTTTTTGCACAACAAACAATAACATTGACAAAAAAACAAATGTTTCGTGTATTTGCAGCGCGGCAGCCTGCGCGCCATTGCCACCAGCAGTGCACAGCGCAGCGACAATCTGTTCGTGCATCGCGATACACCCGAGGATAATCCCAATATACCGTTCGAGTTCAGCGCCGACAACAAGAAGCGCGTGGAAGCCATATTAAGCATCTATCCGGAGGGTCACAAGCGTGGAGCTATGATACCGCTGCTCGATCTGGCACAGCGTCAATATGGCTGGCTGCCCATATCGGCCATGCACAAGGTCGCCGAGATCCTGTCGCTGCCCAACATGCGCGTCTACGAGGTGGCCACCTTCTACACAATGTTCATGCGCAAGCCGACGGGCAAATATCATATACAGGTGTGCACGACCACGCCCTGCTGGCTGCGCGGCTCCGACGAGATACTGGAGACGTGCAAGAAGCAGCTGGGCATCGGCGTCGGCGACACCACAAAGGACAACATGTTCACCATCTCCGAGGTGGAGTGCCTGGGCGCCTGTGTCAATGCGCCCATGGTGTCCATCAACGACGATTACTATGTGAGTGGCAAAGTATATAAAAGATAGAGTTTTATAGCTAATGTTTGACATAAACAGGAGGATCTGACTGGCCAGGACATGCAGGAGATTTTGAAAGATCTGAAGGCTGATAAGATCTCGCCGCCCGGACCACGCAACGGACGCTTCGCCAGCGAACCCAAAGGCAATCCCACTTCGCTGAGCGAGGAGCCAAAGGGTCCAGGCTTCGGCATACAAGCGGGCCTCTAAACGAGGAGACCTAGCCTAGCTTAACTACAACTGTTTAACATACAATTTAGCTCTTTCTTTTTGTCTTCGACACGTGCAACATGCAACATGCAACATGCGACACACAACCAACAACATTGATACAAATACAGATTGTCAAATGGCAGTTCAAATGCAATAAACGCAAAAGCAAATGAAGTTGATAAAACTATCCTCTAATTACTATGTAGATAACAATAAGAATAAGAAACCTATGTCTTAGATAATATATATATATGTATATATAATATCTTATATATGCATGTCTTAGAGCAGTCTAGAGAGTTAAGACTTGAGAATTTGTATTTGCTTTGACAGTTGTCAAAGCCCTATGTATGTCCCTTGTGGCTGAGGTAGGTCAAAATGCTTTAGGCACCGTCAGTCAGGTCGTCATTTTGGCTGGTGTCTCCGACTGCTTGCAGACTAATAAACTTCCTTATTCTAGGACTGCCTTGGAAACAGAAGCTATCCAGCATTAAGCCTCAGGGTGGAGCCTTTGTGTATGCTCTAGCTGAGCACTGTCATCGGTGTCCCTGCGTTCAGTTCCCTTCACTGAGCACTGTCATCGGTGTCCCTGCGTCCTGCTTCCACTTCTTCCGCCGCAAATCCTTTTCGGCTTAGACTCTTCTCCAAACATCTAGGCTGCTGTACTATAGTCTTTAATTTGTCTCTATGTTGAGCTGCTGTACAGATTGAGCAGATATCATACGTGCAATTCAGCAAACAACTATATGTTCTATAATTTTTAAGCTTAAATCTAATCGTTGTTGAGCGCCTCAGCTAGACTATAGAGTATAGGGTATGTAGCTGTTTGTGTACCATGAATGAATCTGTTACGCCCAACTGTTAAGGTTCTTATCTGTATATGACCTATAGCCATGTTTCCAGGCTATGTCTCCGGCCTAAAGCTAGGGTCGATAGCTATCAATGCCTATGGTATATAGCTGTCTATGTTCCTGGTCCACAAATGTCTGTGCCTATGGCCTACAGCTGTCCATGTCTCCGGGCTATGTCTCCGGCCTATAGCCTACAGCTGTCCATAGCTCTGGCCTTTAGCTTTGTATGTCCATGGTCTATAGCTATCTATGCCTATGGCCCACAACTGTCTCCGTCTTTGGCCTATAGCTATCCATGTGTCTCGTCTACAGTTGTCTATGCCCATAGTCTCCAGCTATCCATGTCTCTGGCCTATAGCTGTCTATATCGAGGGTCTATATCTGTCTACGTCTCCGGTTTATAGGTGTCCATGTCTCTGGTCCGTAGTTGCCTATGCCTACGACCCACAGCTATCTGTGTCTCCGGTCATAGCTGTCCGTGCCTCCGGCTATAGCTGCTCGTGCTTCTGGCTATAGCTGTCCGTGTTTCCGGCCATAGCTGTCCATGTCTCCAGTCTATAGCTGCCTATGCCTATGGCCTGCAGCTGTTTGTGTCCCTGCTCCGTCTCGGTCTCCGGCACATAGTTATCTATGCTTATGATCTATTGCTGTGTATGCTTCCAGTCTTTAGCTGCCTATGCCTATAGCCCACAGCTGTCCATGTCTCCAGTCTATGGCCTGCAGCTGGCTCGACCCGACCATATCTGTTCATACATTCCTAGGCTGCTCGAATTCCTCCAACCTGTCAAATTCCTAGGGATGCAGAAACTTTCGAAGCCAAACTCTGTCAACTCTGTGAGTTCAATTGGAACTCCAATTGGAAACTAGTGATGGGTTCGCCCACAATTGATGCGTGTGCGTAGGCAACACTATGCCGGAGTCAATAGTCAATCTGTTCATCGGCTTTTTGACGGATATGTCAAAGCTGTGCAGGTCCTCCATGTTGGCTCCCGAGCCGGCTATAAAAGGCCGGAGCCGCCCAGCATCAGTTCTCATTCGTCGTGATTTCATCCAAGCGAAAGTTCATAACAGTTTTCTTAAACTTTTTCTTTTTTTTCCGTGTGTGAAAATTAAATAATAAAAAATGTCGAACATCAAAATAGATTTTTCCATGTAAGTGAAGATATTGACTTTCAATTAATTATTGTTTTTCCTCTAAGCAAAAATTCTTTATTCAAGTATGGTGAACTGCTGCGACGGACCGAATGGAAATGGTAAGTAATTTTCCGAAAATATTTTCTCATATTTTTTTTCTTTATTCTTATTTATTTGTTTAATGGAAAACTTAAAAGAAAAGTTTATTTTAATTTAGTTTACTACGACAAAACTGAAATGTATAAACAGGGAAATTGTGTTTATTTTCTTTTTCATAACCTAAATTTTAGGTTAGCAGAAAAATTTTTAGGCCAGCCATTTTTTTTTTCATAACCTAATAATTAGGTTAGCAGAAAACTTCTTTTTCTTGATTTTGTCTTCCTTTTTATAACCTAAAAATTAGGTTAGCAGACAAATTTTTTGTTTTTCATAACTTAAAATTTAGGCGAGAAGCCATTTTTCGAAACCTAAAATTTAGGTTAGCAGAAAATATATTTTCCTGATTTTTTTTCTCCTTTTTCATAACCTAAAAGTTAGGTTAGCAGAAAATATTTTTTCAAAATTAAAATAATTTAGGCGAGAAGCCATTTTTTCTTTTTCATAACCTATAAGTTAGGTTAACAGAAAATATTATTTGATAATTAATAATTTAAACGAGAAGCCATTTTTTTTCTTTTTCATAACCTAAAATTTAGGTTGGCAGAAAATATTTTTTTCGCAATTTAAAATTTTGGCGAGAGAAGCCATTTTTTTTCGTAACCTAAAATTTAGGTTAGCAGAAAATATTTTTTTTTCTTTTTCTTGACATATTTTTCATCATAACCTAAAATCTTGGTTAGAACATTTTTGTTTACTTAATTTTTGTTTGTTTTAGTTTTAAAACCTAATTAAAAGGATTACGCTGCAAATACGCGCATTAACTGCAATGTTTTAGATTCAGAAACAATTTTCTGCTATCCTGTCATAGCTTAAACAGTTACTTGTGTGTGTGTGTCTCTGTATGTGTGTGTATGTGGTGTATACGTATGTGTGTGTGTGTTGTCTCGTACTCTTAGATAAATTCACTTATGAACTAGGAACGTGCGCGGCCTTCGATCAGCTCTGACGCAACATCAAACTTAAGCTAAACGCCTTAAAATTGTCGTTATTCAATTTCAATTACTACGCCGGATTCGATACTGCACTTTTCTCATCTTTTTTTTGTTGTTGTTTTTTTCTTATTTGTCATCGTGTGTTTCGCATTGAACTATTCCTCGCCATAGAAAACGCTGTGAGTGTGAGCGAGCAAGCAAGAGAGAGAGTGAATGCAAGCATTACATGAAAAAGAAGAGAGTCAGTTAGTGTGCGTGAGAGAGAGAGACAACTAGTGTCTTACCGATTCTTGGCGGCGGCTCGCTTCGACGAGCGCTCGATCCGATTGTGTAAATTGGAGCGTGGAATCGTCTCGTTGACCAGGCGCTTCGTCTTCTTGGGCGATTCACGCAATTGTTTCGCATCGACGTTGCGCTGCTCTGAGCGGCTTCGCTTGAACTTCTCGATGAGGCCCTCGCAGGACAGATTCGATTCGGGCTCCCAAGTGTCCTCCTTGGCGCCGAAGCCCTTCCAGCGTATGCGATAGAGCACGCCGTGCTCATCGTCATGGGCGGAGTCCAAGATGCGCTCCACTGCCCATTCCTTGTCCGGATCGCTGGTCGCGCCGGTCTTGCCGTGCGGTTTGCGGCCACGTACGCCCTTGGCAGCCGTCGGATTTTTCTTGGCAGCTCCGGCCTGCTTCTGCTTGTTGCCATTCTAAAAGCGAATGAGTCACAATAGTCATTATCGTAAATATGGCTTGCGCCAGTCGCAACCTTTACCTTTTTACGATATTCCTCAATTAGATCGTCGCAATTTAGCTCGGCCTCCGGCTCCCAGCTGTCCTCCTCCTTGCCGTAGCCCTTCCAGTGCACCAGGAAGAACGATTCTCCGTTCTTCGACTTGTGGCCGACAATTGCCTCCACCTGGAATTCCAATTGGATTATCATAATTTAACTAATAGGCATTGTTTCTGCCTCAAACCTCGAATTCCTTGGCAACATTTTCATCCTCGTCATTATCATTATCATCTTCGTCATCATCATTATCATTGTGGTCATCATCTGATTCATCAGCTTTGGCTGTCGATTTCTTATTTTGATTCTTCTCTGCCGACGCCGCTGTCGGCAGCGCTGCTTTGCCCTTGCTCTTGGGCGTCTTCTTCTGCTTCTTTCGCGGCGGCCCACTCGAGCTGGACGCCTTGCTGCCATTCAACGGCATATCGTCGCTCTCGTCCGTGTCGCTGTCGTCGATGGTGATCTTTGTGGAGGTCACGGACGTGCGCTGTTTCAGCTTTTCGTTGGTTTCCTTATTGCCGCCCATTTCGGAGTCGTCGTCGCTCGAACTGTTGGCTCCATTTTTCGGATTTTCATCGCTGTCGGAGCAAGCGGCTGATTTCTTTTTGCTTATTTCGGAGAGTTCGGCTAATTTCTTTTTGCCCAGCTTAACCATCGTTCGCGTTTGTTTTTTTCCTCTATTTGATGATGCGTTACCAAAAAAAAAAACAATGTTTGCACTTTTTGCCGCGAAAAAAAAAACAACAATTATTTATATATCCACCGTCGCGACTGAGGCGACTGTACAATAGGGGTGAGATAGCCAGCGACGATATGCGTTGCCGATATATAGGTATATCTATGTTTGTATACGGCAACGAAAAGATTTTTACAATTATAAGATAAATATATTATAATTTCTCAAGCAGCACATTCATTGTGTAAATGTGCTTCATTATTAAAAAATATTTTTATTTTTGAGAATATCGTCAAATATTGTTATCGATAGTTACTAAACGGCTAACTATGTTAGGTATGTTTTCATATTACAGCACTGCACTTTTGCTTGTCATCGATAACGATATGACGATACTTATCAATTTATCAATTCGCTCGGCACGTGCGTTGCCGCTGGACCCAAAACAAAAAAACATTTCAAATTTCTTGTTCTGTATTTAACAGAAATCATGATTCAAGAAAGTATTACTGTGCCAAAAGGTAAGGGTAAGGTACAAGTAACCAGGACCAGTAGCAAGCAAGGTAACAACACCCGATATGTGAATAAATTCAAAGTTGCTCCAAAGCGCAACTTTGGGCCTAAGACTAATAAATCCATCGCCTCGAAACCGGAGGCGACTGTCAATTCGGCTGAGAAGCAAGACTGGAACAAGTACAAGCAGGACAAAAAAGAATTGAAGCTAAAGCGCAAGCGTACACGCGACACCTACGAGATCACTCAGGAGGTGAAGAAGATCTACGAGCAGGTGAAATGGTAAGTATCCGCCTGAAGATCCCAACAGACTGGACAATAATGTATATCGTTGCCATTGCCATTGCCATTGCAGCCGTCGCACCGAGAACAAGGACCAATTAGTGGAGCAGATGTACAAGATTCTTAATGTCGGCGACACTATATCGAAGGTGGCAAAGGCTCACGATACTGCGCGTGTGCTCCAATGCATGCTGAAGCACGCCAAGCCGGCGCTGCGCGCTGAGCTGTCCGAAAAACTGATGCCACACGCCGTGGCCATGTGCACGTCGAAGTACGCCCACTTCTGCATCGATCGAATGCTCAAGTACGGCTCGCCGGTGACCAAGGGCAAACTGGTCGAGGCTCTGTACGGCAATGTAGTGCGCCTGGCTGGGCACACCATTGCCGGCAAGATCTTGGATCACATCTATTTGAATGGCAATGAGAAGCAGCGTTGCTATTTACGCCAGGAATTCTACGGGGATCTCTACAAGAAGTCCAAGGACGATAAAGTGCATTGCCTGAAGGATACCTTTAAAGACGCCAATAACATGAAGGCCTCGATCATGGGCGCCGTAAAGGCCAATATTGATCATATTGCCAACAAGGAGCTGGTGGATAATTCTTTGGTGCATGCCGTCATACTGGAATTCTTGGAGGCCACCGAGGACGACGCTGTGGAGGAGACAGTCACCTCATTGGCGGCATTAATACCGCACATGCTGACCACCAAGGACGGCACCGAGGCTGCCATAATATGCTTCTACCGGTCGACCCCGAAGAATCGTCGTGTAAGTCGAAGAGTTGCTCAATGAATCCCATTGAGAATATATGCCTAACATCATCATCATCATTATCATCTCGTCTAATCTTAGGCCGTGATCAAGAACATCAAGGAGCATCTGTTGAAGATCGCCATGCACGAGCAGGGTCACATATTTGTCATTGCCTTGCTAAACGCCCTGGATGATACCAAGGCCATCAAGAAGTCCATCTTTGATCCATTGCAGAGCGAACTGAAGACTTTGGTCGCCAATCAATACGGACGTCGCATTGTTCAGTGGATGGTGGCTCCGGGAGATACCTCCTGCTTCCATCCGGGTTTCATTAAGACCATCGAGCTGGGCTTGTCGTATGGCAAGAAGGACAAGGACGTACGTCGCCAGGAGATTCTGGAGCAGGTCGAAGCACCCATTGCTATGGCTATTGCAGAGGATCCTGCCTTCTGGCTGTCCAACAGCCACATCGGCCTCGTCACCGCCGACATACTCAGGCACAGTAAGCTAAGCAAATCTTCCTTTAGATATGCGCAACAATCTTTATCTCTCTCTCTCTCTCTCTCTCTTAGTTACTGGCGAGAATTATGAGAAAGCTGTCTCAGCTTTGGCTCCGGTGATCACTAATGTTGATTGGCGCATTTCCGCCGTGACCAACGACGCCGCGAGCCTTAAGAACAAGAAGAAGGCTCACGATGTGGAAGCCTTCATTGCCGAGGCTGTTAAGAATCGCAAGAATAAGAGTAAGCTCAATTCGGGCGCACCGCCTCCGGTTAGCTCGGATGAGGAGAGCGATGCCGAGGACGAAGATGCCGAGGCCGAAGACGCCGAGGAGGACGGCGCCACACCAGCCAAGAAGTCGAAGGCAGAGAGCAGCACACCAGCCAAGAAGTCGAAGGGAGAGGACGCCACACCAGCCAAGAAGTCGAAGGGAGAGGACACCGAACCCAAGGCTAATGAGGAGGCGACGCCAACTCTAGTTGGCATTGAGGATGCCGGCATGCACCACGTACTCAAGAAGATCATCAAGAACGACCAGCAGCACGGGTCGAAATTTGGCGTCCATTTGTTGAAAAACTTAGACACCTCCGTGGTAATTGAAATCGATTTGGAATATCGGCTTATGGAATTCCTAATTTACTTGATGTTAATTTATTTGTTATTGATACTTTAGATTAAAGCCTGGCTGGGCATAAATCGCGCATGTTTTGTGCTCGTCAAACTCGTGGAGGATTCTCCGGCCTTGCTCAAAAGCTGCCGTACTATCTTCAAGGAGAACAATCTACTCAGATCGGTCCAGACAGTACAGTCGGCTGGCGCCAAGATGTTGGCCAGCAAATTGAAACAATAGATATATAGATAGAGATATGCTAAAATATTTTAGTATATTTAACTAGTTTTAGTCAATGCGTTTGCAAATAATCATATATAATAATTAAACATAGAATATTCACGTATGTATATATATATATATATATATATAGAGAAATGTATTTGTATATATTTATAAATGTATATATAGAAATATGTATTTTGATATATATTTATTTATGTATTTATTGAAAATATGTAAATAAATATATATATAAATATATATTGCTAAAATATGCATATTTATAAATGTATATAAATATATATTGCTAAAATCTGTATATATATATATGTGAATATTACCTTAATCAAATAAGCCGTTTTATATAACATCAAGATGTTCTCTCTGAACTTGTGAAAATCGCAACGAAAGGCTATTTTTATATACTAAGAAAAATAGGGCTTGTCAAGACTTTTGCTGGTGTTTCGAGTCTTATAAAGCTTAGTGAGACAAGCCAAATTGCTGTACACTTTAGTAGTATGAGAATTGCATAGAAAGGTTTTTTTTTTATATATGGAAATCGTTGGCTCTGAATCGGTGAACGAATACTTCGCAAAGCAGAGCAATATTTGTATATAATAAGTATGAGAATTGCAAAGAAAGATTGTTTTCTTTTGTATATGGAAATCGTTTGCTTGCGTACTTCGCAAAGCAGCGCAATATTTATATATAAGTATGGAAATTTTCAGCTCTACGTCTGCGAACGAACATAGATACTCTATAAATACGGTTAATAACACTGAAGTTTCGTACTTCTCAAAGCAGAGCGATATTCATTTCTTATACAGTAAGTATGAGAATTGCATAGAAAGGGCTCTTTCTTTATGGAAATCGTTGGCTCCAAGTCTACGCACAGCTGTAGATGCTCAATACATCTATAGATAATCTATAAATACGTTTAATAAAACTGATTGCTTGGAAGTTTTGATATTTATATATATTTTCTTATACATTAACAGGCGGATAAGTTATTAGCAGAGGGGAGAAGAAGAAGCTAACGATTTGAGTGGGGGGAGTGGGGGTCAAGGGGTAATCTAAGAGATATTTTTGGGGTCAATGCGAATACAATTTGTATTTTCATTCAAGCGCTTTAATTTCGTTTTATTTGTAATTGAGTTAATGCCTTTTGCTCTATATATATTTATATATATATATATAGGTTATCTGTCGCTTGGGTTTACGATTTGCGTGTGATAATGTGCAGGCCGGAGTCGGTGTCCACGATGTCCGAGAGTTGTCCCACCTTCAGAGCGAAGGCGGCCTTCTCAAAGGGCGCCTGCATTTGACCTGTTTAGGGATGAAGAATTGTATTAGAAAGATGTTTCTCCTCCCTCTCTCTCCATCTCCCGTATCAGACTCACCCCGTCCAAATTTGCCCAAGTCACCGCCTCGCTTGGCCGAGCTGCAGTCGGAGTAGGCGCGTGCCAGCTCCTCGAATGTCGCCTCGTTGTTCACGATTTTGTTGCGATAGATCTCGAGCAGCATCTGGGCCTCCTCTTTGGTGCGTGTGATGTTCTCCTCGCGCCAGGAGCTGGGCCGCCGGCTGCCCTTGTGTTTGACCAGCAAATGGAGGCACTGCACCTCGTTGGGTGCATCGCCGGATGCGCCGTTGCCGCTCGACTTTTTGGCCGGCTCGGTTGGCTGATCCCACTGCGACTCCTTTGTGTGCACATTCAGGTAATAGCTCATACCTGGGACGCCCACATTAAGCAAAAATTTACCGGTTGACAGAATGAAGAGATTTTGCGAACTGAGATTTTTACTTACCGGTTGAGCGGCTGGTGCGCTTTTCCCAGCCTTCGGGCAAGTGCTCAGTTTCTGGCATTATGTGCTTTTATTATATATGCTAGATTCTGCTGAATAACTAAATATCTTCCAGTTCACAACTTAAAATGCATCGAGGGATAAACAGCAAAAATGCGATAGTCAATCGTGAGCGATAACAACTCAGCGATATTTATCAAACAGATAAGGGATGAATGTGGCCATTCAATAAATATCGATATAGACTCTATTTTATAAATTATATTTTATTTTATATTATATATTATATGTTAATATTTTAAAGATCACGACATATATATATCCCTAAAGGTATGCATTCACATTATATATATTCCATTAATTTTAAAACAATTATTTTATTTATCGATATACATCGACTCTAACAGAGAGAGATAGACTCTGTTAGCTGCGTCTGTTGAAATATTACAGTGCAGTTAACAGTATGCGCTCTTCTACTGCATTTATGGCGTTTTCGCATTAGTTGACCGTGGTCACACTGTTTGCAGAGTGCAGTCACACTGGAAGCTCAGTTTATGAATTCAGCAAACATTAAAAAACTCGAACGCCAAAGAAATTTAATTTAAAGTTTGTGAATGATATTGTTTTTTGTTTTGTATTTTTTTCAACGTAGCCACAAAACTAACGCTACACGCGATAGTGCACTCAAAGAAAACCCCAATTGAAAACTTACTCCAATCAGAAAACGAATTGTGTGTGCGTGTGTGTGTATGTATGTATGTGTGTGCCTGTGTCTGCGGACAAACCGAAGAAGTGACGTTTACAGCAAGCAAAAAAGTCGGTCTCGTCAAAATTTGAAGTGAAATTAAATAAAAACTCGTCGTCGTCGTCCAGTTAATTACAACTCTTTCATGGCTGTTTGATGCGCGTCTGATTGGAACGACGACGAGCGAAGCGACGCCTGAAAAATTCGCCATCTTCGCTTAGAATACCAATAAGAAGCAATAACGGTGAGTGCTAAAGCAGTTGTGTTTACTATTTACACTCACATGCATAGTGTGGGTATATACACACACACATATACACATATATATATAAATATAGATAAATATAAATATTAAACGTCATCAAATAGCAACAAATAAAAAACTTTCTTCGCTTTTGCTCTGCCCTACATATATATATGTTTTTTTTTTATTATTTGCCCCTTCTTTATTATAGCCTTTTATTATTATAAAATAACAACAAGTGCCAGCAGATATTCCAATTGGAGAAAATTCTGTGCGTTTCGTTTACACTTTCATATGCCCATTTCCATTTCCTACCACATCAGCTGCTTTGTTGTCTTGTTGTTGTAACCTTGTATCTTCCACAATTCAAAACTTCACAATGTCTGCTCTCTTGCTCTCTCGCTCTATCTTTCTCTGTGCGCAGCGTTACCACCTTGCATGGCTGTCTCTGTACTGTGCATACACACAGACATACATACATGCATACATATGTATTTACCATACACCCATGCCCACATTTATACGCCTCGCGTGCGTTTTGCTATAATTCTGTTTATTTATTTATGTTCATGCTTCAAATACAGCACGACCAGCAAATATATGCATAAGTGTATGTGTATGTATGTATGTATGTATGTCTATGCATAATTTGTTTAGAAGTTGTTCAGCCTTTTGAGTGTGCCGTCCATATATGTATGTATGTATGTTTGTATGTCAATAAGTACATACATCTGTGTGTGTGTGGGTGTATTGTTTTAATTTTTATTAATTTTTTTTTATTGTTAAAGCTGTTATTTGAAGTATTTTGACCTTCTGCAAAAGCCGCGAAAATATGTTAAAAATGATTTACACTTGAAAAGTGAGCCACGTTCAATTATATATATACGTATATATGCATATATATGTCTGTATATATTTAAACTGCCATTTGTTAATACTTAGCTAAAAAAAAAAAAGTAACAAATGGACATAAAAACATGCATATTTCTGTATGTATGCATGCTCATAATTGCCTTCACTCTTTCGTCCGTTGCAAAAAAAAACCGTTATGTAAAGCGAGCAACAATACAACAACAAAAAGCACAACAATAGCGGCAACACCTACCCGCTCAGCTCCCTGTTGACGCTTGTTTTCAATCACTTTCAAAATGTTGTTTACAGTTGCGACTTCTGGCAACACTTGCAATTCAGCACATTTATGTTATGTTATGTATGTGGGCGTGTGCGTGTGTGTGTGTGTTTGGGCAATCGCAGATGAACAAGCATAAGTGTAGCCAAGTCATATGCATAGCTGTATTGTCTGTATGTGTGTGTGCCGGCATTTAGGAGTTTGCTTTTGATGAATTGCACTGCTCAAGCTATTTACAGTTTTTGTTGTTGTTTTTGTGCGTTTTCATCGTTTCTATATTGTTGTCGTTGCCGTAACACCATTACAATTGTTGTTGTTTTTTTTCTTTGGCCTCATTTCGATGATCAATTTTTGTTGTTATTTTTATGGCGAAAGCTTTTCCCGCTCAGTCAAAAGGGGCGAAAGAGATGGAGAGAGAGATTGAGTGTGGGACCTGTTAAACTCATTTCCTAATTGCTTTTGCAGTTGTTTCAGCTTGTTTTTTTGTTCATGTGTGTGTATGTGTGTTTACAAGTTTCCGTTAGTTTGCCATTTTTTTCTTTAGATTAACTAAAAATTTAGTCTAAGCCTTGTTTATGCGCTGTCCCTGGTTCGCAGTGCCGCCCCCATTAAAATGATTAAGGCAAACATATGTACGCATGTTTGCTATCTCGTTCTCACTCTCTCGCTCTGTGTCACTCTCTCCCACAGTCTTCTCACTGGAAGCGATAAAACATGATTGTATACAAATAGAATTGAAGCAGCGCGTGCTTTTTGCTCTACTGCTAGATGATTGAGCGATCGCTGCAAGCGTGTGTCTGTCTCGCTTGTCTCTGCATCTGCCTTCGTTCTATACGCTATCAACTTACACTTGTGTCGAGCTTTCACACACACATACTTACATGCTTGAAGAAATCGAATTATGTGTATGTGTGTGTATGTGTACCATAATGACTCTTACCCTTTACTCTTCTACCCAAACTCATTAGCAGAAAAGAATTTGGAACAATTTCGTTTTGTTGTTGTTGCTTCAAGTGGTTTTGTGCATTACGCTTTTTGTCCAAAACATAATACATAATTATCAATTACATAAATATCCTGGCGTTGCCACTTTGTATATTGCTGAAAACCTCAAATAACATTTACAGTTACCAAAGGGGCTTGGCTGCGGTTCATTTTAAAGGACGGAGAAGGGGTAGGGTGGGGGCGTGGTCAGGTGCGGCAAAATGAAATTATGCTAATGTGTGTCTGCTCAAAACATCAGGTCAGCTGGGGCGTGGCCTCTGTAAACGGAGAACCAAGCTGACGTCGCCGTCACCCAACCACCCAACCTCCTGCATCTTTTAGTTTGTTTTTAATTAGGTTAAAATACATAAAATGTAAGTGAGACGCTCCTAGACAGGATTAGAATTTCACATATACCTCACTCGCTCTAGCACTCTTTCTGTCACTCTCTCTGTTTCGCTGTAAACAGCTGAACTTTCCAGATATATTGTCAAATTAATATAATCAAAAAATGCCAAATTGCAAATTGAAGAACCTGATATGCAAAATGTCAACGCAACAAAAATGCAATATTCATCTAAAATTTTGGTTTTTTAATTTTTAAGCCAAATGAAACCATTTATCAACTGTATGGCACTATGAGATACCCTGTGTAAATGTTAAAAAACATTTATTAACTTAAAATTAAATTTTAATATTAACTACTTAAAAGATCTCAAGTCAATCTTTATTCAATAAAAATATAAAAAAATGAATTTAAAAAAATATATATATATTATATATTATTATTATATATAAAATTAAAAAAAAAATACATATACTGGATAAACCTTTTCTAATCATTAACAAAAAATTTCTAAAATGAAAACTTAACAAATTTCTCTATATATTTCTGATCACTCTTATAACTTAAATACCCTACACGCTTAAGTGAGCTGTAACAGTTCGAACACACACAAAACCAAAAATTTTTTTGAGGCTTTAGCCAGCGGTCGCTGCTGCTGCGGCCAGCAGGTTTCTGACTAATTCCCACACAATTCGCATGGCCCGTTACCCGTTACCCGTTCGTCCAAACGTCTACCTACTCGACTGTGTGACGATGGCGACAGAATGGAAATGTGTAGAATGCGGGACGTGGAGAGCAAAGAGTGCAGATATATTTAGACAGAGTCAGCAAAAGAAATAAAATGCAATTTGTATAAACAATAAAAAGCAAAAGCAAAAGCTATTTCCATATCTCTAAATATGAGTCTCTCTCTGTGTGCGTGTGTGTGTGTGTCTGACTGATTCTGTCTAACGGTTAACGAATGCTTTTATGCATGCATTACTTGACTGGCTCGAGTGGCCACTTGAAAACGCATCCAAAATGAATTTAAGACGGCGTTTTTTTTATTTTTTAATTTTGGTTGGTTTACTTCTTGGCCGCTGCACAAACATCGACACAGACGCAGACACACACATGCATATGTATTTTTATGAATGAATCAGAGTGGAAATAACTAGGCAAGTGCATGCACTACACGCGCGCGCGTATGTGTGTGTGTGTGTCTGTGTGTACGCAAAATGTTGCCACTTAGTTGAAAAGTCTTAAAAGAAATATATATATAAACATGTGTATTTATATATATAAATGCAGCCACTCAGAAGCACACTTTTTTCAGTTTATGCATCACGACAATTAAATGCATACATACATACACACATACATACATACGTCTGCATACACTTGCTAACAAACTACAGTAACTACGTATGCAGGCAGTTAATTATTGTCTACAATTTGATGGTGCCATTAATTAGCAACTATTCATAGCATTCACACACACACACACACACATATATATGCATGTACACTCATGTGTATACATTCGTTGTCTACACAACAGCTTTATCTACAAATTAACAGCACTTAGCCTAAACGTATGCAGCACACTTTGCTGCTTGTTACAGTGGCGTCTGAATTAATTGGATGAGTAACAAATTATAGGAGTAGCTGAGTAACAAATTAGGTCTGTAAATAGCTAAAAGTCTGATCTGAAATGTTTTGATAAAATATTGATATATATATATTATATATCATTTTTTATAAATTTATTTATTTAATTAAATAATATATTTTAGTATTTTTTTTAAAAATATATAAATTGTGAATAATCAAAATTTGCTATATAGATATATGTTAATGTAAATGTGTTATTTATGAAATATTATGCACTAACATAGTACATAAACATAATCTCATAATGCCTATTATCAAAAACGAATTTAAATAGTTGCTAACTAAATCGAGTCCAATTATAAACAGCGCACTCGACCATTGCCCCAGCTCTTTGATATCTCTTTAATAATACATATGTATATATACATATATACACATATATATATTTATGTAATGATTATAAAGATAGGCATGCAGTCAAGTCCAATAGATTACCAGCAAATCCCAGTGTTTTTTTATTTTTTATTTCCAATCCGGGCCATATAAAAGCCAATCTAATCGGAATTGCAGGTAATGAAAGGTTTGTTTTAACCATAGAATTTACTGGCCAAAACTTCAAAACAAAAAAAAAAAATACCACAAAATAATTTCTATAAATATTTCAATTGACTATATATGTAATGCCCGGTTATATCCCATATTTATCAGATTAATTGACAAACACCTTCGAAAACAATCAATCAAAAAAAAAAAAGAAAAAAAAGTGGAACTGTTGACAGTTATCTAAATTGAACTAGTTTGTGCTGCGTGTGCTTGTGTTTTGTTATTAACATTATCTAGCGGATGTTATCGCACAGTTTACATTCTGTTATAATTGTTTGACAAGACAAACACAGGAATATGTTTAGTTTTAATTGATTTTAATAGCTGTAAAACATATATATAAGCAAAAAATATTTAAATTTTATATTTTTATTTAAGTAAAAACTAATTATTAATAAAATCTGTAATTAAATACTATTTAAAATTGAAAAAAAGTTAATGCACCAAGGTTAACAAACTGAAAGCTTAAAGTGTTAACAGGAACTGAAAGCTGTTAATGAAAATGAAATGTTAATTGAAGTTTAAAATGTGAAACGCACCAATGAAATATATATATATAAAAAAAAGTAATATATATATAAAAATATATATATATTATATAAATATATATCTGTATATAATTACTACTAGCTAAACGATATTCGTAGATATATTTCAAAAATATTGTTGTCTTTCTTGCCCTTTTATTTGTGTCATATTTGCGCTCTCTATCTAATAATATTTAACAGTAGTAAAAAAAAACCATTTATATATATATATAAAAAAAAAAAACAGTCTTAAACGATAGGTCTATATATATATTATTTATATTGTAAAATTATAAAATGGAACATTGAAAACCTGCTCATTGCCCTGTTGTGGTCATCACATTGATCAGCCCTGGGAATACCTCGGCTTGTATGGGTCCATAGTCCACGCGCTCCCCATCAATGGTCAGTATGCCGCGAGAGCCGCATGGTTCAATGCGAAACGCTCGCACCGGCAACACCTGTATGTGTGGATCCTGCTCCATGGGCAAATGCGTGCCATTGTGCATGCTGAGCAGAAAGTTGAGCAATTGAGAACGTCCGACGCCAGCTCGTATAATCACCAGGTATATGAGGCCATCATTCAGACGGGACTCTGGTGCAAAGTAGCAATCGGACGCCAGGTGTGTGGTATATGCCGCATGCACCATCACGAATTCGCCCTCCTCGTGCAGCCAGCCATCGGCGGCGGGCAGCGGCAGCTGTAGTCCGGGTATTGTGCTTGCCGGCACCAGCTGATTGAACTCGGCATTGGCTGCCTCGATGCGTTGGCTCACGTTTAGCCGGCTGCGGTTGGAGCGCGAGCTATGGCCCCCAATCGAATAGTAAGCCGTGCGCCTCGACACTGCCGAATGCCAGCTATCCCCATTCTGGCGATAGACGGAACGATCCAAGGACAGGGCATCGGCAAACTGATCCAAATCGGATTGATTATCGCGCAACTGCACGTCCTCGTCGTCGGGAAAGTCCTTGAATTCGCTAAACGCTGAGGGCTGAGGCTCAGCCTGCTTATTGGCCTGCTCCACTGGTGTTTCCTTTGTGGCCTGAGCAGCACTGGCAGCTGCTGCTGGTGGTGGTGCTGCTGCTGCTGCTGCTGGTGGTTGCTCTGTGGAGCTCTTTGCCGGTAGATAGTAGAGTTTGCCCCGATAACAACGCAGCGTGATGAGCCGTCGAATGGCCCAGAGGGTAAAGCGCTGAGCGCCAATCGAGCGCAGTCTTTCGCTCTCAATATCGATGTCGGCAATGAGGCCCCAGCCAATGGATAGGAACGAATACATCACATAGTGCTTATCCCGATGATTGAGCTCGACACGCACCACATCCATGGGCGTAGCTCGGCCGGCCACACAGATCAGCGTGGCATGGAGAATGGGCTTCGGTTCGTATGGCTCGTTGCAGTGATGGGCAATGCTTTTGGCCAGGCCATTGCCGGAGCCGCAGGGTATGATGCCCAGTGGTAGTTCACGGCAGGCACGACGCCAATCCATGCGCCCCATCAAACCGTTGAGCACCTCGTAGAAGAGGCCATCGCCCGAGGCGACAACAATGCCTGAATATCGTTCCATCAGATCCTTGCGCGAGCGCACGAACTCCTGGGCGTAATTGGGATGGGTTGTGATCTGCAGCTCGTATTGAGCTTCCGCTTCGCGCAGCAGTGGCGCCACCTGCTTCTGGAACAGTTCGCGTCCCTTGCCCGATCCCGATTTCGGATTCAGCAATATGAGCAGCTTCTTGCCCGCCGTCTGATCCGCTTGACCCGCTGCACTCGAACGCTGCTTGTGCTCCCGTATGGTACGATGCCAGAGCCGAGCCGTGGCCAGATTCTCGGCATAGTCGTCGCTGGTGCGAAAGCGTAAGATGCGCAAAGTTTGCACCCGTCGCAGCGGTTTCTCCTTCTTCAGATACGCATAGATGTAGAGGTAGGCACTGTTGTCAGCCGCCTTGCGCTGCTGCTCCTCCTCCTCCTCGTCCCCATCCACGACATCTGGATGCTGGTGCTGCTGCTGTTGCTCCTGCTGCTGCTGATTCCGCGTACTTTTGCATGAGTTGAGACCACCTCGTGCGCGCTTCTTCAGACGCTGGCCACAGCTGGAGCCGATGATGTCATCGATGCGTATCAGCTGCTCATTGATGTGATCGTTCTGTGCCGTCTCCCGGCGCAAATAGACGCCATCCGGACAGAGCTTGACCACAATTTTGATATTTTGCTTGCGTCGTCGATTCTCCACATAGAAAATACCAATTAGCTCCTCCGAGTCGTCCGTTGCGCTAGCTGACTCGGCATCAGCTTCAGCTATTTCCGCATGCGACATCGACTTCAGCTGCGATTCCGATTCATACGACTCCTGGCGCTCGGCACGCTGTACTGGGTTGGCTGTCATGGCCGCCCCACGCCTAAAAAATTTTGTGATTCCCTTTACCTGCTGAATGACACATGCAACAAAAACAAACTGATATTATTGGAAGTGCCAAGTGAAGTAATTTAACAACGAGCAAATACCCTAGGAAAAGCAAAGAAGCTTGGGTAATATGATGTGATGTATTAAGTATGTGGAAAAATATGGAAAGGATGGAATCTAAGCAAGAGACAATGTATTAACTATGAGCTATCTATCTAGAGAAAGTGGAAATGGAATGATCTATATAAAAGTTTAAAGTACAAGTTTGGTTCAAGTCCATATTTAGTCTTAAAGAGTTAAGACTGAGTAGAAAATGACTCCATCAAAGACCTTCAGGTTTTGACTACTAAACAGCTATTGTTTATATCTGAGAACCGTGGGAGAGCTGTCTAACAATAATGTATACTATGCATAACTGTGTATATAGCTAATTTACCGTTAAACCAGCTCAGTTATGTGATAAAAATCTAATCTTTGGAGCGAATATTATCAATTTCCTGGAAGCGAACCTATGAAAGGAAAATGACTGTTTACGCTTTAGCTATTGATACAATTCTAATTGATGTTAAACAAAGCTATATATATGATGTTTATATATATGCCATTGGCAATAACTGAAATGCCCTATTGGTGCAACTGTAGGGTATTACAAGCAAATACACGAACGAACTCAGAGATATATATATGGCTTTTGGCCTGCTTTGTTTTGCGTTTGCTTTCGTGTTCACTTACTTAATTATTACCACGGTTAACTGCTGCTGTTGCTGTTGTTGTTGCTATTGTTTTTTAAAGTATTTTTTCGTATTTTTTTTTTAAGTTTATTTTTATTTGAATTTCAGTTTTTTTTTTGTTAGTCGCTGTTCGCTCCTGTGCGCTCGACTCCACGTATCTTCGCGTACTGAGCGAACTAACCTCATTTTTCGTATGGAATGAATGAGCTGGGGAGATTGGCGCTGTGCGATTTGATTTCACTGTGTCTCGGACACACAGACACACACACACAGTCTCGCACACCTGTCTGTGTGTGTCTGTGTTTGGTGTTTCGAAATCTAATCAACACGTATCGGCGTATCGTGTCGTATCGATGTTGTATGTATTATGTCTGGTTCATAACTGTATTGTCGGACATGTATGTAATGGCGGTTATAGATATATATATATTTAGACTATATATACATATATCTAACTATGCATATTACACGTCCTCTCTCTCTCTTTGAATGCGCTCTACGCTAGATGGCATTGAACCGCATTTGCTAACTGACTTCGACTTTGAATTTTTTTTCGCACATGCAATTTATAACAGAGGTTATTCCGCTCGTAACCCCTGCCACTTGGCCCACACACACACACTTGCACAATAATTTATAACCGTGTTTGCCGACACAGTCATCTTTAACATTATCATCGTGTTGCATTTATTGTTTGGGGCTCGGTTTGTTTGTTTTTGTTTTTTTTTTTGTCTCTTTTTATTGTTTGCGTGCAAATTTCATTGGACGTTTGCTATTTCCACTTGGCTGCACTTGCGGAAGTGTTTAAATTTTTGATTAATCTAAACATGACAAGTTTTGAGTCGTTTTAAATTAAATAAAAGAGGTAGCAAAAAAAAAAAAAAAGAAAGGGGTCAAGGCTCAAACGGTAGCTACCCTGTAAGAGGGAAGAGAAATTTATCGAAAACGAGGGTAAAATTTATTGATTAATAACTTATTATTAATCCGAAGACTTACTTGAATGTCTGAGAATCGCAGAGTAGGGTGATATTTGCCTAGGAAAGTTGCTGTTGTAAAGAAAATGTTAAGCTAACCTGAGTTGATCTTTTGTTTATAAATATGCATTATATATAATAATTATTATATATAATATATTTATTGTTAAGAAAATATTAAGCTAACCTGAGTTGATTACTCAAATATATATATACTTATATATCATACAGATGTACCCACATATATATGCTAATCAGGTTAGATATACTGACTTGAGTTTAGTAGAAGCTTAAAGCAATTGTATTTACTCTTGTTTTTTTTTCATATCCCCCTCTTCATACTAACTACAGGGTATAACAACGCCCTATATTTAACTATATAACCCCCCCCCCACTCACCGGCTGATAAATGTAAACTCGTTTCGTGTGGGTGTCTAACTGTTTTAAGCGCATAACGTTGCGTATACGAGATGTTGTCTTGTCCACACACTCGATCATGCGGCATATCATCGACATGTACTTACGTAATGCTTGTCTGTACACATCTCTCTATTTTTTTTTTGTATTTTTTATTTTTAAATAAATTTTCATGCTACGTAAGATAAGTTAAATTTGTGTACTTGTAAATCGATATCTAAATACATAAAAAAAAAAATTCCATTTATTTATTTTTTGTGCTTCCTTTGTTCATTGCAAGTTGATAAGAGACGCCGCTTGTTGTTGTCTTTGTTTTCATTATTGTTGTTAGATAAAAATGTTTTTTTATGAATCGGAATCGGATTGGAATCGTATTGGAGAGACTTGCACTGGAGGTTGCTTTAGTGATTCAGAAATTCCTACCTTGTCTGATGATTCAAGCCCAGTTACGACGTCCATCAGATTAGATGGTTACTTAGTTGGGCTCAGGTGGAGCTTTAACGGAAGGCATATGATAAAGGCTATAATATTTTCTCACCTACATTTTTAGGGGCAAGCGTCGAACAGGTGCTCCAAATAGCTTATCGGGTGAATGTTTGTTTTAAGGGACTCTCTCTGTACTCTGTGCCCGCGTAGTTAAATGATAAGAGCAATGCTATACTGATAACAGCTTAAGTGAAATGGCTTTAAAATTGGGGTATATGCGAGGGTAGTTTGAGAACTACTTGACTGTAGCTAAGTGAATATAGAAATTTTGGTAAAATAAGAAAATTATAAACTATTTATTCAAAGTAATATATAGTGCATTTATCGTACTTATATAGTCAGACTGTAGTATTATAATATAGAGCTGAAACGATTTCAAACGGGAACTTTAAACCCTTAAATAACAAATCCCTAAAACCGACTGCATAATACTCGTTCGGGATCAAAAAACAGTTAAATTATTTTTAATAAATCTCAAGGTGAATTTGGCAGTAATATAAGTAGTTCCAAAACTTTAGCTGATATAGATTTATATTCCACGACTTCAATAGTCTTCGATATATCTACTATATATAATTGATCTTGTGTGCTCTGTATGAATTCATATTCCAAATATCAAGTGTTGCATAGTGACGTTTCTATTATACCAGTTATAGTATTTCCTGATTTGTGAGTATCTTAACATTTGATAGGACTAGAGTACCAACGAGTATATGCTGCAAATTTCAATTCTCCAGCTTTAAAAACGGCAAAATGGCTATCGGACGAACGAACAGACTGACGGACGGACAGCCAGACGCACCTTACACAAAACCAATATACTCTCTTCACTTGCTAAACGAGTATATAAATTAACTTAAAATATATTTATTAAGAAGAGCTTAATACGTATTGGAAACTTTCGAAAAGCATATATATATATTATCTGTTTAAATTTATATATTATCTGTGTAAATATCATCGCTAAATAATTTGCAGTTTAATTCGCGCTTATCTGGCCATTAAAACTGACAACGCGGTCAGGGACGAGACTTTTACGCAATCGGATCGCCCACTAGCCATGCGAGCCATGTGTATCCGTTTTGGATACAGCAAGACAGAGTCGTTAAACTGAAATATTTAGATAATAATATATGAGTATATATAAATATATGTGTATGTTTGCATGCATATGTCTACACATGTATGTGTATGTACAGTTGTTGATAGTAGGGGAGCCCAGACTGGTTTTTCTGTTTTGTTTTGATCCATTTCTTTTTTGGGGCCGCACGACTTATAAACAATACAATACAAACTTGAACTAAGTCGCCAACAGCACTTGTTTGCATTAAACGAAATGCGAGTGTGAGTGTGAATGGGAATGGGAATGGGAATGGGAATGTGAATGTGGCTCACATATTGTGTACCCCGTTTCGAGTCAGTTGTGGTTGACGTCTGTCAGTCTGGTGTATCGATAAGTGTGCGCTTAAATTGTCATGTTTCATTCAGTTCAATGCGAACACCAATAAGACCCGAAAACCCCAAAGATAACACCCACAATTAACAGCACAATTGTTAATTAGCAATTTGTAATTGATTACAGTGCGACGATGAGCTGAGCTGAGCTTAGCTATGCATTCAGAGAGCTATCGTTGAGATCGGCCCACAGGGATAACTGCTCAAGGACCATTCGTAAAAGCAAACATCAGTCACAACACAACAACAACGCCAAAAGGCAAGCGAGAGCAACATTTAACTGAAGCAACATCAAAAGAGAGAAAGAGATAGATAGAGAGGGAGAGCAGAGAGAGTGAGCTTGCGCACCTTGGTAGAGATTGTTGTGTCAGCATCGTCATATAGAAATGACACTGACCACAACGGCGTCGCCACCGGAGAGCAACAAGAAAATGGAAGTGAATGCCGCAGCAGAAGAGAATCTGCCCACATCTGAAATGGATCTGCTAGCCAAGCTGGAGGCTGCCAATAAGCTAATCGAGAGCGATGCCAAAAGTCTCAATTCGCTGCACTCAACGCACAGTCGCAAAAACTCGGACACGAGCCAAATAAGCCTGACATCAAGTAGGTTTCTAATCTATATACATTATATATATATCTGTCAGTTGTATATTAAATGTGGATTTCTATCATTTTTGCAGGCGGCAATTCGGTTGCCGAGGAGGACATCTGGACGACATGGGCGTCAATCTTGAACGATTGGGAAGGCGCGCTGAAGCGCAAAAATCCTTGTGTACGCGAGCTGGTACGCAGGGGCATACCGCATCATTTTCGCGCCATCGTCTGGCAGCAGCTGAGCGGTGCCGCCGATGCTGATAAGAAACAGTATGCGGAATATATTAAGGCAACGTCGGCTTGCGAGAAAGTGATTCGTCGTGATATCGCACGCACCTATCCGGAGGTGGACTTCTTCAAGGAGAAGGACGGACCCGGCCAGGAGGCGCTGTTCAATGTGATCAAAGCGTATTCGCTGCACGATCGTGAAGTGGGCTATTGTCAGGGCTCGGGCTTTATTGTTGGCCTGCTGCTGATGCAGATGCCCGAGGAGGAGGCATTCGCTGTTCTCGTTCAGATCATGCAACAGCATCGCATGCGGCACATGTTCAAGCCATCGATGTCGGAGCTGGGCCTGTGCATGTACCAGCTGGAGAATCTGGTGCAGGAGCAAATACCCGACATGCACTTACATTTCCAACAGCAAGGCTTCCAGACGACCATGTACGCGTCTAGCTGGTTCCTAACGCTCTACACGACCACACTGAATGTGAACCTCAGCTGCCGCATTATGGATGTCTTCCTGAGCGAGGGCATGGAGTTCATTTTCAAGGTGGCGCTGGCTCTGCTCTTGACGGGCAAGGAGTCGCTGCTGTCTCTCGACATGGAGGCCATGCTTAAGTTCTTTCAGAAGGAGCTGCCCGGTCGCGTCGAAGCCGATCCGGAGGGCTTCTTCAACTTGGCCTATGCGCAGAAACTCAATACGAAGCGTATGAAGAAAATGGAGAAAGAGTATCAAGACTTGAAGAAAAAGGAACAGGAGGAAATGGTCGAGCTGCGACGGCTGCGCCGCGAGAATTGTCTTCTCAAGCAGCGCAACGAGCTGCTCGAGGCCGAAAGTGCCGAGTTGGCTGATCGCTTGGTGCGCGGCCAAGTCTCACGTGCCGAAGAGGAGGAGACCAGGTGCTTAAGCTAAACTCTCTATCTCTCTATACATTTATCTAATAAATTATCTTTGTTTATCTTTTGCTTAGCTATGCCATTCAAACGGAGCTGATGCAGCTGCGACGGTCCTATCTGGAGGTCTCGCATCAACTGGAGAATGCCAACGAAGAGGTGCGCGGTCTCAGTCTGCGGCTACAGGAGAATGTAAGTGTTGCAAAAGACCTGAACAAATTTAACACTATTCTCGACTGTTTTGTAACTAAAAACTGAAAAACTGAAAAAAAAATGAAGAGAAAATAGTGCTAAACTGAAATATCGAAATCGTGCTAAATCGTTAGATATACGTTTGTTAATCATTTCTGTCTTTCTTTTTCCATTCTGTTTATTTCTTATGGTTGTGGTGCTTAAAAAAATATATATATATATATATATCAAACAAATATGTCAATATATCAAAACAAAACAAAAACAAATGGTAATCCAAACCCAAAACGTTTGCGTTCAATAAAAATTTAATGAAAATTGCTCAACGTCAAGCAGAACGTTTCGATCGATAGCGTAAGTATCTCAGCTTGCCAAAGTGTATATATATAAATATATATATATTTATATAGTATATATATAAATAATATGTACTGCTTGGGCCTCCAAAGTTATATCTTCAGCTATGGCAGGTGCATGCCAATATTGGCATTACGTAGCATTACGTTGCATGTTTGTTATCGTTTTTATTGATAAGTAATTAGATGTTGATTAATAATTCGTTCATTCACGTGCGTACATAATATAAATATAACACAATTAACTTCATTTGTTCATGTATTACTTGTTTCCATATAGTTCTAAGTAGATTAAGCTTAATCATAGAAAAAACTAGAGCTGCAAAGCTATCGATAATTCAACGCCAATTACACCTTTTAAACATTGATTTTTCAATAGCTTTCAAACTTAATTTTTGTACATATGCATGAATATATTGAATCGCGCCTTTTGTGAGAGATTTGCTATAGCCTGACTTTTCTCCATTTAGAATAATTCGCGGCAATCGTCTATTGACGAGCTGTGCATGAAGGAGGAGGCATTGAAGCAGCGTGACGAGATGGTCTCTTGTTTGCTTGAGGAGCTGGTCAAGGTGCGGCAGGGCTCGGCCGAAAGTGAGGATCAGATACGTACTCTGAAGTCGAAAATCGAGGAGCTCGAAGAGGATAAGAAGACGCTGCGCGAAACAACGCCGGACAATTCGGTGGCTCATTTGCAGGACGAGCTGATCGCTAGCAAGTTACGCGAGGCGGAGGCTTCGCTATCCCTCAAGGATCTCAAGCAGCGCGTGCAAGAGCTGAGCAGCCAATGGCAGCGCCAACTGGCCGAGAATCAGCGCAACGAGCATAGCGCTGCCTCCGTTGATTCCACGCCCAAGAAGCTGCTGACCAACTTTTTCGATAACTCCAAGTCGACGGAGCACACGCAGAAGCTCGAAGAGGAGCTGATGACGACGCGCATACGTGAAATGGAAACGCTAACCGAACTGAAGGAGCTGCGACTTAAGGTCATGGAGCTGGAGACACAGGTGCAGGTGTCCACAAATCAGCTGCGGCGTCAGGATGAGGAGCAGAAGAAGCTCAAGGAGGAGCTCGAGCTGGCTGTCACACGCGAAAAGGAATTGGCCAACAAGGCGCGCGAGCAGCAGCACAGGTGAGTCGATAAGCATCAATCATATTAATTAGTTACTGATGAGTGTTGTTTGGCTTGCTTTAGATACTCGGATCTGGAATCTCGCATGAAGGATGAACTCATGAATGTCAAAATCAAGTTCACCGAACAGAGCCAAACGGTTGCCGAACTAAAGCAGGAGATTTCCCGACTGGAGACAAAGGTAAGTCCACAAATTTGTACACTCAGCACTGGAGATTAACTCATTTAATCTATTTAGAATTCGGAAATGCTTGCCGAGGGTGAACTGCGCGCTAATCTCGATGATTCGGATAAAGTGCGCGACCTGCAGGACAGGTTGGCTGACATGAAGGCGGAGGTGTGTATTGCCGATGGGTCCAGCAAAACTATTTACTTGGATACCATTTGCTGTTTATTTTCGGTTTCGGGCCTTTAAAATTCTGCGCACCCAAAAAAACCCAACCAAACAAAACCATTCAATCAAAATGCCAATTCAAAGCGCCAAGCAAGCTACACACACACACATACACACTCACATACTAATATTCACCGTGTACATACATACACACTCACACACACACACACACTGCACTTTGAGCGCATACGAAATGGGCCAATCAATTGGCACTGTTGGCCGGCAGCTAAACACTAAAGACAAAGAGAAAAAAATGCCATTCAGAATTGTGTTCCAGCTCATGCTAATTGCTTATCAGCCCATAAGCTTTGGTGTGGCAAACGCTTTTATATTTTGTATACGTGATTTTTTTTTTTTTTTTTTATAATTTTCAAAGATATTTTTTGAGTTTTTGGTACTTTGGAACTGCTGAAGATAATAATATCGTATGTTTCTCATTTGAATCTCTTTCTCATAACATAAAAACAAAAAAAAAAACAAAACAAAACAAAACGAAAAATATTAAACGAAACGCACTGCTGCGTCTATATAGTATCCAACGCCAATAACCAGCCCCGACACTGAGCCGTGGAAATGGATAAGCTAAGCTAATCGAATACAAAATGCTAAAAACTAAAACAAATACTCAGCAAAACATCATCGTCAAATACCAAAAAGCATCTACCCCACATTCCAGTTAAAAACCAAATCAAATTCAACACTTTAACAGCAAACGACCAAATGTGCGAATCAGGTGTCTATAACTCTGTTGAAGAACGAACTCATTACCCAATTATAGATTAGCATTTCTGTATAGTTACGATCTAAGCCTGTTATTAGTGTAAATCAGATTATAGACTTTGTTGTCCATTGTTTTTGAATACATTTTGTATTTCAAGCATATTCATATTCCAAAATTTATATACCAATTTGGCATGTATTTAGTAATAAATTCGATCCTCTACCTCTGCCTGCTGCTTGCCCCTTTTTAATATATATAAATATTAAATATTTATATACTGTTTTTATTTTGTTTGAGTAAAGCATGCGCTCATTGATTTCATACAGTTTTTCTAAGATTTGTTATGATAGTTTCTATATTTTTTATTAACTGTTTTGCATGGAGTTTTCTAATTGCTTGTTAATCATAGGTCAATTTTTCTATATATATAAACATTTTATTTATTATTATTCGTAACTAGTTTTTACTGTGAGTTCGCATCACATAGATTAAAACATTTTTATATAAATATAAATAATAAGTGTACCATATTTCATTATAATAAAACAACAATCTCTGTCATATTTATTCATGCTCATTTGTAATATATGTATATATACCCACCCTGCGTGCTGTAGACATCATAGCCCACGTTTCACTGTATCACATTGCTATCAATTCACATAGGCTAAATAATACTGCTTGGTTTTTTTTTTTTTGCCAATATCGTAAAGCTTTGTGCTTAGCAAAGACGCAAACCAAAATATCGTTTAATATTTGTATATATGAAAATGAAAATGAAAATGAATTTCAAATATATTTTTCATACTCATAAGCTTTTCTTCATTGTTTTTTTTTTTTGCATTTCATTTTAATTCAAATTTGTTGTAAATTTCTTGTCTGCTTTAATGGAGTGTATATAGATTTTGGTGTATATATATTTGTAGTTGGTAAATGGTAGAACTCTGTACTAAGCTTAGTTAATGTTTAAGCACGCACACTAACACAAATACAAACACACACATACACTCACACACTAATACTATTACTACTACTACTTAAATACGTATACCGTAATGCACGCACAACACGAACAATCTTCATAATTGCCCAAAACTAACTTGGTCAACATAATTTCCTGCTGCAGTTGACGGCACTGAAAAGTCGCGGCAAATTTCCAGCCCACAAGCTGCGCAGCGCCTCCATACAATCCATCGAATCAACAGAGATCGACTTCAGTGACCTCAACATGGTGCGTCGCGGGAGCACAGAACTATCCACATAATATATAGAGCCAGAGCCGAGGGCGTCACAGCAATTATATCTACATATATGCATATACATACATATATATATATATATATGAATGATAACTATATATATATATATATACATATTATTGGCTGATGTATGTGCATCCAGCTGCATATAGTATACATAACTAACTATGTATGTTCTGTCACAAGCAAGGTCGGCTGTGGTGCGTCGATGGTCAATATAAATAAAATATAATTAGTTAAAATTCAATGAAAAAAGAAAAGTGAGAGAAACACAAATACTATTTATAAAATATGTTTTAAACAATTAATTATTAATTAATATTATGATCATTATTATTTTTTTTTCCAATTTTATTGTATGTATTTATATAAGTAATTTTGCTGTTATGTTAAAAACGAAAAGTAATATTTATTTATTGATATGTATAGTTCTTTTTTTTGTCACAATATATATCTATATATATATTAATATATATATATGCAAATATTATTATAAAGCAAATGATGGATTTTATGTACCCAACACTTTTAATGTAAGTTTTAAATTGAGAAAAAAACGAGAAAAAAACAAAAAAAAAAAAGAAGATAAAATGATGTGAGTTTTAACCAAGTTTAGAACGAAATAGTTTTTGATTTGTATTTTATATTGTTTACCTCTAAAAGCCTATATACGTGTAGAATGATATTGCTGATATTTTGTAAACAGACACACACACACACACTAACACACCAACACACCAACACACACACACATGTCTAAAACGAATTTGTAACTCCTCATCGTGTAGTTAACTAAGTTTGACATAATACTTATTTTAATAACAACATTATTATTAATCATACAAAAAAAAACAATAGAAATACCCAATGTATTCTATTAAAATTATATAGCAAGCAAACCTAAACAATTTATAAATAAACTTTTACGATAACGAAGTGCGAAAATCAACCCAAGAAAGTTTTTAATAATGTTCAAACATGTAACAAGCGTTGCCAAAATGTTATTTCAAACAACAAACAAAAAACAAAAAAAAAGAAATGAAAATGAAAAAAAAAACCCTTAACTATTTCAAATAGTACGAACCAGAACCTCGAGATATGCAATGCATTGCAAGACTCCCATAACTTACGATATTCCAAATACGATATTCGGTTAATCCCATTTAACGATGTAGTCGATATGCACACAAAATGCATACAAACACAACACACACACACAAACACAACACACACACACACAAACACAACACACACACATGCATAAACAATAGATATATCTATGCAAAGAATATATATTGATATTGATATATGTATAAAGCGCATCAATTACTTACGTACAGCTGCAACTCAAATGGATCTGCGATCCAACGATTTATAGCAGCGTGTAAAACTTAAGAAAGAAAGAAACAACAAGAGAAATGCAAAAAAAAAAAGAAGAAGATAATTATATGAATATGTGTATTTAAGTTCGAGCTGTTTTCCAAGTGCAATAATTAATTCAATTTTACATAAATATATATATATATTTGATTATATATATATATTTTTTTTACTAATTTCTAAGCATTGTTTTTTAATACTTTTTTTTTTTTAATGTGTGTTTTATATATATATATATATTTTTATTTCATTTTTGTTAAACATTGTACACTAAAGTCATATATTTTATGTAATTTACCGAATTGTATTCTAATGCAGCAAACGCGCTTCCGTAAAGCAATATCCATTGATTTGCACTTCATGACAAGACCATATACATATATATACACATCTACTTATATATAGTTCTAGTTAACGATAAACTCAGTGTCACAAAATATTCTATCAGTATACATACATATAAACAAAGACATTTATTAAGATGTTGTGCCAATTGTATTTGACTCTCTCTATCTAACTCTCTGTTAAACTCAAGATGGATACTTTAATGTCACAAAATTTGTGCCAAACTTGGAACATTTCCCAAATCAAAGCTAAAGATTCTAATATATCCTATAAAGTTCCTTTTTCTGTGCAGTATATAATTGCATCAGTATTAAATATTCTCAGTTCAAATTCCATTTGCATTTTCATCGGCTTCAGGACTTGCTTTCTAGTACACATTCCCATACAGTTCCTACTCTCTTTTATCTCTCCCTCTCTATATCATTGGAGTTTTGTTGGACAACATTTTAGTGAATGTTTTGTTAAGTATGTGTATTCAACTAAATCTCGACAGTAACTTTACGTATTAGTTAATTGCGCACAATAATTATATATAAATATTTGATTACTATCGTACATTCAATCGATATGTGTATGATCTGTTAATTTACGTACTATATATTCTTTTATAACTAAGTTTGGCTTTTGCTTTTACTTTTACTTTTACTTTAACTTCAACTCAAATTGTATTTGACACAAAGAATTTTACATCCAGCTCAGCTCACATAGAAAAGCAAAATAAAATTACATAAAGGACAAACATATCTGTAAAACATATATATACCATATGTATGTATATATATATACATATATATTAAATAAACTGCCTAAAGCTGCAAATTCGAATTATTTAATATTTTTGCAATGAATTTGCTTATGTTTATTAGTTTCAACTGCCTGCTAAATGTTTAACAGGCGAAATCTTACGATCATGTTAGAACAACAGTCAGTGTTAACATTAGCATGCTCATGTTAAGATTGAAAGACTGTAACACTTAACAGTGCCACTGTTAGCTAGCTTACAGTAACTGTTAACTTTAACATTTAGCTGCTAACGATTTTCATGCAATTTCCAGGCAAGCTAAGTCGAGCTGACTTCTTGGCTGAACTTTTCACTTATTTTTTTCTTCAGTGTATTTTTATGGAAATGAGCTAATCAAAAAATGTTAATTTGCAAGCGCAGTGAACGCATATATATATATGTATATATATATATACATATGGTATATAGTATATATATTTATAAATAATAAAGAAAAAACAATACTAATTATATGAATAAATCAGCTTCCATTTTATACAATTGACAATGTTCAGACTACAATTGATTTTAATGGATATCAGTTGCCCTGTTTTTATATCTTTATTTTTTTGATTTTGATAAATTATTTTGTTTCTGTTTTGTTTATTGTTACTTGAGACACATGTTCACAAACACACAAACACACACACACACACAATACACTGAGAAAAATAAATAGCTATGTTTAAGCAGTGAAATTTTGAATTAATGAAAATGTTTGTTTAAGTAAACATAAATGATAATTACATTTGTAGTTGAATACTATTGAAATATTGTGTTGTAATTGTTCCAAAATTTATATAAAAACAAAAAAACAAAAAACAAAAGAAAAACGACAAAAAAAAAAAACAAGCAAAATACCGAATAAAGTTGAAGACATTTAGTACTCGTTTACATAAACTACAAAACAAACATATTATGTGCATAGATGCCGTGGTAAATATATATATATATATATATGTATATGTATATACATATATATATTTATATATATATGCTATATGCTATATAACTAATCAAACATATTGTGGACCGTTGTTAAAACAACAAATGCAAACACTTCGTAATACACAATTTACAAAAACCTAACACTAAATATACTATATATATATATATATACATTTATATATATATATATATATGTATATATATATATATTAACTCAAAGAACAGACGATGCGTATACATTTTAGTATAAATCACATGAATATACAAATACGAGTAAATAAAATGGTAGAGAAATCAAATTTAAATCTGTTTTGCTGTTATTATTCATTCTTGGGCTTATGGAATGGATGCCTAGTTGGTTATATGTATGCCTATAAGGCTGATATATAGATTGCATATGAAATTACCATGGAATGAAATTCTTAATTTAAATTTATATTGCCTAATAGCGTACAGCCATTGAAAATGTGAATTCAGGGAGTGATATAACAGGCAGAAGAAGGCGTGGCAGAGCCCATAAAGTATATATGTATGTATATTCCCTGTTTGAACGTCGAACTGAGTCGATCTAGCCATTTCAGTCAGTCTGTCTATTCTTCGGTATGAACTCAGCAATCTAGTAATATATATATAATGAATATATATATAATGAATATATGGATACCATAGGCAATATATTATCTCTTACTCAGCCCATTTCTTTATTATATTGTAGAATAAAATTGAAAATTTGATTTAAAAATTATATGTAGGTTCCTGTGATGTGATCTGCAGATTTGGAATATTTCGATTTTTGGGTATCCGCACCCTTCTCATACCGGAAAAATCTCACTTTAGGCATATGAAAAATCAATTTCACGAATCAGAGCTCAAGACACACTGAGCTGGTTCGAGTTATAAAACCTAACTCTAATAAGGTTTCAGTTCTCGTTTTCCAGTTGTTCTTGTTGATACTTCCATACAAAATTTGATATCAATATTTTTGTCATATTTCAGCTGGATTCATGTATATAGAAATAGAAATTGACCTACAGCAACATACCCCGTTCAAGAGATCCCTTCAATAAAAATGCAAATATTTAAATTTTTTTCGTGCATTTTACTTAACTAAGGAGTATATGTATGTATGTATGTTTGTATGTATGTATTTGTGTTTGTATGTGTGTGTATTGTGTCTTTGTGTGCGTATATTTGTATGTGTATTGGTATTTAATGTTAAAATAATATCATTAATAGTTATGTTTATTTCCCCGTTGACTTCTGTTCTTCTCCTTCTTCTTCTCCTTTTCCTTCTTCTTCTTCTTCTCCTCCTTCGTTATATTTGCCATCTGGTCTGGGGTTTGGTGGGTGTGTATTGGGTATACTTGGTAATGTTGCGGGCCCGTGAACAGGCAACAGTTGATCGATCGACGCACAGCTTTAAACCTACTTCTTCTTCTTCCTCTTCTTCTTCAACGTGTTCCGTTAATGTCTATAACCTAACAACAATGTTCAACAATTACAAAAAAAAAAAACAAAAAAAAATAGTTATCTTTAACAGCTGCTTAGATGCTAATTCATTTAGAAGTCGACAAAAAAAAAAAAAGAACGTAAGGAAGGAAAAGCTACGTTGGTTATACATATTATATAGTATATAGTTTTGATTGTGTATGGCTACGTCTATGGTTACTCCGCCGTTGTGTGTGGGCGGGTCCGGGTCCAGGTCAAGCTATAAAGTGTGCCGGAGTGCAGCTGCTGCTCTACTCGTCCAGGCAGATGGTGCGCAATATGGCCTCCACAACGGAGTAGGGATCGCAATTGGAGCTGGGGCGGCGATCCTCGAAGTAGCCCTTGCCGTCGTCGTTGACGCCGCGCGGAATGCGTATGCTGCAGCCGCGATTGGCAACGCCGGCACTGAAGTCGTTGATCGAACTCGTCTCGTGCTTGCCGGTCAGACGACGTGCATTGTCCTGGCCCTGCTTGGGATCGTAGGCACGAATGTGACGCTCATGGCACTTGGATAGCTTGGCCACGGCCTTCTCAATCTCCCGTATGCCGCCATCCTCGCGCATCACCTTGGTGGACACGTTGGTGTGTGCGCCCGCACCATTCCAGTCACCCGGCATGGGCTTGGGGTCCAGAGTGGCGACAATCTAAAGGCAAGAGTCGAGGCTATACTGACTGAACCAACTGAAATGGATTAAGAACTTACGCCAAACTCCTCGGAGATGCGATGCAAGAGGAAACGCGACATCCACAGATCGTCGCCGATCGAAATGCCTAGGCAGGGGCCCACCTGGAACTCCCATTGGGCGGGCATTACCTCCGCATTGGTGCCGGACACCTTGACGCCAGCGTACAGACAGGCGCGATAATGCGCATCCACAATGTCGCGAGCATAAACCTACAAGAGATAGAAACTTAGTTTAGTCTATACATTTTCTATAATCTCGCAGCGCAACTCACCTTGTTGGCGCCCACGCCGCAATAGTAGGGACCCTGGGGTCCGGGGAAACCGTTCTTCGGCCAGCCTAGCGGATGGCCATCGAAGTCGAGGAACGTGTACTCCTGTTCGATGCCAAACCAGGGCTGTTCGTCCGCGCACTTGTTAACGACCTCCAGGCAGGTCTTGCGCTTGTTCGTGGCCGTCGGTGTGCCATCGAACTTGTAGGTGTCGCACATGACCAGGATGTTGTTGCCGCGTCTGAACGGATCCTTGTAGATGGCCACCGGATACAGATAAGTGTCAGAGTTGCAGCCCTCCGCCTGATAGCACGAGCTGCCATCATAGTTCCACACGGGCAACTCTACAAAAGCAAACGAAGGCAAAAGTCGAGATGAAGGAAGAACTATGAACTAGGCGGTTAACCATCGGCCTCGCCTGTCAATTGGCAGCACTCGCAATGCGATACTCCAATAATTAAGTGTTAATTGGCTTCCGTTTGCAACAGCAACAAACAGTGGCATTTCCTGTCTCGCCAAGCCGCACACATCTGTCAGCTACTACTGCTATATATATATATATTTATATATATAAACATTATTCTATATAATATTGCACTGCATATCGTATATCCTATAATAGAATACAGTTGAATATTTAATAGCCAAGCGCGAATGTTACAAATTAGCTATTGCGCACTTGTTCACTCAGTTTTCCCCTTCCTCCCGCTCCCAAGCAACCACAACAACATCAACTGGAATACCCAACCCAGTTCATCATCGCTGTCTATTGTGAACCTGTCAAACAAGTGCTCGCTGGCTGGCTGGCTGGCTGTGCAGCTTGCATTGCATTTCTCATGTAACTTGAGTTAAAGCTGAGTTAGGCGCGTGACCCGACGCATCGTGACACGACTATGTGGACGTGTGAGGCACATAGATGAAAAACTGAGCATATGTTTAGTTTTCTCATCTCTTCAGTTCTTGTGCCTCTACAACTGTAGCTAATGACTTTCAAACTGTCAGCTAGGAAACTATCTAGGATATAGAATACTATAACCTACAGTATTTTATATATACGATAGTTATGCGAGATATTCACAGTGAATTTGCGTGCTAGTCTAATGACTAACAACCGTTTTTTGTAAGCTTTTCAATAATTTTTAAAAAATACTTCCAGAAATAATACTGAATATTATTTTGTTTTATTTTAAGAAGCATAAAACAGAGTCCCATAGAAACAAAATTTTAGGAATATAGCTCGAATGATATACAAAATATGCAACATTTGCGGAGCACGTGAAGGATGCGCTAACCTGATGGCGAGCAGTGTATGTATATTTATATATATAAGAAAAAATTTAAAACATAAGATATATAGCTTCAAAGATCTCTAATATGTATAATAAATATATCTAGTACTAATAAGCCTATATAAAACATATAACATTATAAAAGCCTACATTAAAAACTGCCTACTCGTGTCACGCACCCATCTCTAGCTGCCTTCTAGCGGCTTTTCGTGCTGCATGTTTCTAATTGTTTGATATATTTTAATATCAAAAGCGTTTCTTCTTTCTTCATAGAAATAATGCAAAAAAAAAAAAACAATTGAATATAATCAAGTTACATAGATATAGAGATCCCTCTCTAGAGGTGGTGCTCGGTGGGATGTGTAGGAACATGTTGTTCCGAGTTGGCAATAGAAAATAATATCTATAATTAGAAGTTACTGTAGTAGTAATGACAGCAGCAGCAGCAGCAGGTAGAGCGTCAGCTGTTACCTTGGACCGACGTTTTCATTTACAATCTCGTGCCTCACGCTCGCTGTTGAGGAGCACCCACGCAGCCCACTGCCGCCCACCTTCGCACCCGCATCTATATGGGCTGATATGATATGGCTCTGTGCCATGGGCCCGGGGCATGGCAGACGCCATAGACTAGATAAACAGCTGATTGCCTTAAGCTCGCTGCGAATGTCAAGTGCGGCCAAGGATAAGGCCAAATTAGGGCGCGTTATTTGCTATGCACTTTAGGCCAATTTGCCTGCACACAAATTGGCCATGCAAGTAGTTTAGCTAATGCCGCCAGCGAATGCATAATTAATCAACTTAATTTTCTATCATCATTTCGCGTATTTCAATTGACTCGCGTAATTGTTTGTTGGCCAAGTGAATCGCAGCTAAATTATAGATATATGTGTATATAGATATATGTATATAGAGAGAGAGTGTGTTTGTGTGTGTGTTTGCCTGCTCTTTTCCTAGCTATTTGGGCACGCGCCATCGGCGTGCGTTGTGGCAACAATATTAAGCATACGCCCCAGCGGCCCCAGGTGTCGCCTGGCTTTTCGCTGTGCAAACGTGTTGGCATATTTCACACCTATCTGTCTGCATCTCAAATCTAGCTGTGTTTTCGAAATTGCATATATGTATATAAGTATATATAGATATATCTCGCTCTGTTAGCTTGTGTGTGGCCTGCATATGCACAGTTATCAGTCGAGATTCTTAATTAGTAATTGTGCACATTTGAGTGCAAAACACACAGCAGCAGCGTTAGAAGAAGAAGAAGAAATACTATTTAATATTATTTGCATAAAAACTAGATAAACAAAACATAAACAAAGAGCTAAATAAATGCATAGACAAAGCGCTCTACTACTTGTTGCTAATCAGAAAAAAATCTCATTATTATTATCATTATTACTATCATTATTAGCATTGTTATTGTTATGATAATTTTTATTATTATTATTATCATTATTATTATTATTATAATTATTATTATTATTATTTTTATTATCATTTATCATTGTCATTACCATTATTAGCATTGTTATTGTTATGATCATTTTAATTATTATTATTATTATCATTGTTATTATCATTATTATTATTATTATAATTATTATTATTATTATTTTTAATCTCATTATTAAAATTATTTGTATTAATATTATCATGATCATTACCATTATTAGCATTGTTATTGTTATGATCATTTTAATTATTATTATTATTATTATTATCATTATTATTATTATTATCATTATTTTTATTATTATCATTATTATTATTATTATCATTATTATTATTATTACTATTATTATTATTATTATTATTATTATTATTATTATTATTATCATGATTATTACTATTATTAGTATTATCATTATTATTATCATTGTTATTATCATTATTATTATTATTAGTACTATTATTACTATCTGTATTTTTATTATTATATTAGTATTTTTATCATTATAGCTCTTGCTGCATTTCCGAGCTGTCATGATTTGCACTTGCTTTTGTTTAGCCTGTCTAATGAAAAGTTTGCATCAAAACAAAGCGCGCATATTACGCATACGTCGCGTTAGCCAGCATATAGTATATATATATATATCATCTATATAAAAATACTAAAAAATCAGTTTTGACTTCTTTCGATTATTCTTTACTGTTTCTGGTGTCGAACACGTGCCTCTTCTAACTGCCCCACATATAGTTTATTGTGACTGCTTGGCAAACACATTAAAGCGTAATCAATTATCAGCGTGAAACCCCTTTTAAGTTGTACGCCTTTATGAACGGCATTGCATTATCAAAACGTCTGTACTAAAATTTGATTATATATAATTATAGTTTTTGTAATTCAAAGTCTATAAACATTTGGCAGACGTCTGACGTCGTCTGGCTCGTGTCAAGGCCAAGGCAGCCAAAGAATATCAACTGCACTGAAATTGTGAATGGGAATTACACTACCTCGATTGCTTCTTGAAATCGTGAATGTGATTTACATTGATTGGAATTGCTTCTGGGAATCAAGTCAGCTTTCGTGCATGTTAATCTCTGCGTAGCCTTCCCTAAAGAGCAGCAGTGCAGCTGATATAACGAGCTGTCGTCAGGCTGACAAGCTGACAGGCACTCAAGAGTCTGTGGCAGTGCCGGATGATTAGATTAGAGGCCTGGGAGAGCAGGGCCAGGGCCAGGGCCAGGGCTAGCCAGTCGGCAGTGTCTAGGTCGTTACTTGTTCAATTTTGTCTTAGCCTAGAGCACTTACCCTTGGGGCTCGATGGTATGAAGTCGAGTGTGCGATCCTTGCAGCGCAGATCCTCGCCGGTGCCATCGATCCACACGTAGGTGGCCTGCACAATGTTATCCTCGAGTGGCAAGGCCAGATAACGGTCCAAAATGGTCTTGTTGATGCGCGCATTGGGCGAGTCTTCCAGAATTCTAGCAGACATACTGATGGCGTTAATGTGAAGGATTGCGATGTGTGTGTGTGTGTGGGTGTGCGTGTGTGTTGAGTGAAAGTGAAATGAAAATTATACAAAAAAAAAAAAAAACAGTTAGCCTTGCTACACGATCTTTCAACTTGCACTGCGCACCTGTTTATTGTTCTGTTTAGTTGTTTTGGGACTTTGTCAGGATTTTGGATTGGATTTGCTTTGCTCTAGTGAAATTTTTGTGCTGCGCGCGTAAACGTTACTGGAACACGACTAAGCTGGAATGCGTTATTCCAACTCAATTTATAACGACAAACTAAAATCCAAACGAGCGCAGCAACAACATTGTTATTACTGCTACTACTTACAACAAGCTGAGCGGACAACAGCAGCAGCAGCAACAACAGCAACAACAACAACAACAACGACAACAACAACAGTATTCAATAATAATAATAAAAACAAAATCCAGAAACAAAAGCAAGCGCTGCTGATGTCGTCAACGTAGCAGCAGCAGCAGCAGCAGCGACGCGCCGCCAGAGGTCGCAATGCGCCCACAACCCAGCGTCGACTTCTCTGCCGCTGCGCTGCTTTCTACACACGGACGGCCGGCGCATGCGCCTCTGCTCGTTAGTTCTTCTTCTTCTTCTTTGAGCGGCTGCATGATCGACGCGAACAACGGCAAAAAAGTCCCGGTGCCGTCTAGAGGTGTGCACGTGTCATAAACGATACGATCATTTAACATTTACGATATACTTATACGCATTTTGATTTACGATCAAAACATTGAAGCTCAGCCCGTGTTGTTGTTGTTGTTGATAAGAGCTCGATGAATTATTTAACACTTTATTAATTTAGCATACATTTTGGCATGACGCTGCCATTGGTCAGATTCCCAATGATTCACATTCACAACTTTCTTGTTCTTTATTCATTTGTTTTGAATTTGTCTTCAGCGTATGCTAATCATTGACAAGTAATTAATTATGATATCTCTCTCTCTCTCTAGCTACAAGCTATGGTTAACTATCGTTTAGAATATATCACTTGCATTTGCTGTATTTACGTCACGCGCTCATCTCTAAATTCGATGCTGGCATAGATAACAGCCGAGCGTCAACTTTGTTTTTTGCGATATGCAACGTCATTGTTATCGGCTGATGTCGGCTGTACACACACACACACGCATACGTACCACAGTATGCATGTATTCGCATCTGTATATGACAACCCCTCGGCGCTGATATGCATGTGTATGTGTGTATATCACAGCGAGAGCCTGAGAGGCTCACCCATGGCTAGATAAAAACAATCAACGAGCGCTCTTCCATTTAGGTTTGATTATCTAAATCTGTATGATTACCTTTGGGCTTGATTAGTCTGATTAATCTGTGTAACTATATGGCAGGCTATATTTCTTCTTTATTTTTTGTTTTTTGCATATTGCTGCGATACTCTGAATATCAAGCAGAGACAATGATTATGCTAATGCATATAGTATATATATATATATATGTATATACTATCCTAAGAGTACAGGAAGAAACTTACAGAAAGATCATGAGCAAGGAAATGAGTAAACAATATAATGAATAGATACATATATACATATGTGCAGAAACTCTTTGAAAGATGATGAGAGATGAAAACAGAGCACAATATAATCAATATATACATATGTACATATGTATATTATTTGAGAAGAAGAAGAAGAAACACTCAGAAAGATCCTCAGAAATGAAATTAGAAAACTAACTCATATCTGTTTTGGATTGTCAGCAAAATTTTGATGCAGTTTGCTATTAAGCTAAGCCTAATCTAAGTCTAAATTATATTGCTAATAATCTAGGCATTCAATCTTTGATAAAAAGCAAAGTTTTTAGACTTTACTTAGATTATCAATTTAGAAAAAAACTTTAAACTAATAAATTTTCCATAAAAAAGGTCTAATCTATCAATCAAATCACTAAGTAAAAGAAGTGAAGAATGGAAAAAGGAATCTGAGTTATCGTAAGGATAAACCAATTCATATATGTATACATACATATGTATGTATGTATGTGAGTATGCACATATATAGGTATATATCTCTATATATATATGTATCTCTATATATATGTATTTTTATATGTATGTATCTATATCTGTATGTATATGTTAGTATAGGTATATGTAAGTCATGTTATGCCTGTGTATATGTTGCTATTTATAGAAGTTTTTCCAAACTTACGATGAATGCATATTGCATAAGCTTTTATGATATCCGTCTACGTTTTTTTTCCTTATCTCACGCCGCTGTTAATTGAACTAAAATTACGTATTTAAAAGTCGATTTGGGTTTTTTTTAGTTTATTAACTTTTTTTGTTCCCTTGGTTAACTTTTCACGCACGTTGGCAATACACTTTAGTCCGGCTGTTAAAGATTGCGATCTTGACGCTCTCTTGACTTTTGGCCGAAAATCCGTATCCGTTGAATTGGTGCGCCGGACAGCCTGTGGCGTTTGAGTACTTGAGTTGGATTTGTGTGTTTCAGGCTATCTGTCGAAAGCGCTTAGGATTATTAGAAGACGTTCTTGACGAACTGCGCACTTCTAGCGACGATTGATCAGCTTATATACCCGTTTGTTGGTCGACTGCGGACGTGGGCCACAACTGATGCGGCGCTGCGATGTTCGGCTCTTTCTTGATTATATTTATGACGTCTTAACAAAAGCACACATAGAGCTAACATGTGCTAATTACCCATTCAAGATTCTCACACATTGAGTTTGGCGCTGTTTGCTTAATTGTCTGTCTTATGCATATCTATAGATATATGCGCACATCAAACACATATAAACATCTCTATATAGACGTATTGGAGTGTACGATCTGTGGCTTATCTTAAGAATATTTGGCTACATTCAATCGTTTGTCAAGGCCAATTATCAAGAGTATATTTTCCACTAAGAGTGACTGAGATATGGGATATCTGTAATACAATGAATGCATTGACGGTGGGTCAAGTATGTTTGAAGAGATAACAAAGGTTACTCAGTGTACGACGCTCGGAGGGACAGAGAAGGAGAAATGATAGGTTCGGGTAACAAGAGCAGAATTTCTTTCTTCTCGGTGTCCTTCTGGAACTGTGTCTCTCTGGCTGCCTCTGTAGCTGTTCTTGTGGATCTCTCTTTCTGTCTCTCTCTCGCTTTCTTTCTCTTTTTCTATCGCTCTCTCTCACTTTCTCTTCTATCTCTCTCTACCTCCTCATATTTATCTCTCGATCTCCTCAGTTATCTTCTTCTTTTCCTCTCTTCATCTCTTTTCATCTCTCCATCTCTCTCTCTCTCGCTTTCTTGCTCTATATCTCTCTGATATCTTTGTTTAGAGCTTCTTCTCACTTTCTTTCTCGCCTTTCTCTTTTTCCTTCTCAAGCACTCTCTTTTTTTTCACTATTTTTCACTATTTCCCTGTGTCTCTTGCTCTTGCTCTTGCTCTTGCTCTTGCTCTTGCTCTCTCTCTCTCTCTCTCTCTCTCTCTCTCTCTCACTTTCTCTTTCTCTTCCATCACTCTTAGGATCTGCCTCTCTCTCTGTCCTCGATCTTCCCTTGCTCTCCCGCGCTCTCTGTCGCTCTCTATCATATTCTCTATCTCCCTCCATCTTTTTCTCTATCTCTCTCGCTCTGACTTACTCTCACTTTCGTTCTTTCGTTCTTTCGATCTGCTTTTTCTCTCACACACTCTCTCTCTCTCTCTCTCCCCCTCTCTCCCTCTCCCTCTGTCTGTCTGCCCGCAGCACGTCATGCAGTTCAACAAATGCTTTAAGGTCAAAACATAAAATTTTGTCAGCTTTTTTCCACACGTCGTTTGCCATACAAATTAATCTGGAAGCGAAGCCGTAAGAACAACATTTGTCAGGCAATCTAAAAATAAACGCAAATAAAGCCAGCCAGACGACTGGACGATTGTCCGATATAAAAATACTTAATTTTATTTAAACTCTTAATGAACAATTAACATACAAACAATTACACTGCGCGAAAATTGATTGAAATTAATCAAAATTATGCCTAAACCAATTGTCAATAATCAATTGTGGCCAATACATTAACTAGATTTTCAATTCTTAAAATATATTAAAAATAAAGTTAAAAAAAGTTTTTAAAATTATTTATATATTTCCTTAATCTTTTTTAATTTTTAAAAAATGTTTAGAAAATACTTTAAAATATTAAAAAATAATTTAAATATAAAATAAATAAATTTAAAACAAAATCATATTTATTTATAAATATTGTAACAAAAACTTGCTAATTATAGCACATTTTTCATGCAGTGTATATGCAGATGGAAAGAGACAGCAAGTATAAATGAATTTTCTATTGATCGATTGCCGGCCGCCGCCAATCGTTTGTCGTTTCCTCGTTCCTCGTTCCTCGCTGCTCGCTGCCCGTCGGCCGTCGGCCGTCGCACGTCTGCCCCGTTTCACACTTTCCGTTCCTTGTTCCACGTTCAACGTCTCACGTTCCAGTTGATCGTTGAACGGACGGCGGCGCGCGGTTCACGTGAATCGCGCATGCGTCCAACGGCATTTCTGTCTGGCGAAATATTTGGCGCGTCTTTAGCTGTGTGAGCCGTTAGCGATCGGCCATAAACCCGGCCGCAAACTTTGATCTCTGATAGCGCTTAGCACTGGCTGCATGCCCAATGGCAATTCTTCTGCACAAACTATTCCCGATAGCTGGATCGGCGCTGAATCGGTGCTGGTGGCCCTATGATAAGAGCTCTGCTGCCTCTGATAAGGTCGCGCACCAGCACGGTGGCAGCGTCCACGAATTTTATATGTCTATGTAGGTGAAGGCAGCTGAGGTAGACGCGATCCCACGCGGCGTATGAGTAATTGGGGGAGGCAATTTGAAGAGGTCTGGCGCAGTGCGTACTTTATGAGTGCCAAATATATGATTTACGATTATGGCGACGGTTTGCGATTGTTCTTTCTTCTCTTTGGTTTTTTCAAAACGCACAGCAATTGAGATCGCAAATAATAAAAAAAAAACGAAGTGTTCTAATTATTAATGCCTGCTTAATTGTTATTCATCAAATGGCAATTTATGGCTGCGGCCAGTCGCATGCGCTCGACAATGATCAGTGAATGCGTACTTTCCGCAAATTATATAACTAACCACAATTGATATGTATATATATATATATTATATATATGCAGAAATGAGACCAATATATACACATGTCTTTTGGCATACGAACTTAAGCAGAAACTTTGCCTTTGCTATCAGGCACATAAAAATCGATTCTTTGAACTCGTATATGGGCTTATCTGGGCACTCGTAGTCATATGTCTACAACGAAATTTGTATTGAAGGACTGTGTGGAACTAAAGCAATTTAAAAGTAATTGGGTTTGTTATACCAGAAAGATTCGACTGAGAGATATGCTTGACAGAACTCGAGTTAAGTGAGAAACTTAACGAGCGAACTGTAAGAAATGTTTGGAATTGTTATATTAGATGCAAATATCATAATTATATGCTAGAAATATAACTAGACTTTTAAATTATATTAATGAATGAATAGATCGAAGCAGTCATATCTATATAGCCTCTTGTAGCCTTCTCTTTAAGTCTCTTATAACCATCTCTATCACTGGACCGATCCCTGTCTAGCTCTCGCTGTCCCTTTCTCTCTCCTTACATGTCTCTCTTTATCTCCCACTCTCCTTGTCTCTCTCTATCTCCCTCTCATTGTGTCTCTATCTCTCCTGGTATCTCTCTATGTCTCTCTCTATCTCTCCCTCTCACTTTCTCCCTCTCTCTCTCTCTCACACACATACACTCCGTATTTATGTCTCCCCATTTCTCTCCCTTACTCTCCTTGTCTCTCTCTTTCTCTTTCCCTCTCTCTTCTTCTCCTTCTCTGTCTTTCTCCCAATCTCTCTCTCTCCACTCTCTCTCTCTCCTCTCTCCCTCTCTCTCTCTCTCTCTGTCTTCTCTCTCCCTCTCTTTCTTTCTAACTTGCCAATTACTAATATTACAGGGTATAAAGAAGAGACGAACACTGTTTATATCAGCCCTCCGCCAATTGTCGCGTCAAACTCTATTAAACAATTTATGCTTTAAAGAGCTGAAATTGCTTAACTTCTTTATGAGTGGGCACAGCGCGTATTTATTCTATAATAAACTTATCTAATGGTCATGTGCAGTGCGGTGACAGCACCCAACTAGCATATCCCATGCCGCAGCCAGAATTTAACCATCAGCACTAATAATAATAATGACGACGAGTCAGTCAAGGGCGCAAATAAGCTATATAAATATATATAAAACATATAAAAAAGAAGGCTTGATCTCGTGATCTGCTGGTGTTGTTGGTGGTGTGATGCCATTGTCCAGTTGTTGCAGCAGCAGCAGCAGCAGCAGCAGCAGCAACAGCAGTTGACAGCAGTCCTCCCATTCTAAACACTTGAAACAATGCCAGTCACCATCATGCGACGTACTCAATTGACTCCACGGCTTTGCCTCAATTTGTTCTAATTGGATTGCGTGTGAGTGTTCACAGTGTTGTTGTTGCTGTTGCTGTTGTTGTTGTTGTTGCTGTTGCTGTTGTTGTTGTTGCTGCTGCAGGCGGTGCGGTCAGGTGCTAGTTTCAGTGCCAGTGCCAGTGCCAGTGCCAGCGCCAAAGCCAAAGCCAGCTGCCCCAGCTGCCAGCTAGCTGCGATTTAGTAATAACTGCAAAATAGAACAATTTCTGACCAGCCAATTAGCGTTGATTCAATTTGCAAAAATACTGCAATAATTCTGAACAATCGGGCGAAAGCAAAAGTCGAGCCCATCAAAACTGACCAATTTTCTAGTTGATTGTTTATGTAAGTTTTCTCTGCTTTTCTGCCATTTGGATTATCGCACATTTTGTTCTTGAATAACACCTCCAACATTCCCCTCATCCCTTCTCTTCCCATCCCAGTTCTCTCTTACACATAGAGCTGTTAATCCCTGTGAAGTGATTATGAGATGAGATTTTTGATTTTAACTTTTTATCATTATTTATTGTTAAACATTATCCTTAAGTAGATAAGGTGAGTGTCAAAATTATTGAGGAATGCAGATTTAATATAATTCTTCATTCACATAAATGAAATCTAGCCAGAAGCCAGTGAAAATGGGAATTTTGGGCTGAGTGGTTTTATGAAAGTGCATAGAAGAGATCGGAGCAGGTGTGGCATACCTCATAAACTATGTGTATACTTGTTTAGAACGATAAGCTGAGTCAATCTTGCCTTGATCTTGCATTTTTTTTTTAAGAAATACATACATCAGGATGTTATTAGTACGCTCTGAAAATAGCATTAGGAATTTCATATGGAACAAAAGTTATTCAGCAATTCATGGCACACAGTGGCACAGTATCCCCTAGTCGGGCATTCCTAAATTTATGGGCATGAAATGCCTTAAAGTATGCCATAGATTAATATAGTTATACACAACCAAAACCCTTGAGAAACTATTACGTTTTCTTTCTGCCAATTGTGATAAGAGGTTTGGTCTAATATATTATATTATATATTATTATATTATGGTATATTATATTCTAATATTACTACACAGTAGGAGCTCATCTGTAAAAGTGAATAATGAATGGAAATGGGGTTTAAATAAATGCATTCTGCCTATAATTCTAATAAGCCTAATTCAAAGCCAAAACTAATTTACTTTAATATTTCTAGCTACAAAATGAGGTACGAAATTCATGTAGAAAAATACAATTTGCTTCACGCTATGGCTATGGTTAGACCTGGTTCGACCAGGTATTATAGGAATAGACTATATAAAAACACGAGTTATGGACGAATATTAAATTTCGAAATAATGAGCGTGCAATGGCCAGTGGCCAGTGGTCAGTGGCCAATGGCCAAAGGCTGGCCACCTGGGCAATGCTTCCCGGGACACATTATCTTTGGCGTGGCCTTGTGCAAAAACTTAGACATTGAAAGTTGAACGCCAAAGTTATCTAATTGCTTGCACAACAACCCAATTATCAATTGGCCAAGTGGCCAACTAGCCAACTAGCCAACTAGCCAACCAGTCAACTAGCCAACTAGCCAACCAGTCTACTGAGTCTATAAAAAGCTAAGCGCGCTATATGGCCAAAACACAAGACGCGTTGCAGCCATGGCTATTGGCCTTAGCTTCCGGTTCCTGTACGGCAATCAGCCACTGTCCGTATACTTTTACGCCGTGCCGCGTCTCTGCTTGGACCTCATGGGCTACTGGCCCGAGCAGCTGCATCGCCGTGCCTTCGTCAACTTTGTGGTGCTGGCCATTGGTGTTACCACCGAGCTTCATGCCGGCTTTCGGTTTGCACGCCAGGGTAATATTACGCTCGCTTTGGAGACGTTCTGTCCGGCTGGCACCTCGGCGGTCACCTTGCTGAAAATGTTCTTTATACTGCGCTTTCGCGAGGACTTGCTCTATGTGATAACCAGGCAGCGCAACATGCTGTTCCCCATCGGCGGTCAGACACCTATCAAGGAACAGGTGATGGAGCATCATTTCCTGATGACATGTCGCTTCAACTTTTGGCCACTGTCCGCTGGCTTCTTCACCTGCACCATGTACAATCTGAAGCCTCTGCTGGTTGTGCTGCTGATCTATCTCAAAGGACGCGCCGATGAAATTGTCTGGAGTACGCCCTTCAATATGACGTGAGTTGATCAGACACACACAAACTAAATAGCTAAGACACTTCCGAGTTCTACCTTGCAGCATGCCCAATTGGCTATTCCATGCTCCGTACTTTCCGTTTACCTACATGTTCATTGCGTATACGGGCTATGTGACCATCTTCATGTTCGGAGGCTGTGACGCCTTCTACTTTGAGTTCTGCGTTAACATCGCTACGCTCTTTAATTTCCTGCAGACTGATATTCGTATGCTCTTTCGACCCTACAGATGTAAGTCAATGCATCATCCTTTTGCTCTCTAATCGTGTCAAGCCTCTTCCTTTAGTTCTACCACAGATCAATGGCTTTAGTGGCGCCGTCTTTGAAGCGGGATTGGTGAAGCTGATCAAGCGGCAGAATGAGATCTTTGAGCTGACGCACTTCTTCAGGCAACGCTATGCGATCATCACTTTGGCCCACTTTGTCTCAGCCAGCATGGTCATCGGCTTCAGCATCTTCGATCTGTTGACCATCGGCGACAGCGGCCTGGGCACCTTGCTCTATGTGGGCTATACTGTGGCCGCCCTCAGCCAGCTGCTCATCTACTGCTACGGCGGCACTCTGGTCACCGAGAGTGTTAGTGCTTTGTCAATTGGTATTGGTTCTTTGTCATTCTTTCGTTATTCTTCTACTTGCAGAGTGCTCATCTAGCCACTGTCATGGGCACCTGTCCGTGGCATCAGTGTTTGCCCAAGCATCGACTCTACATTTATCTCTTTATCATGCGCTCACAGCGTGCTCTAACAATGGATGTGCCATTCTTCTCCCCCTCCCTGGTCACCTTTACGGCAGTGCGTACTTCGTTTGCCACTCTTCATATAATTGCAATCATATTTCGTTACTCTTTCAGATATTGCAAACATCTGGTTCCATTATTGCGTTGGCCAAGTCTTTTCAGTCCTAGGCACGTGCTGCGTTATAGAATAAGCTATGCTTTTATTACAGGGATTTTAAGGAATCTCGCTTTGATCACCTTCAAGGTATCGTTGAAAAACCAAGTTAAAATATCGATCATTATGGAAATGGGATGAGTAATCGATACAAATTACTAATTCGTACAGCGTACGGTTTACAGGAATATATATGTAATATTTCAAGCCTTTAGCTTATGTAGTTTACAAGATCTCCACATTCATACAAACTAACAGGCAGAGAGAGAGACGGACAGACAGATAGACAGAAGGACAGATAGAAGAACGGACAGACGGACAGAGGGGTGGATGGACAGACAGACGGATGGACAGATAGAAAGACGGATAGATAGAAAGACGGAGGGATGGACAGACAGACAGGCAGACGGACGGACGGACGGACAGACTGACGGACAAGTGGACAGACATAGAGTAGAACGGACAGACAGACAGATGGGCGGACGGGTGAACAAACGGACGGACGGACGGACGGACGGACGGACAGATGGAAGATGGACAGGTAAATCGACAGACAGAATGACAGACAGACAGACAGAATGACAGACGGATGGACAGGTAAATTGACAGACAGAATGACAGAAAGAAGGACGGACAGGTGGAGAGACACACGGACGAATAGACAGGCATATAGCCAGACAGATTGACAGATAAATGAACAGTCAAACAGAGAGACAGTCGGACAGATGGACATGGACATCAGCTCAGCTTGTCATCTTGATCTAAAATATATTACGTTATGGCCTCTCCCATAAATACATATGATATTCATATGATATATGAATATGAATTTCTTAGGCACTTATTAGAAACAAAGTACAGTTACTTAGATGTGAAATGAATATCGTAAAATAAAGATGGATATTACATATATTTAGTAATAGATTGATATATGCTACAACTCTAAAAATAGACAAGTGAGACACCTAAGATAAGTTTGAGTATTGACTCTATTCACTCATAAGATAAGCATCTGGTACTGCTACTTGTACCAGACATGCCACATGTTACATGCCACATGCCACATGCCGCATGTCACACTGTGCCACATAGACAAATGAGTTGCCTTCGCGTTCAGTGCAGCCGCGACTGGCTGAGCGTGCGGCATGTGCGAGTCGCAAAGTTTCTGGGAGCGACACGAGTTGAAGTTCTTCAGCTATGGCCATGTCTATGCGAGCATCTGCGGCCAGGTGATTATAGACTATGTGCCGCACCGACCGATGCACGCGTCGCTCAAGTCGCTGCTCATCGCCTATAGCCACGTGCTCAGCCTGCTGCTGATTGTCATCCTGCCCATCTACTTCGGCTACAATTATCGCGAGCTCATGGCTGCGGATGACCGCCGCATGCAGCTGGTGCTGTACGTGGGCTTCGTCAACACGTTCATCAAGTATGCCACCGTGATTGTCAACTACATGGCGAACACCTTTCACTTCGAGGTCATCAATCAACGCTGTACTCTGCAGCGTGTCCAGCTCCAGGCGGCCTTTGCCGCCAGCTATCGTGGACCCAGCTGGCCCAAGCGCAACTTCGAGCTGTTCATGTACCTCAAGTTTGCGATGATTAACATCATGATGATTGCCCAGGTATGCGGCATATTTGCCGCAGCTGGCGGCAGTCGACTGCGCATACAGTTCACCATCTACTCCTTCGTGCTGTGGAACTATACGGAGAACATGGCTGACTACTTTTACTATATGAACAGCTGTGTGCTGAAGTACCTTCGCCTGCTGCACCTGCAGCTGCGCGCCGAGCTCGGACAACTGGGACGACTGGGCCTGTATGCCCATCCCCATCCCCTGCGCCGTGGCATGCTGATGATCTACTGCTGTCGCCTGTGCGATCGGATTGGCGTGCTGCGTGAACGCTTCGCCGAGATACACACGCTGCATGTGAACAGCTTTCGGATGCATCAGTTCCAGCTGCTGGGCCTGATGCTGACCACGCTGATCAACAATCTGACCAATCTGTTTAACATCTTCAATCTGTTGGCCACCAACTCACGTGCCACCGTCTCCTTTCCGATTGTGGTGAGCGGCGTCTATGCGCTGGGCTTCTATCTGGACACGTATCTGGTGTCGCTGGTTAGCGAGTATATCAAAGTGGAGCAGACGCGTCTGGCACTCACTGTACGCCAGTTTAGCGAGTCTCCGGCGCAGCAGCCGCCAAGCCTGAACCAAGAGGTGCTCCAATTAGACTAAGACTAACTTATGCCAATCGGATGTGATTTGGCTAACAATTTGTCACTTTTGTCTTGCAGCTGGAACAATTCTCGCTGCTGCTGATGCGTTGCCGACAGCCGATGCTCTGTGGCCTGGTGCATCTGGATCGTCGGCTCATTTATCTAATTTCCGTAACAGCCTTCTCCTATTTCATAACGCTCGTCCAGTTCGATATATATCTGCGCACGAACAAATAGGTTCGCAAAGGACCCCTGCCCCCTCGCCACTCCCCCCTTTCAACACTCCAATTAGACTAAGTGGATCGTATCATTGCGCGCACGCACTACTTGAATATTCGATTGGACTTGACTAAAATAAAGAGTAAACTATGAATATATAAATATATTATAAATTCCAATTGGAACAAGTCAGTCTCCAATTGGCAACCCAATTGTACCCAAACATTGTTTACGTATTGAATTTCTTGTTTATTACGAATGTTGCATCGTTTTGATGAACTTTTAAATAATACATCATGTAGAATTCACAAATTGAATTGTTTTTTTTTTTTTTTTTTTGGGTTTTACAACTAATTTGTGTGTGCGTGTGTGTATGTGTGAGTGGACGTGGGTGTGGGCGTGGGTATGGGGTATATTAACTATAACATGCATACACATATATAAACATATATGCATATGAATATGTGTGTGTGTATGTGTATATATATTTATAAATACAAACGTGAGTGTATCCATGTGTGTGTGTGTGTGTATGCGCATGTACATAAGTGCATTTGTATGTGTGCCACGACCGCGAATTGTCAGATTGTTTACGTTAATCCGTTAATCAGCACTTGAATGCCTCTGTACACATACTACATACATATATATATATATATAAATATATATATATATATATATATATATATATATATATATATATATTCTTTGTCTCAATTGTTTCAGCAACTGCGCAGGAATATCGTATAAGAATTTGGGTTTAACTATATATAACAAAGCTGCAGTTTATCAGAAATTTAATATTAAAGAAACCAATTCGAAAGATTTTTGAAAATCCAAATAATATTTGAAGGAAAAGCCATAAGAATAACAGTTAACAGTTTGCAATCCAACTGCAATGCCAATTGGAATTTTGAGTTTGATCAGCTTTCAGCTAGTTTTGAACAGTTTACATACAGACAAATACACGCGTTTGCATGTATGTGTACTTTTAAGCACTTATTCGCTAATGGAGAACATATATATATATATATATATATATATATATATATATATATATATATATATATATATATATATATATATATATAATTCAAATGGAAAAGGCAATCGAATAAGTTGTACTTGAATATGTTATTTTCTTTTTCTTTTTTTTTTTTAAGTGAAAACTGTTAACAATAACAACAAATGTTTTTGATGATAGCAATTATATAGATATATATAAGTTTCTGATATTGATATATATATATATGTGTGCATATATATATCTGTAGTGTTAAATAAATTGCTAATTATGGTTTTGGGGGGTGTATGATGGAGTGACTTTAGCCACAAACGAACGACTTGCATAATACATATATATATATTCCAACTGAACTGCTTAAGCTGACTTTTAATAAGTATTTATGTATGTATATATATATGTGTATGTGTGTGCGTGTGTGTGTGCGTGTGTGTGTGTGTTTGTTCGAGCAGAAATCACAGCCCGCAACTGCAGATTTTCATTTGAATTCTTTTCATTTTACTATAAATAGCATGTGCTGCAATATGGATTAATAATACTTAACTATATAAATTTATGTAATTCTTTCTGTTTAGCTTTATTTTCTTTTCTTTTCATTTATTTATTATATTTTCTTGGGTTTACTTTCATTTGTTTAATACCGACAACAATAACTGATAAAGGCACCATTTTGATGAAATGCTTCCACAATAATTATTAAGTATACGCTGACAAAATTTACGATAAATCTCATTTGTTTTGTTTTGTTTTTGTTTTTTTTTTCTTGAACAATGGATCGTTAAATGCCTTTCAGTATTAGCCCTAATATATATTATATATATATATATATTTATATGTATTTTATGTGTTTTCTTCTTTTTTTTTTGGGTTTTATTTTGTATGATTTAATAAATTTATGTTTTCTTTTCTTTTATGTAAATTCTTGCATATACTTTCTAAGGCTACATCAAAAATTGTCATTTGTTTTTTGTTTTTTCAAGAGGGGCATTTCATATAGATATATATATATAGAGCAATGAATGTATGTATGTATGTAGTTGTGTATGTGTGTGTGTGTGTGTGTGTAACTTGGATATACTCGTAAATGCTTTAATTAATTGCATTTAAGGCTTTGGAACAGTTACCTTGACTTTGAAATACACTAAAAATGTTCTAATAGAAAAGAACGCTTACCGCAATTGTTGGGCTTAAAACCCCATAAGTATGTGAACATCATCATCATCTGCTTCTTCTTCTTCTTCTTGAACATACTATCGCATGTATGTATGTAATTAAATCTATTCATTTCATTTAGTATAGCATACTTATATGCTAAATACTCTGTTGTTTCAACTATCAACTAACTTTGAACATGCATAAAATTTGCCAATTTTGAAATTTCCATTCGTTTCCATCAGGTTTCATGTACTTTAGATTGCTTTCCGTTAAATTTAGCTTACACAGGCGCGATGTACTTCACTAAAGAGATTGCAAGGCGGGTGTTTTTTTTTTTTCTTAATTTTTTTCCTTTTTTTTTTAGTTTTTCTTTTTGATAGGCAGATTAAATAGTTAATGTATAATGTTTTATCGATTGAAAGACAAAAATTCCGTACAATATGTACATACTAAAGAGAGTGGAGTCTTCTTTGCACTAATCGTAATCAAAGTAAGTGTATCTATGCATATATCAATATGAGTGCTACACGCACCTCTATATACATATATCTGGGGTATACTATAAGTTAAGGTTAATCGCATAAAGAATTCGTGTATACCAAAAACACACACAGTCCTAACGCTCATCAGGGAGTGCTAATTCGACTAAGGCTTATAACATTTCCATTTTGTTTTGTTTTGTTTTTTGTTTTGTTTGTTTTTGGCTATCTTATATACTAATTGCAGCCCATATTCGCCATAAGATTCGTCAATATCTGTGCCATATATCGATTTTCTGCCTCGATTTATCATATTCTCTCTCTCATCATTAACATGTTCGCAGTCGTGGCTAAATCGGGTATATATATATATATATGTATTATCTATATATATTCACAAAAAAATGTATCTGTGTGTGTGTGTGTGTGTGTGTGTCATGTTTCAACAATTTTACAAAATCATCTTTTGATTATTTTTAAACTATTTCACACATTCTCTTTTATTTTTGATTAAGTTCACTTGAAATGGGGAAAATTGATTAAAAAGTTTTTACGCTTTTGATGAAATTGTTTTTCTTAATGTTTGTTTTTTTTGTAGTTTATTTTTTATTACATTTACTGCTTTTGTGTTTTTTGTTTTTGTTTTTTATATTTAAATTAATATAATTCGCTTAGGTTGGTTTTTTTTTTATTAAATACAACAATGCATTTTGCGTACAATGTGAAAGAAAAAGAATTTCGTATGCATTGTCTGCACGTACATAAGATACTGTTCAATGTTTACAAAGCAGCGATCGAAGTTTTCATAATTTACAAAATATTGATATTACAAAATAAAGGACAGAGACGAAAGTAAAAAAAAAAATAATAATAATAATAATAATAATAATAATAGTATTAATCATAATATGCAAATACTTGCCCTCTTTCCACACATATATGTATATATATATATATATATATATGCTATATAGACATATAGCTATGTACATAAATGCACAATGTATACATTTCATTCGTTTTCTAAATATTTTGGAAAGGCGGCGACACACACGTGAAACATACAAAAAAAAAGAAAAAAAAACATAATATTTAACTTGAAAAATTTGAATTTTACTAAATTTCTTAGAAAAAAATATATAGAAAATTAGAGAAAAAAAATTATAATGTATAATTAGCAGTTATGTGCGTTGTCTATAATTTATAAATTTGTTTGTTTGTTTGTTTGTTTCTCTCTTTGTTGAACATTAGCTAATCTGTTGTTGCTGTCAATACAAAAAAAAAAATATGTATATATATATAAATATATATGTTAAATACCAGGCAGGTATTTAGGTATTGTTGCATATTCAATTGTAAAATTATACCGTATCGGTATATATATATATATATATATATGTGTATACATAAGTATGTAGTATATATATATATATATATATGGGTGTATATGTTGTATTGATCGTATTATGCGTATGCAAGACGCTTTCACAATTTGTTAATGCTGTCTAACATATAGTGTATGTTAAATAGTTAAATGACTTTTTGCATTGAAAGAAGTGATATTGCCCTCTCTCCCGCTCTATATATTCATTTATATATATATATAAATATATATATATAGCTCGTTGCTGACGCTTTTCTTTAGTTAGGCTACATGGTATTTGTGTACATACATATTTATGTGTAAATGTGTGTGTGTTGTTTGTGTGTATATATGTGTGCATAAACTATTATGTATATATGCAGCTTATCAAGTGTGTGATTTGTGTTGCATTAGGCAAAGGCGCGTGGGGGAAAAAAATACAATACATCTAACAAGAAATGCACCAACTTATCGTCGTCGTCAACGTCTATTTACCCATATATACCTATATATATATATATATATATATATAGTCGTATTCGCCAACTGATTCAACTTCAATTGCTATCATTCAACGTTTGTAGTATATTTGACGCTTGTCGCACTTAATGATTTATATACCCTATTATACATAGATGTATATACATATAGTCACATATGTATATGCATAGCAAATGTATGCGTGTGTATATAATAATATACCATAATATATTATATTAGCGTCAATATAACTAACTCGCTATAACTCTCGTATAAACATCAACATAAACAAACAACACTAGCGCTTAACGAACGTTCTCTCCCTTCTCTTTCTCCTTATCATCATCATCATCTACTATTGTTTCATATTATGTAGATCTTATGATTAATATGCTTCGGTTTGTGTTTTTTTCATCTTCTTCTTTTTATCAATTTTGTTCTAACTTAAACTAAACAGCTGCCGCTACATCATTTTGTATATTTGTTCTTCGTTTTCAGAGCTAAGAACCAGGAATCAGGAACAAACAGACATGGCTAAAAGCAATGCCTGTTTGTTGCCTGTTTTGGCTCTCATTTAACTGGCGCCGGCAAATGTTATTTCTTGTTATTTGTTTATCTAAAAACAATAACAATTCTAAACATGAACAACATCGGGTTGACTGCTGCGTTTTCTTGTTGTTGTTGTTGTTGCTGCTGCTGCTGCTGTTGCTGTTGCTGCTGTTGTTGGTGTTGTCATCGTCGTCGTCGTCTTAGTCATCGTGGTCGTTGCGTTGGTGCATCAATGTGACGTTTTTTGTTGCGGCTGATTTGTTGCTGCTGCTGCTGCTGCTGCTGTTGCTGATGTTGTTGTAGTTGTTGCTGTTGTTGTTGTTGTTCTCGAGACAGGTCGACAACGTACTCGAGGCGGCAGTGTCCATGTTGTTGTGGCTGTTGGTCATAGAGATTCCTTCGATGGTACCCAAATGGTTGGTCCCGATTGCGACCAAATCATTGATTTCACTTTGCTATATATTTCCTCGATCGTATCGCCTTGAACAACGCCTGCAATGGAACCATATGAATAACTTGGTTGATTTTTAAATTTGAATTTTAATGTTACCCGTAAAGTATTCGCCGAATTCTTGCTCCATCTTAATAGCGCGCTCATATGTTTTCTTGGCCTGCTCCTCGGTCATGCGGCGATTCATCTCCCTGCAATAAACATAAGGATTTGGTTTATAGACACACTCATTTCGCATAGATCTTAAGCAAACAACACTCACATCACTGAGTCTACAGACTTGGGCTTAATGAACACAGCAACCGGATAGAGTTGCGCCACTTGCAGGCGCTTGATTGCATTGCCCGACACATCCAATATGCAATGTTTGCCTCGCTCGGCCACCTCGCGCACACTGGCCACCGAAGTGCCATACAGATTGTCATTGTATTGGCCAGCCTCGATAAACAGATGGTTCTGTATATCGCGCTCCATTTGCTCGCGCGACGACACAAAGTGATAGTCCCGACCATCGACCTCATATTCGCGTTTCGGTCGTGTGGTATCTGTTGATATAGAAAGAGTTCGTTAAATGAATCAAATTCAAATTAAAATTAAAATTCAAATCTTGGGCACTTACGTGGCACACATGAGCCGAATTTGTCCGGGTATTCAGATATCAAATCGTCATTGATACGATCCTTCAGTGGTCCCAGTATTATAACGGGACGTGTATAGCTAATGGACAAACGCTGCACGGCCTCATAGGACAGCACGTTCTCCTCGGAAGCTGTAAGCATAGTAGGCATTGGTATTAGGTTTTGTGCGCGTGCAAAAACAAAATGTACAGAATGAATGGAATATAGGTCCTCGGGCGGTGGGGGGACATTAGAATTGGGAGAGTCTTTGGGGTCAGTAGAGTTTTGGTTCTTTTTACAGAAGAAATCAAACAGATTTGCTTGTTTTTGTTTGGGTTTCAATTTGGAATAGCGTAGAATAGAGAGGCATAAAAATATAAATTAAATAGAAATCAAAAAAGTTACGATATCAAGAGAGACAGAGAGATATAGCGCAAAAATAATTACAAATTTATATTAAAAATATTTTTAAAGATTTTCTTTCCTCTTTTTTTTTTTTTTGTGTCCTGATTAGTTGGTTGTAAAGCATTTTAGTTAATAATATTGAAGTTATTATCTACGAAGGCTCTCGGGTTAATGCGAATTGTTCGATTAGGCTAAGGGATTTTAGTATAGCGAGCACTTATACTAAACCAGAACATAAATTAATAAAAAAAACTATATAGAAATATAAATAAAAGTTTAAAAAAAGAAATCTACGAAAATACCAAATATTTATTTGCTTGAAAATAGATTTATATAGTGAGGAAATTGGGCAAAAAAAAGTTTGAAAAATTATTTTAATAGGAAAAAAGGAAAAAAAGAAAAAAATTTAAATACTTTTTGTTCAATTAAACTAAATCATAGATATATAACATATATATATATATATATATATACATGTTGGTCGTATTATATGCAAATTTACAGTTAGAAGTGTGCTATCTATATACGATCCAGACTAGCAACAAATACACTAAACAAAGTTACCCTAAACCTGAGGCATTCAGTACTCAGATTTAGCTAGAGATTATTATTATATATAATTAGTATTATAAGTGCACAAAACTAATGCATACACAAAACACATAATACTCAGGTACATAAAACTTCAAATAATAATAATAATAATAATAAGATGTTAGTGCAAGACAAACAACAATTGATCTATGTGATATGTACTACGAATGACGATTCATATGAAAGTTTAGTAGCAATTCGTTTATAACTTAACTTAGTTGCTATAACTATACTAAATACATATACATATATGTATATATAATTAGCCTAGGGAGACAATAGTTGACTGTCGTTTGCTAGTTTTAAAATATATATCTATATATACACATACAATATATGTATATATAAATATATGTTTAACATTTAGTTAATCGATTTATCGATCATTTCGTTCGTTCGTTCGTTTATTCGTTTCGATTTCACACATTTGGTTTTTGGATTTGTTCTTTTTTTTTTGTTTGTAGTTTACTCACTCAGTAACAGCATGTCATATGGGTTTTCATTTGCAATTCATGTTAAGATATAACTATTAATTAGTAAATTAAAAGAAATTATGCCAATTATTGTTGTAAACAAAGTACGCCAAAGCCAATTGGATGAGTAAAACTCTGATCAAGATGTGGAAATAATAATAAAAAATATATCAGAAATGTAGCAAGAATTTGAATGTTGAATTTCGTAACCCGGGGAAATGAGTTGTTTCAGACTGGAGTAATCGAGTACGTGATAAATTAAGAACACTTCTTAAATCAAACAAGACTTTTTTTTTTTTATTTATAATATCTTCAGAGACTTTCAATTTCATCAATTTTTCAATACATCATTATATTATACTATTGAACTAATTGCGTTTCTCGTCGTTCACATCCCCTCATCGTTATCTTAATATTAATTTATTAATCGATTGTTCGATTATTCGATTGTTCATGGGAATTCAGTTTTCTTTCTATTTGGAGGAGACTTGGGTTTGGAAAAGGTGTTTGTTTGTTCACTTCCGGTTGTGTTGCAACGAAAATGTATAAAAAAAAACTCGTGAAAATGTGCGTGCAATGGAACGATATCGATAACGATTACGATAAATGACAATGACAATAACAATACATCTATCAGTGTTGGATAGTTTCGGCTTAACGATTGCATCGCTACAGAAATTGTGAAATGAATAAAGCACAGCATGAAACTAAGCAAGTATAAAGAAAGAAAAGAAAACGACTCAATATATGTATACTTAACGGAATGGAACGTAACTAATAAAGAGAAAAAAAGGTAAGCGAATAATAGGAAAATATACAAAAGAAGGAGGCAGAGAGAAAGAGATATAGAGAGAAACAAGAGAACAGGCATTAATGCACCCAACTATGAAACTAAACTCTAAGTTCGTAAATCGTAAATCGTTAATATCGTGACTCGTGTCTAAGCTACGGAATAAAACTAGAACTATTATAGCAGGGATTTGGTTTAACAAACTTTCAAATACACGCTCGACCAGCTAAGCTAAAGCGTATTTCATATGAATATTTTGGGTACACACTGGTTAATCGAACGCTCGATAGAAGTTATCGATAAAACGTGGTACAGTTTCGGCGCTAACTAAAAATAGGCTCGAACTCAATTGAACTGAATAATACAAAACAAAAATATATAATAAATTATATTTCAATATTGCTCAATAGGGAACTGGAAGCAGTTGAAATTCTCGATCATTTAAGATCTATTGAAACTTAGCGCTATAAACAACAGAAAAAGAAAAAATTAAATAGAAATTGAAATGGAAATTTGTAATATTCGTAATATACTAAAAACCATTCCTCTAAATAAATGAATTTCTTATAAAAAAAAATGCTAATAATACTAGCTAGAGGAAAATTCTATAATGAGACCTTCGTTGAGTAATAATGAAAGATTTCAGAACTATTTTTTATCAATCAAGGATTCGAGCTGAATTGCATGAGTGATGGATTTATAGAAATATAGTAAGAGAGTGTGTGTGCGATAGTTAGGACGAGAGAGAGAGAGAGAGATAGAGAGAGAGAGAGAGAGATAGGAAACTAACCAAGTAACCGGCATTTAAGTAGGAAAATTGCTTGCAGTTTCGTTTTGTTTGCTAACTAAAGTTTAAAAAAAATATATATATTTAAAAAAAAAAAATATACAGAACAAAAATAAATATATATATATTCTGGATATTGTTCTGAATTTAAACCTAATTTTTTTTGTTTTTTTTTTTTGTTTATATATATTTATATAAAGAACGTAAGCTTGAATGAATTGAAATTGAAGTTGTAATATTTTAAGGCCTTTATAGCTGTTGTTGCATTTGTATGGTTTGTTTTTTTGGTTCTTTTACAAAAATTGTTGCTTAGTTGCTCGACTTACGATAGTCAGCATCGTTATTCTCCAAGTAGATTAAAGTTATCTGCTCCATATCGGGTAACTCCACTCTGTAGATAATCTCGCCTGCGCGCATTTGCATACGATTGATTCATATATATATATTTGATTGATTGATTGATTGATTGGTCGGTTGGTTGGTTGGTTGGTTGTGATGTTCGGGGAAAAGTAGTTGATTAATTTAGTAGTAGTAGTTGTTGTTGTTGTTGTCGCAGTACATGAACGAGCGCATGGTTGTAACAAATATATATGTATTGTTTTTTTTTTATTTTTAATTTTTGTTTATATATATTTAAATATATATATTGATGTATTCATAATAGGTAATAATAGATTCAATCAGTTGAAAAGTTTGTTTGATTCAATTAAAAGAAAATTTTCATATATATATAACAGAAATAGGTAAAGAATTATTTAAAGTTTATGTAAAACACAACAAATTGGATAACGTATTGACAATAGTTTTGGATATATGTTTAATTCGGTTGTTTTGTTGTTTGTTTGTTGTAGTTGTTGTTGTTGTTGTGGCATTTGTTTGTTGGTTTTTGTAAGACGATACAAGTTGAAGTAGATATACATATAAAATATATATATGTGAATTATCAAACGTAACGAAATTAAAAACAATATCGTAAATAGTATCACATAAATAGTAGTAGATGTAGTTGTAACATAGTAGTAGCAGTAACAGTAGTAGTAGTAACAGTAGTAGTAACAGTAGTAGTAATAGTAGTAGTAATAGTAGTAGTAACAGTAGTAGTAGTAACAGTAGTAGTAGTAACAGTAGTAGTAGTAATAGTAGTAGTTATAGTAGTAGTATTTGTGATAGAAAGTAGTAGAGTCGTAAATAGCAGTAGGCAGCAGAAAGTAGATGAAGCATTTGGTAAACATAATTCGTTTGTTTTATTTATTTTTTTTTTTTTGGTTTTTGTAATTGTTGAACGTAAAATTCAAAATAGTTCACACACACAAAGGTTAAGTCAAAAGGAAATCATTAATTAAAGAAAAAAGAAGAAAAAGATAAACAAAATTAATCATTTGTATATATTTTGATTAACCTGCAAAAATTTAAACGATCTTTAAGAGAATCTGTTGTGTGTGTGTGTGTGTGTGTACTTTCTTTCTTTGTGAATGCGTGTTCGGTGTAGGTGTGTGTGTGTGGGTGTGTGTCTAGAATTTGGTGAGAAGAAACCAAAAATTTATAAAAACCTAAAAGCAACCAATAAATGTTCTTATTTCATTTCATTCTTTATACCATTGTAATACATGGAAGAAGATAATGGCTAATATATATATATATGTAGAATATATAGTCTATATTATAGATATATCCATATAGTATATTAATACATATATATTATATGTCTAATGCCTCATCGCTTATCTGTTTATAAAGCCAGCTATCCATCTATGCGTTTAGAATATATATCAAAAACGGAATTATCATATCACTATATCACTTAATTTTGAGTTTCCTTCGGGAAAAATATATCTCTCTGTTAGTTATCTTCAGATAATTATAATATATAGTCTCTATAGTAAAAAAAAAAGATTTGTATAGGAAAATCTCTATCGACATCTTAAGGTAACTTGTCCAAATGCAGTATATACTATAATATATATATAAATATGTTATAATATATACATATAATATATGCATACCAAAATATATACTGGAAATATGCTAAATATACAAGTTTCATGTAGGTAAAGTCCACATAATGTCTACAAAGGTATAAATTCTTCGGTATGCCGAGGCTTATTACTTTATCTAGTTATGTTTCCTTAGACATAAAGCCAACTCTTATATGTTCGTGGTATTGAATAGCTTTTATCACGATTATATACTAGAGCGTTCATGTCGTTATTTCTGGGTGCATACGTCTTAGACATACGCAAATATATTTATTTATATATATAAATATATATACGTATGTATATCGAAAGCGCATAAATCATATTTTGTGTGATTATTTACAGGACGGCAGTGTATTGAGTTTTCTAAGCTAACCCAATCGAATTGCAGATAACCAAAAAAAAGGAAATGTGAAAGTGAACAGTGAATGTCAGAGAAAATGATTCAAAGATGTCAACAGATCAAATAAAACCGCAAGTCAGGTTGATTATTATAGAACGATTTGATATCGTGTTCAATTTCATTTTTGTTGGAATAAAAGCAAATGTAAATTTGTTAAAAAATAGAAAAAGAAAATCATAATGCCTAGATGAATATAGTAGACATAGGTCGTAGTACGAGATCTGTAGAGAGATAGTGTGTGTGTGTACATAGGTGTAAATATAAGTACTAAAAATAAGTATAAACTTACTTATTAGTTAACTTAAATTGACACAACGATTAGTGGCAAATACACACACACACGCACACGCACACGCACAGCAATGTGATTATGTACAAATATATATATATACTAAAGTGTATATGTATGTGTGTATAATAGATTTTCTAGCTCATCTTGATTGAGATGTAGGAAAAATAAGTCAGAAATTGTTTGGTTTATAAATCGGAAACATATATATATATATATCTCAAATGATGATCTGAAAGTTGCGCTAGTTGATATATTGGATATATATAGAGATAGATATGCCAGATGAATTGTAATCTCTGCCTGATTATGTAGTTTATAGAAGATAATGTTAATGTTTACACAACATCTTCAATTGTAGTTTGAACATAGGAGGAGAAAAACAATAAACATTAAGACATTGGAAACATTTTAGTTGGATTAAATATATTATATGGCTTAGCCGATGTACTAAATACAAGTATATATATATATATATATTTATATACATATATATATTATATTTTAAGCATATAGAACATCGACTAATACCATCAATTCGAACAATCAAAATAATAATATGCAAGACATTAAAAAAGAGAATTCGATTTCCATAAATATATTTGGTATGTTCGTCTTGAGACTTATATACGAAACACTTCCGCTTACTATAGATACACAATATATGTATAGTTTATACATATACATATATATATGTATATATTTATATATGTATATATGCACAATATAAGTACATCGTATTGTACACAATTAAGAAGAAGAAGAGTAAAGAAAAAGTATGATCACAATTAAATATCAATTATTTACATATGCCAAAGATGCACGAGTATGCATGTATGTGTGTGTGTGTATATATATATATATAAATTAGATAATTGTACCTCAGATATATATATGGATTATAGAAAATACAGTTACATTTTAGAGCTAGGCCAAAACGTTTACGAAACTCGAGAGGAAAGAGAAAATTGAAAGTGACAGCGAGAGAGAGAGAGAGCCAGAGAAAGTAAGGCCTCATCTGGCTTGGCTTTTGAGATATATGAAGAAAAGTTTCTTGATCATAATTATATAATTTATAATATATATATATATCTATATCAATATATAGACAGATATATAGTTAGATAGACTTCTAGGCCATATTAAATTGAGTTTCTTTTATATTTTTATAACTGCAAATTATTCTACAATTTTATAGTTAAGGTATTTCAATCTGCATTGAAATAGTTATATATATGTTTAGAGATGTATAAATATGTATATATGTGTATGTACCAGTTGTTTATGCACATAGGTCTATGTAAGAGAGGACTTAAGAGTTATTGTATAAATAAATAGAGAAAGAGAAGATATTATGATCAAATCAAAATACAAAAATTAACACAAAATTGTTATTCATTAACTAATGTATTTTGTTATACTTAACTAATTAAATAATATGTGTGTGAGTATGTATGTATATATGTATGTAATTGTTAGATATTTAGTTGCTAAAAGATGCGTAAAATGCTTAAAATGAGTGAGCTTTGAGTTATGCATTACATGTTGATTAGTGTAGTTGTTGATGTAATTGTGTGTGTAAATAATACAAGTATGAAAATGTTGTGTTCGCTGTTGTATGATTTTGAACGAAACATCAAATTAGTTTGTAAGTGTAAATATATATATATATAGATAAGTATGTGTGTGTGTGTTAATTGTTGTGTATGTATGTGTGTGTGTGTGTGTATGTGTGTCTATATGTAATTGCTTCTAGTTAGCCATCAAGTTTATAGTCAAGTACATACCTCCTTCAGCGTTGGCATCGTCTTGTGTGTAGCAAAGCATAAAAGCTGGAAAATGAAGAGAAAAACAAAAAGAGAATCGAAAAAGATATACGTTGTGGTCAGTTTAAAACAGAATAGCAGTAAAAATATAGATAATTATGTAAGAGTAGTAGTAGTAAAAATAGTTTCATAGTTTCATGTATGTAATGATGAAAGATGGAATAAATATTTTTGAGTTTGGTTTCTTTTTGCTTCAGACACAAGTTGGCGTGTCTTTGAAAATGTAGGAAGGGCAGAGAGACAGAGAGAGAGAGAGAGAGAGAGGGAGAGGAGAGAAAGACAAGTAGATAAAGATAGAGAGAGAGCGAGAGAGAGAGAGAGTTGATGTTGATAATGATGATGTTGATGATTATAGTATTATTTCCTGTTGCTTTTTGCTTGTGGAGCAGCAGTTCATAGCTAGAGCGTCTATAGGTAATACAGGTAATAAGCGTTAAATAGCTATTCCAGAACACGCAGTAGAGATTAATATGTATGTATGTGTGTATGTATGTAGCGCGGCACATACATACATACAGCTGTTGTAATCGTTGATGTATATAGATATATTAATGTAATGAGTATAGATATGAATTATTATTGTTGCTGTCGTTGTTTGTAGCGAACGCTGAAGCACGTTGATTTATATATAATATATATGTATATAATATATAGAGGGTTACATACTCAAATATTTGGTTACATTCAGACTAGCTCTTAACAATATATGTATGTATATATAGATAGGTCTATTAAGTATGTATGTGCGTTTTTGTTAGTAGAGCTCAAATTACATTTGCTGTTTTCGTATACAGGTGTATGGGTGTATGGGTGTAAGTGTGTATATGTGTATATGTGTGTGTGTATGAGAGACCCACTGCCTGGGACACAGGTACAAATACCCCGTCTAAAACATAAACCGTGTGCAAAACTTATGCTTAAACATAACCAATGTAAGAAATAGGAGATTAACATACATAAACATATGCCAAAAGGTTGTACATTATGTATATAGTATATATATCTAGATATTGATGTATATTCAAGGTACACACTGAGATGGATAACCCACAAAATGTAGATATATATGTAACAAATAACAAGTAAACACACATTCGTGTGTGTGTGTGTATCAAACACACACACACAGAGACAGAGCAGTAGAGAGAGAGAGAGAGAAGGTGAAACAGAGAGAGACAAAGAGACAAAGAGAGAGACTTACGCTGGGGCTCATTCGCTTGATTATTATTAACATTGTTAACATCGATTTCACTGTTGCTGTTTACAAATCCGTTCGCTATAGTATACATAGATAGAATCAAAAGTTCACATAGTTCACACACGCGCACGCAACAAGAGAAAACACAACAAACATTTTTTTTTATAGATGTCCAGGTGAGTGTGTGTGTGTGTGTATTATCATTGTTGTTGTTGTTGTTGTAAATGAAGGAATCGCAGGTAACCATCGCAAGTATGTGAGTGTGTGTGTGTGGAACAACACAATCAAATATGAAAATAAACGAAAATAAAATGTAAAATGTATGAAATAATTGTTTAAACAAATTCAACAAGACAAACAAACATATAGAAAACATAATATATATATATATATATATTCGTCTTCAAGCCGAATGGATATATAAATAAAATTATAAATATTTATAATAGATGATTAGACGAAACGGACTGAGTGTGTGTGTGTGTATAGATTCGATTGAGTGTGTGTGAGGGTGTACGCAATTCGTAGTACAATTAATTTTCATAATTCATAAATTGTTTATTGAACATAAGCAAAAAACAACATGAAACATACATACATATATGAATAGACATATATATTTTTCGAAAAAGAAACAGAAAAAGACAACGTTTCCGCTTACAAACTAAATTAACATATTCCAAAAAATGAAATTAAAAAACATTAACTTTAATTGTATAACAATATACGTCATATAAACTTAAAAATGCTCCAGCCAATGTGTTCACACACAAACACACAGCCAGAGAGAGAGAGAGAGACAGAGATAGAGTGTGAGAGATAGATAGATAGAGACAGATGTACACACACTTATTGTAATTACAATTAGACAACGCGCAGACACACACACTGAGATGCCACACGAAAAGCTTTTAACAAAGTGTGACAGAGTCAGAAGCACACGAACATAGAAAGAGACAGAGAGTGAGAGAGAGAGAGAGAGAGTGACAGCGGAAGTGAGAGAGCGTTTAACAAATTATTAACTAAATAAATTGTTGCTCTGTTGCTCAAGATTTTTTTCAGAACACTTTGTTCTCGATGCTATTGTTGTCGTTGTTATTGTTGTTGTAGTTGTTAGTAGTAGTTGTAGTTGTTGTTGTTGTAATGCTGGTTTAACGCGTTAATCTCGTTTTCAATAGATTTTTTGTTTGTTTGGTTGATTGCCACGCCCTGGAGCTAAGCTACTTACGCTCTTGATCGCTGCCATCTTCGTTCTTCTCATCGCGACTCTTCATGAAGGGGAACTTGCGTGAGAACGTAAAATTCTTCTTTTTGCGATCTAAAGTTGATTGCTGTAATAAAACAGAAACAGAGAGAGCATGTCACTTAGTAAGAACTTACATTCATTAAATTTAACAATATAATAATAATCAAGCGAGCCAAAAAAGCAATAGTCATTATGCCCCGAAGCGTAGGCTGAAGTGTAGTAAAGGTAAACAGCGCTCTAGATACATATATCTCTATTGATAGTATAGAAGTTGAAGCTTCTATTTCCTTACTGACTGTTAAGCTTTCAAAATACTACAATAAAATGTCTAGACGAGCTCACAAATTGCGCTCGACATTGCTTAATGATTGACAAACGAATTCAACTAAACAATTTACTCTATATAAAACATTATATATAAAGCTGAACTCATTAAAGATCTATAACAAAGAATTGATCTAATGAAACCTTAAGGCAGATTAATCTTTACTGAGTCAACAACAATATTCGTTGGCTTTTGCAATCTCAGAAACTGAATAGACATGGCTAACTGCACATCTACTATAACTATTAATTATTATACTAAACTCATTCAATATCTGCCTACTACATCTTCGCTTCGCTTCATTGCAATTTGACATTGTTGTGCAGTGCTCAGTATTTATACCTTATCTAGATTATTGTTAGCTGCCGCATGTCCTTGGAACTTGACGCTGCGATCACGTGCACGCATTTTACGCTCCCAGCGCCGCTTCGATGGCACAATACCAATTTGTTCGTCCTCATTGTCGCCGAGCACACGGCGTGCCTGCCACCATTCATCGTCGGAGGCATTGGTCACGTGCAGGATGTCACCATGCTTGAAGGGCAGGCCGCGCGACGGCAAACCATCATCGCGATTTGGATCATAGTCGAACAGGGCGCGCACATAGAGCGATCGCTTCTGTGTGGTGCGCAGCAGGGTGCCAGAGCCGCCGGCGCTAAGCGCCGCCTGTTGCTTCAGCTCCTGAATGCGTGCCTCAAAGCGATTGTAGTCCTCTGGACGATATTGTGCAACCAGAGTGACAACGCCGCCAGATGTCTGTTTAGTTGAATACATAAGTTACAAATTTATATATATAAAATATAGCTAATTGATTAGTTGCAACTCACTTTGAGTGCCTGTGCTGCCTCCTCATGTGTGGCATGCGTCAAATTCACGTTGTTCACACTGAGCAGCTGATCGCCGCGCTTCAGCTCGGAGCCCAGATCAGCCGGACCGCCGGCCAATATGAATGATACATAAATACCCTGTCCATCCTCGCCGCCGACTATATTGAAGCCCAGACCTTGCGGTCCCTTTTGTATGGTAATGGTGCGTGGTTCTCTGTGGGCATTAAATAAATATCAATTTAATTTATATTTATTTAATAAATTCATAAACAATTGGAATTGTTCGCTATATCATAGCTGGGGCGCAACTCACCTGGTTATATCCTCTGTGCTGACAGCGCGTGGTGTGCCCGGTGGCACGGCCGCCAGGACATTTGTCGATGCGTATCTTGAGCCAGGCTCTATATATTATTTATTTTATAATTTTATATGCATATAATTGTTTTCCAATTTATGTATTGATTTTTTTTATTCATTTAAATTTTATTAAATTTTTTTTTTTTTGGTTTTTTTTTTGGTTTTCAATCAAAAATAATAATGCACAACGCGTGTAACGGTAACGTTTACACACAATACACACAAAGTAATGCACACACGTGCATTTATAGAGACATGAAATAGAGAGGGGTAAGGGTAATTAGTGGAGGTCGCGAGTTCACATATATATATAAATTTGTAAAGAAATTTGTAATTGCAGCCACAGGACAAGAGACTCAAGACGAATCTCTCACACGTGGAATATAGTGTGAATAGAAAGTAAAAAAGTTGATAAAAGAAAGAAATTGAGAAACCAGAAACCAACAAGAGAGAGAGAGAGAAAGAGAATAACGAAAAAGGGTGGCTAAGAGAAATCAAAGACTTATCGTTGATAATACGAAATACCTATTTGAATATGAAATAATTTACTTTTGATTGAACTATCCATACTTCACGTACACATATGTTATCGATAAACAATTTCCCTACGGAAATTCGTATAAGAATTTAACATAATATGCATATAGAACGTATTACAAACAGTTATAACCGGAAGGACATCAAATGTTTTCATAAACATATAACAAACAGGCAGAGAAAACGAAGGATTGAAATAAAAAATATAAAAATTAAACCCATAAGAATCGTGTGGAGTGTTCGTTTGTTTTACCGCCTACGACACATTTAGATGTATGTAAAAAGTTGATAAAGATGATCTTATAATAAGCACATAAGACAGACAAAGATAAGATCAAATATAATATATAGATATATATATATATAGAGATTGATGCATGCAAATAAGACGAATGCCATGTTAGATTGGGTCAACATTTGCAGTATTTGGTCAAATGTTTTGATTTGTATTGATTGAATGAACAACACTGGTCTTTGGGGCTAGTGTTGCAAAATGTTTTGGGGTGTTTAACGAACAACACTGAAACACGAGCAGCTTAGCAAGCACGCAAGCAAAAGCCGTGCAAGCTCTCCGTAGAGCGCTTCGAGAATCGAACTGTATCACAACTAAGTTAGATAGAGATATATATTAGATATATATATATATATGTATATACATATATAGGAGGAGTGTTAGTTAGAGAGCTTAAGAGATAGCAGCAATAGTTTAGCAGTTAGTAAAGAGCCCGGTCTAAATTCAGGAATCGCCTTTGCTGTACAGATTTATGTATAAAGGTGTTTAGCCAACCTAAATGAGTATCTATCAGATATGCACATGCATATATAGTACAGATATATGTTTATATATTTATATATATATTGACAATGGATTAGTGTAGGCTAGTAGATGATTAAGGACTTTTTAGCGGCTCTTTTTAGAAATGTAGAGAGAGAGTTGTTAATATATCGAGTTGTGAGTAGTTGAGTAGTTCAAATATGATTCGCTTACGCCTTGGCAAGGGTGATTGGGAACGGCTTTGTTCTGTGCCACCAGCAGCAGCCATTGCAGGCATTGCAAGCTTAGCATTGAAAGCTAAAGCTGGGGCGGAGGCAGAAGCGGAGGCGGGTGCTTGTGGTTGTGGTTGTTGTGTGGTTGCAGCAGCTGTAGCTATAGCTGTGGCTGCAACTGTAGCGTTAGCTGCTACTAAGTTGCTGTTGTTATTGTAGTTGTTGCTTTTGCTGTTGCCGTTGTTGTTGCTGCTGCTGTTGGTGCTGCTGCTGCTGCTGTTGTTATTATTGTTGTTGTTATTAAGATTGTTGCTGCTGCTGCTGCTGCCGCTGCTGTTGTTGACTGTGGCAATATTATGTTGCACTATATGGCTATTACTTGAGCCTAAATTGGTGTTGTTGGTGGTGGATGTGGAGGTGTTGATGGTGGTGGTGGTTGTGGTGGTGGTGATGTTGTTGGTATTGGAAGTGGTTGTGGTAAGAGTGGAGTTGTTGATGACTGAATCTGTGACTGAATCAACAACTGACTGCCCAACATTGTTAAGCGCACCTGCAGATTCCGAATTCACTTGCTGCTGCTGCTGACGTGTGGCTGCCAATTGGGTTTGCGACTGCGAGTGCTGCGCCTGCGACTGCTGGCCAAGCTGGCCGCCCAGGCTGCCGCCCGACTGTGACACACTGCTGGTTAAATGCTGCGTCTTGCCCACAATCAGTGTCGCCTTATCAGTGATTGACTTGAGCGTGCCCACGGCCAACTCATGCGTGACATTCTCCAAATTCTTTTCACTCTGTTTGGGAAGAGATTGAGAGAGTTTAAATTGGAAATCTTGAGATCTAGATATGAGTGCTTACGCCATTGGTGCGAACTGCTATCAGCTTGTCGCCAATTGATAGACGTCCGTCCACTTGGGCGGCGCCGCCATCCATTAGCTTTGTCACGTAGATGCCATTGTCGCCCGGTATATGCTGATTGCCAATGCCGCCGGCAATTGAGAAGCCCAGACCTTTGCCGCCCTTGACCAAATCGATTTCAATCACCTTTGGTCCAGGTGCTGCCGATGCAGATGCCGAGGCCGACGCCGATACCGCCGCGGCGCTAACGCTGTCTTGGGCATCAACTGCAGGTGCTGCGGCAGCTGTGGCACTGCTGGCACGTTTCCGTTTCACGTGTAGCTTAACAATATTACCGGCCTTCTTCAGAGCGTCCACGGCGGAAGCATGCGGCACATCCACCACGGAAACATCATTGACCGAGACAATGATGTCATTGATGCTCAGACGTCCATCGGCGGCTGCTGCACCGCCCGGTATCAGTTTCGTTATATAGATCGATGTGTCGGTGCCAATATGTGGATTGTCCGTGCCACCGGCAATCGAGAAGCCCAGGCCAGAGTTGCCACGCTCCAGCTGGATATCCTCATAGTACCAGCTATCATCGCCATTCACCTGCAGATAAATGAAACGAGTTCAAGACATTAGTAATTGCATTAATATTAATTTCATATTAGACAAATTGCTGGATGAAAGGACGCACACTTAAGCCAATGATCAGCGCTTATTAATTTGTTATTATTATAATTATTTATCTTTTGTGTGTTGCTTGACATGCACATAATTTATTGAAGTTACATTTACGACAAATGATAAGACAGATTCACACACATATATATATAGAGTATATAGTATATATATATATGCATTTCCGCACCGGATGTAGACAAAACACAGGACGTATACAAAGTACAGATAAAAACAGTTGTTTAATTGATGTTTTATTTTGCTTTTTGGTTTTTTTTGTTTTTATTGTTTTAAATGACAAACACTGAATGTGCAGTTGGAAACGCCGCTTACCTTCGTCGAGGATGCCTTGTGTAGCTGAAAATCGCATTGGACCGAGAGAAAAACTTAAAATTGTGAGATAAATCGTTTGCATATCGAATGGTTTACTTTTAGCTTAGGGAGTAAGTTTGTTTTTGGTTATTAAGTGACTACTCAAATGTTAGTTGATCAAGTCTTTCATGGGCAAATTGAGAAGATTTAAGAGTAAAAGGTTACTATCTAGACTTTCCAATTGATATTTGCAATGCTTGGAGTGAAGTTTTCTTTATATTACTAAGAAAACCAAGTTGAGACTCATTTTTCTTACTCATAAAAGCTGACTGACTCATAAAACAAAGTTGATATAAATAAGTAAAAGTGCTAGGGGAGTATCCGACTAAGAGATGCCCGGAAACACTGCGCAGAGATGTTATTGCAATTATGCTACGCTTTAAAAAGTCATAATGACATCCAGATTTTGAGTGGTAGTGCGGGAGTTAATCTAAATTGTAAATTTCCATAATCTATGTATACAATACAGAAACCTAAATAGCAATATATAGCTAAATTAAAAAAAGTATATAAAACTATCGATAAGGTAATGGGATAACTTTTCGAAAGAAAAAGGATACATTTTTATATGCAACATTTATATAGATAACATATCCAGACTGCAGCCACTTCACGTCTAATTCCTATTGGCCTACTACAATATATATATACTTTATAATATCTGACATGCCTTCGTCTGCCTATTACATATATTTTCACAAAACTATCATACACAGACTTCCCAGTTTTAATGAGCTTAGTTTAGGGTATAACAAGTAGAGAAATTTATATCGTAACTTGAGAAACAGAAATAAAATGATTTTAATATGAAACTCAAGAGTCAGAAAATATATAATATATATGTATATATTGATCATCTGTTATATGAAAACCTAAGTGCAGCTTGAACCTACACGTTACAGCAGATGCAATTAGCTTTATGGCGTTAACTGTATTAAATTAATATTATATAGATATACACATATCCATATATATATTATATATTATATATGCATTCATATAAGACGATATTGAAAGCATTGAAATCTTACTTAATATTCACATAGCGGAACTGGAATTCGATCCACACACACACAACCCACCCCACACCGCACAACCCACCCACCCCACTCGACATCTATGTAAACTAACGCAGGCCCCACCCAAAAATCAATCTATAGAAACTTTTGTACGTTTTTGTATGTAACGCACAGACCGACAGCCAGCACAAGATGCGCATTTACAGCTACATCAATGGAATGCCAAAGTTACAAGTTACATAAATGAATTACAACTTTTCGAATATGTGAAAATTGCAACATTTAGAGACAAACATGACAATGCACACAGAGACACCTACACACACGCACACGCGTGAAAAACGAGTTCAATTGATTAGCAACTGGGTGTAGATGAGTTCATTAAGACAAACAGACGGAGAGTCAGACTGACAGACAGACAGACAGCCAGCCAGTTGTAAGTAATTGCAGCTCGAATGCAAAACTGGCTGCGCTCACGTGCGTTTCAAATTGCTTATTAACCTTTGACGTAAGCCGGGTCAACAGGTCAACTGTCTGTCTGCCTGCCTGCCTGCCTGCCTGCCACAGCTACGTGCTGTGACTAATTCGCAGATCAACGTCAAATTGGATCAAATTGTTGCTTAACCCAGCCAACAATGCTCTCAACTCAGCTATGCAAATGGGGGCTCATTTATATGGCAGTTTATTCACCTGTCAAATATTTGACAAGCAGTTGTGCTACTTTGCGATCTAATGAATAGACTCATTAGATTTGAATGTCAAACTATTAACTTGGAGGTAAAATGCATATCATGCGTATGCATATCATGCATGAAAATTAACAGCATGTTAAATATTTGACAAGAACTTGTGCTATATTAACTGGGAGACCATTCTCCTTGTACTGTTAAAGACAACTCTGTGTGCTGCTCTGCCAGTTAAGCTTTTTAGACTTGCTTTAACATTATGTTAAATAATTGACATGTAGATTTTCTGTTTTCTTGCTTTTTGCTTTGCCTTTGCCACCTAAAAGAAATTCAATCAATAACTAGCCGAATTCCTACTGATTAGATTCATGTGGGTCGGGTCTATGCTTTATAATTCAATTTAATTAAGTTCACTATTTAAAGGTGAGTGAAGGCGCGGGGGTGTCTTAGTCTTATGTAAACAATTACATCAGAATTCAACAATTGGAACTTTATAAAGCCTTTTCAATTGAAGGTCGCTTCAGTGGTTAATGCTTTAGCGGGCATTTTCTCATTCAGGAAAGATATATATATATATATATATATATATATATATATATATATATATATAAATAATAATAAACCGCAAAAGTATTTTCAATTGTTGTGGTTTGCTTTTGTTGTTATGTTTATACATATTTATATATAGTAACTGAACTATATATTATCGGCAACATAGTCTTCATATCAGCTAGCTAGCGCACCTTATCTTATCAGTGAAAATCATATGGCTTTCAAATATGCTTTGGTTTTGGCTTTGGGTTTGCTTTTCGAGTTGGGGTTGGGGTTGGGGCTGGGTTACCTCACGCACACACACACACACACATACACACATATGAGTTCCAGGTCAGTATGTGGCAATTACCGTTTATTTATTTAACGGCAGATACAAGGCAGCAGCACTTGCTAAAGTAGCATGAGTAAATATTCTTTTATAAACAAAAATACAAAAAAAAAAAAAAAAAAAAAAATAGTTACACCTCGAATTAGCAGTTCGTTTAGTTTTCAAAATATGTATACTACAGTCAAGCTTGCCTATAGGATTATACATTACTATATATTGATATATCCTTGCCTCTCTTCTTCTTCTTAATAACATATTTTTAAAGCTTTCAATAGATTAAAGATTTCGAACTCTTATTATGATTAAAGAATCTGAATAGTTGGGAATCATATGATATGTGGATTTTTATAGTAATATATGCCAATAATATAAATAAACATTGCAAATTTGAATTTTTTGTATTTTAAAAAATATTTAAAATTTTCCATAAATTTTTTGTATTTTATTAAAATAAAATTTTAAAAATATTTCCTATAAATTAATAAAATAAAAAATATTTTTTTCCATTAAATTTATTTATTTCAAAACAAAATATTAATAATAATGAAAAAATTTCTTTTTAATTGATTTACTGCTTCTATTACACTGATCATAGGTGTACTTGTACACATGCAGCTATGTACACACATACACACATATATGTACACATAGGCTCCAAATATGGCTCGCTGAATTGCCACCAAATGAGAATGAGTACGAAATGTTTGGGTGTGGATTATACGTCCTATGCTCTCTCTCTGTCTCTTTGCCACTCTCTCTCTCTCTCTCGCTCGCACTGCTGCACACTGCTTTTGGTCTGATTGGAACCCTGTGACGATTTGACGCAGAGCCAACTGCATGTCTATATGTAAACAATGCCAATTTTATATATATCTCTCTCTAAATAGGTGTATATCTGAATAAATCGACACCTGCACTTGCACCTGCAGCCAAAAGCAAATCAAAGCTGCCCTCCCCAAATGTGGTTCAATATCAGCATTATTGTCCTTCCGTCTGGCTGCCAAAGAAGGCAACAAATAACCCAAACTGTATACAAATTAGAAAACGTGATTCGATTCCAGAATTTAGTCATATATATGAATAACATATATACGAATAACTTAAATACATATATATTTATATAAAAATATATATGCATATATTTAACATTTATTTAAAATCCAATTATTACTAATTATCAAACAAATTTAGCTAATTAAGCTCAAATTAGTTCTTCATATCGAGCACCCACTGTAGTTAAATAGATTTGAGTTTGTGTCTGCTTATTCGAGCAAACACCGTTAGGAGAGCCCATTGAGCTTTTGTTGTTGCTCAAGGCAGCGCCGCCAAATGTGAAGACGAGCGAGTTCTATTTTGAGCAAATTGTGCGATCTAGCGAGGGAACAAGAGAGGGAGCGAGAGATCGAGTGCGAGTGCAAGAGACTAGATGAGTAAACGAACGTCGTGTTTACACACACGCACACGCACATGCCGATGAATATGCATACACGCATACATGCAGGCACAGTTAAGTAGGTGACACTATGCGTGGCGGCATGCAAGAGAGGAAGTTAGAAAGAGCGAGCGCAAGATGCAGCTGTCATTTTTTTTCGCAAATTTACTACTACTTTGCCTACTTGTATATATGTATGTATGTGTGTGTCTTTGTATGAGTATGCATGTGTAACTGGGAGATATTGAGTTGCGCATGCGTAAAGACAATTTGTTTATTCGCTGAAATTCGACATGCGAATGAGATGACAAAGAGAATTTTCTTGTTGCTTTTTGTTGTTATACTTTTTATGCTGTCTGAATATCTGGCGGAATTTAAAAATAAACCATGGAATCATCGTTGAGAATATATAAAAAAAAAAAGCTGGCGTAAAATGAAAATATTGCATAAATAGGGTGGGGGCCAGGGGCAGGGACAACTCGCTAGCAAACATTTGATCTATTTCGCATGCAAATTTTTTATTTATAATTTTTATTTATTTTTTTTTTATAAATTTTGCACTTTATTTTATTACCGAATCCAAATTGAATAGTGATGAGACTTTTTTAATGAAGCCACCGCCGCCGCCGCCGCTGCTGCTTCCATCCTGACGCTTCTTTTTGCGTGTGGTCATATTATTATCACAACGCGCTCTCTCTCTCTCTCTCTCTCACAGCAATGAACGTTGCACGTAACGTAACACAATCAGAAATGCCGGTTGAGTGACGTCGCAGTCGCGTAAACGTTTACGTTAATTATTGTTACGTTGCAACGTTACGTTCGTTCACTACGTGCTAAGCAAACAAAATGTTATAAATTTCCCTTTAGCTTTGCGTTTAATATCAAGTATAAGCAGACACACACGTACACACGCCCACAAATACACACAAGCGTATGTTACTTGCACTCTTGCCGCCGCCGCGTGACTCACAACGAGCGCTGACACTAACAAGTGTCATCCACACAAGACGCAAAAAATAATTTAAAAAAAAACGCAACAAAAAATATAAAGTAAATAATAACAACTAATAAATATGTAAGAACAACACAGAGAAGCGGCGCGTTGCCAACGTGAGCGAGTTCTAACTACAACTATCGCTAAAAACTTGCTGGGCACCGTTTGTTCCGTTTCTGTTGCTGAGCGTGAGAGAATCTTCTAATCACACACACATACACATACATATAAGTTATGCTTTCCAAATTACATACACACGTATATTTATTTATTGTTTGCCAGAGCAAATAGCAACGCTCTCGCTCTCGCTCTCACTCTCTGTGTGTCAACCGCCGACTATTTTGGTATTTTTTTGCGCTATGCCTTGCATGTGTATAACCTACATACATACGTATGTCTGAATGTGTGAGCGTATATGTACGCGGTTCTGACGAATGTAAAAAACTAAAAAAAAAAAAAAAAAGTAGCGCAAGCTAAAGGCACAACTTTAAAACATTTTATTTGTTTTTAGCCAATTCTTCTTCATTGATTACACTTTGTTATGGCAAACATTAATATTTTATACACAAAAAGTTTTGCTTTTGTTCTGGACTTTTTTTTCAGGTCACTTTCAAGCACATTTCTATATGAAACACGCACCTTTCTACTCGCGTTTCGCATTGATTTTGTATATGGGCTGGCTGGCGCTGATTTTCACAGACCGTTTTATATATTTTCTTAATGCGTTTACGCCGCAATTATGCGATGCCTGCTTCTTTTCCCGTGTTGTGTTGTTGGCATTTTTCTAGCGAGCCAGCGACTGACTAGAGCTGCGCGACGGTTCGATTGTTGCCGAGCCCACAGCACCGACCCACCTCTAGCATGCTAACAAACTATCGTATCGTATAGTGTTTTGGTATGCGTAACCGGTTATATTACCGCTCGCTGAGACATCAACAGCACCAAACGTTATTGTAGAGCCTCGAATTTTTATAAACTATACGCTCGATTAATAATGCACGCTAATTAAAATTTATGTTTACATACGATTGCACATTGACACGCACGATTCGTAAGCAGCGACGTGTTTACTTTTTACATTTTTATCAAGGGAGTGACGCTTGCGCTTTGATCGCTAGAGACGGGACTAGAGATCGATAGCTTTAAGCCCGCTTACCGATACCGCCTATCGATCGCAGCGACCAGTGTTGGCAAACAGTTTTCAAGCGTAGATCAGAGTTGATTGAAAGCTGAGCGCGAAATGACAAATATTTAAATCGGGATTGTGCAAAGGCAACTAGTGGACAGGTGAAACCGATTAAAAACTACAAAAATGGGTCAACAATTAAACTAAATAACAGTTATAGTGTAGGTAAGTGACAAACACGACATCATATACACAATTTTGTCTGCAGTATTAGAGTGAAATAGTAAAGAAATCTATTTAATATATAAATATTTGTTTATTAATTTTAAAAATAAGAAAAATAAACATATAGTAGTTAAAATAATTATACAAACCATAAGAGTGTCAAATCAAACAATCAGAATAAAAACTTGGTATTAGAGAAATCGATTCAATTTTCGTTTTTAATGGCTTATTAAATACATAAAGTTTATAATCTTATAATAATACATAATATAATAACAGAGACATGCCCAAAATTATAGATGATTAATCAACAAATCAAAAATATTGAAGTATTTAAAATCAATTTTGATTGGAGAAGAGCATGATAGGAGAGATATGAGAATAGAGGGCAAATATAATATTAATACAAAAATTATGATGAACATTAACTAACAATAATAAGGAAAGAAAACAATAAAAAAAAAACACTGGTTAGGCTTCAATTACAATTAATGAAATACTCGGGAAGGCTGTGTAAGAACAACAGTTTGAGCGGAAACGGAAACAAGCGGCATTGGCAGCCATTTTATTTCATTCAAGCGCAATTAACTATGGCGATTATGGCCTTCCGGTCTTTAAGTTTATTGTTATTATGATTTTTATTTGATTTCAGCATGTTTTATGGGTATCGAGTCATTGGCTCTGCCCTTTGGCTGTTTTTGTTTCTTTTTGTTCATAATTATCCTCGTTTCGAGCATTAGTGTGTCATGATTGAGCTTTAGCTATGGCAGTGAGCAAACATAATTCATTCAATTGCAGCCACTTACTATCTGAGTCCCGCTTCTAGCCGCTGTCGCGGACTGTGATTGGCTAAGGTGTTGCTGTTGCTGTTGTTGTTGCTGCAACTGTTGCACCACCTGCTGCTGCTGCTGTTGTTGCTGGGGTGAGCGCGAGTTGCGCACCTGTTGAATGACAGCATCGTCGGCTGCAGCATCTTTGGCAGTCTCGCAATCAGACTCAATGCGCATGCGTTGGTTCTGCGAAAGATAAATATTTAGATAAATTAAAGAATGCATTCAGATACGACAGGCGGTTCAAGAAAATGCTCAAATGGCACTTGAAGAGACATAAGAAACAATAAATCACTTTAATTGCTAGAAGATCTTCACTCATTCATAATAAGAAATTAAATATTGAGTTATAAAAGACGCAAATCTTATACATATTACCTTAACAACACTAATTAATGTCTAATTTAAACTGTTTTTTAAAAATACGTTAAAGTTTATCGATAACGCAATCTAACTGGCCGTTAAATCTTATTTAAATTAAATTCTGGCAGCGCCGTGCTTAGGTCTTGCCAGCCACATATTTCCCTTTTCCCTAATTGCCTGCTTAGCATAAATGTATAAGTGAAATATAAGACGGCTGCCTTACGTTCGAACAACAGCAAACGTAACGGCCGCTAACGCTGCTGCTGCCATCGCCGTCGGCATCGATTTCCTGCTGCTCCTTTGCTTGCTTCTCCTGCAGGCGAGATTTACGCTGCTGTTGCTGTTGTTGTTGTTGCTGCTGCTGCTGCTGTGACGGTGGAGGCGGTGCAGTTAATTGACGTCGACGTCGACGCATACGTACCGGCGACCGCGCGCCCACATAATTGGAGAAACGTCGTCGCGAATGCCGCACTATCGATACCCAGTCGATCATGTTGCGAAAAGTACTTTTTTATTTAGTTCGGGCTTTAAAAATTTCCCACAGCGTTGCATTTACAATTCTGCTAACATACATACAAGCGTACACGCAGACATCAACGAACACGCACAGCACTGGAATACAGTTACTTTTTATGTATTTTGAGCGTGTTGAATTTACAGCTTGTTATGCTTTGCCTAAGTACATATTGTAATACACAGTTATTGAATAAAAAAAAAACGCTCAAGAGCAAAAGCAAGCAACAAGTTGTGTGTGTGTGTGCGTGCCTCAACAGCCACCCTCAAGCTAAACTTTCATTTTCAACAATCCTCAGCCTGAAGCTGCTGCTGCTGTGTGCGTGTGTGTGTAAGCATAAAAGAAACAGGAAGAAATATGTATGTACATATCTATGTAAATCTCGTATACAGCTTGCGTGTGTACATACATGTGTATGTGTGTGTATATATACAGTAATTGCACATGTATTCATTTCCCATAGATTTTTTGTTTGCTTGCTTGACTTGATTTTAACGTTACGTACGAGGAGGAATATTTTTACCTATTTATTTTGTCTGTTTACGCACACACAAGCACAAATACATGTATGTATGTATGTGTGCATTGTATTTGCAATAGACTAAAAGTTCACATGTCGAACAGCCCGAGAAGACATCAAATAAAAATCTGGCAACTCAAGCAAGGCATGTGTAAGTATATATGTAAGTACATATATATGTGTGTGTAGCTATACACTCAGCGTCATTTCTTTAGGTACACTTAAGAATTTATTAATTGTTTGATAATATTATATTGAAATTGCTTTTAATATAATCAAAGCAGCAGAGAATTAGACGTACTAATGAAGGAGTGGCCTCAAATTCCGCCTGAATTCACTCGCAAATTGGTCATAGCTATGGCAAAGCGATTGGGTAAATAATTAACAAATTTATTGTTCTTTTTGATGAAAAAGTGGCAATTCTATTGTTTGTTCCGTTTGTATATAAAATTCTGATTTTTTAGTTTTTTAAATTTAAAAAAAAATATATATAATAAAAATCTTAGTAAAAAAATTGTTGGATTTTATTTGTAATGAATGTCTTATTTATAAATAAATAAAATTTTTTCAATATTATAGCTAATAATATTTTTTGTTGTCAAACTATGCTTGTACGCATAGTTATTCTGGCATGTGTATATTAAATTTTATATTTTTGAATAATTTTAAAGATTTTTTGCACTGCATATATGCAAAGGTATCGGAGTGTATGTATGTGTTTACTTTGGGGTGGACCAAAATGTGCGCTGACATATACATGCATATCTTGTAGTTGAAATCTGTTTGTATGCGTGTTCCAAGAATTGGAAATTTTCATATATATATACATATCTATTCAGATATAGATATGTAAGTATGTATGTACATATATATGTATATGTATCTATGGAAACTGCATATTCGTAATCCTTCAAAAATTAATTCCAAAACTTTTTGCTCTTTGCTATGTTTTTTGATTGGATTAAGCTTTAGATTGCGTGACTGATCGAAAGGCGAGCCCATAAATCAACAGGAATATAAATATGTATGTGTATATATTTGTATATGTATATGAATGTATATAGAACCAGTATAATTCGGTTATCACAATAGAAAAAGCCGCGTTTCTTGGCGCTTCTATCGAATGTGCGCGAAAAACTGGCGTAAGACAGACAACAAAGACGAACGCGACGACGGACGGCAGTGAAGCAAGATGCCAAAACAAAATAAAATAAAACAAAACAGAAGAGTAGGATATATACATAGACTTATATACATATATATATATATATATAGATATAAGTATATAAATTGTTTAATAAGTTGCCCAATGCCAGCGGAGAAAAGCTGAATGAAAAGCCCAAAGACGAGCGAATTAATGTACATATAAATGTGTACATATACGTATGCATATACACACATACATATGTATGCATGTTTATCACTTGTACAGTTGTCTGTGCACAAGTGGAGAGACATCGAAAATATTTTGTGAAAACATTGCCAAGGCGTATACGTAATATGCAGTAAATACAATAATATATTATATACATATGTATGTACATATATACACCTATATATACATACACATACACATACATGCCTACAGGTAAAACCATTTAGCGTTGAGATCAGCGCACAATTTATACCCTTTGTAAACTATGGCAACGCTTAGCATTGACAGCATCAGCATGACACTTGCTAGTTCGGCAGCGTAAGGGCGTTAAAGCGAGATAGCAACATGTAATTAGCAGAGCCTAGCAACATTGATGCTTAACAGCTGTTCGCCGGATGCCTCTGTGTGTGTGCGTGTGAGTGTGTATGCTGCACTGGAAAGAGTGCAATTTGCAATGTGCCAAAAAATTTTAATTGTATTTGTGCGCGTTGCTAGTGTTGAACAATTATGTATATAAAATGTATTAATTATAAGGCAGGGTATTTTTTGGGACATTTTTTCAAATACCAATGTACACAAATCGAGTTGTAATTGAATTTTTTCAATTAATTCAATTTATTAGTGGAAATTTATGAAATATTCACACACGCGCGCCAAAGGTGGTTAAATCGTCGTAGCTAACCAAGTTTGAAATGCCGGGTAATTTGCAGAGACGATGGGCGCAGCAAGACGTTGGCCAAAGACGAAACAATAGAGACGGCGGACGGGCGACAGGAAGCGGAGACAGAAAACAGAGACGGGGACAGTTGACGGATACGCGAAAGTTGTGCGACTCGACACGTCGACAGCGCTGCTGTTACTGCCACGCGCGACGCACGAAGCGCCAACGCCAGCAGCAACAGCAGCAGCAGCAGCTAAAGACGTCGTTAGTGTGCGGGGTGGTGCAGGGGGAGGGGAAGGGGGACGGATAGGGGGCTGTTTGCAGAAAGGTCTGTATTGGGCGTTTGAGAAATGTGCCGCCTTGTACTAGTTAATACGTTAAGCACGGCTGTTGAACAATTGATGATATTGCATTTGTTGCACGAGCACATCCTTGAGCACACACACACACACAGCCAACCAGACACACACAGAGGCACGCCGTCATCCATATCAGTTATCGGCGTTGCAATCAGGTCATAAGAAAATCAGCTAAAGCTGTCGCTATATTTGCATAGGCATAATTTACAATTTTAGCATATGTACACACGTTTGACTTACGTTGACTTTTACGTTTTACGTTAACGTACTACGCATGTCAACAGCACACAATACGTACCTTCGCCTGGATATCGCCTGTACAATAACAAAAGCATCGCGTCGGCGCAGGACAAACGGACGGACGGACGGACGGACGAACGACTGCCGAACCCGAACCCGTACCCGTACCCGAACTCGAACCCGAATCCGGGCCACGACGAGCTAAAGCGTGACGTTCCGCTATGCCAGCCACCCACTTGTACAACATGTTCCCGTTATTCTGCCCCTGACTGGGTCAACACAAATCATGTTGCAAATACAAAACAGACGACGCTAACAGTTAAGTCCTTATCAAATTTAAAACTGTTTGTATGAGTGTGTGTGGGTGAGGGCGTGGGTGTGTGTACCCAACGGTTGCTTGGCTACACACAGACCCACACAAACAGCTTAAGCAGAGGCAGCCAGGGAAAGGGAGAGGGAGAGAGGGCGAGAGCGAGGGCGACAGTGAGGGCTTGCGATAAAAGCAATCAGGGCTTGTATTACAGTAAAAACCTGTAAAAGTGACCCGCCTCAAACGTTTTGACACTTGCCTAGTTGGGCACTTCCTGAGCAAAAACTTTGCTTTCGCTTCCTTTGCCTTTGCCTTTGCATGCGAACAGCATACCGATTTCAACTTTACGCTCCTTTACGCACGCAAAGAAAAACTTTTAGTTTGCTAAGCTTTTATATATACACTTGTATATATATATTTATATATATAATATTTAGATATATATATATATATATATTTAGCTGTTGATATTTATGTAGCAGTAACGCCATTAGCAGCCGCCCAGATCTCTCACCTCGCAATCAATCAATCAATTAAAGTAAAGTCATCATTCAAACACAAAACTAAACAAAACAACATTTTGCTTTGTTTATCAGGGAATATGAAGAAAAAGTTTATCTGCTGCTTCATTTCAATTAATTATGTCATAAAGTTAGTTGACTTATGACATATATAACTAGTTATTAGCAGATAATCTATATTGAGAACCTAACTAAAATTATATATATATATATAATATATAATAATATCGTCATCAGCATAGCGCGTTGATGTTGAATGTTGCGTGTGTGTGTGCATATATGTTATGGCTTGATATGTATGCTTCATATGATTAGAATAGTTACTCTGGAGCGAGTTCAGGGTATATCCTAGTCGTGCACTGTCGATAAGAGTGAGTTGACAAAGAGCTTGAAGAAGATTCCTAGACAAGTCTTTAACGTACTGCTTTACAGGTATACAACTATAGCAGAGATAAACTTAAATCTATATATTTTTGGCATATAACTCTATATGTCTTAACTCTATATATATGCCTTAAGTTAAGAATTACTCAGAATTCTCTCTGTATATATATACAGAAATGTTTTTGCATGGTTATCAATAGACATATGATGGATATATAGTATATGAATAGTATATGTAGTTGTATGGATAATGTTATTTATGATAATGTTAATGAGTTAATGTTAATGCGCTTACCAAAATCTCTTCCAATTCATTTTTAAATGTTCTGCTCAAGGCCTCGGCATGCGCGGCCGCGTTCACCGTTTGATTAAGATTTGAACTTGGATTGGGATTTGTGGCATCGTTGTTAAATTCATAGACGCAATTGCGATTTAGATTGGTAGTTTTTATAAACTGCATAGTGGGTTAAGTAGATAGAAGATTAAAGATATAAGATAGAGACAGAGAGATAGATACAGAGAGAGAGAGAGAGAGAGAGAGAGAGAGAGATACAGAAAGAGAGAGAGAGAGAAATAGAGAGAGCAGCATGAGAATAGAGTTCGAGTTGGCTAAACAAAGTTTGAAAACATGAAAACATATGTAGATCGGGTGTTTCTATATATATATATATAAGGAAGTATAAATTATATAGATTGAAAAATGATTATATGATTAAATGATTCCAAAATATACCTAAAATGATATCGAAAACTCTAAGACACGCACTCTTCTATAACTATACAGAGAGGATTCCTATAACTAAATACGAGACAACACATACAGATAGATATATATTTATATATAAAGAAAAAAAATACATATATAAATCTAAAAACTAATATTAAGTTTGAGCCACAGAGTTCATATAATAATAAAACTTTGCAGCTCAACTTATCTACGACATAGAGTCTAATTACAAGGATCAGTCTATTGATCCATAAGTAGAATAGGTATATATATATATATATATATATATATATATATATACTATATAGTCAAGTCTTTCCCTACTCACATCGGCTATCTTTGTCGCTTGTCCATCCTTTTCCCATTTGGTCGCAATTTGCAAGGTTTCGGCGGTCTTTTGTTGTATGCTCTTTGAGTCATCCAATAAAGTTAATTCATAGAATTCTTGTATATCTGTAAGAGATAAAGAATTATTAGTATTGTATTAATAGTATTATATAAATATATATTTTGCTATTAGATCTTTCGATAAGGATTCGTTTGATATGTTTTGAAAATCTAGAATAAATTTGAAACTTTTTATAGGAAAACGTATTTTATAGCAAGTTTCTTGTGTTGGTCCACTTTACAGGGTATATATAGGGTAGCTTTTGAAGTTTTACATAATCAAATCTACCCTGTTAACTTTTAACTAGCCTACTTTACAGGGTATCTATAGAATAGTTTTAGAAGTCTTAAAAAAAAAGTTTTTGATCAATTTCAAATTCTTGATCAGAAAACGCTTTCTATAGCTTAAATTGTCTAGTTTACAGGGTATCTATAAAATCCTAATTCTCTAAAAGAATATATCTATCTATATTTGCAGCACGAATACTCAAAGACATTTTTCTTGAACTCAATTTGAATGTTGTATATCGCCTTGGTGGAGGTGGAAAATAATATCGTCAGTCGCTGGGCATATAAAACAGTTTTTAGGTCAAGCCTCAGTGGGTTGGTTCGCGGTTCTCTGTGTGTATAGCGGGGGCGGTGCCACGCCCAGCTCATCAATAAGCCCAAAGTCAAGTGGCCTAAATGTAAAAATGTGAATGCGTCCATTTAATTTCCTGCACACGTCAATATCCACAGCTCTGTCCATGGACAAGGCAATGTGAGTGGCCAGAAGGAAACGGAATGCATATAACTATGGCTATATAGCACATACAAAGCCCCACCAGCCCGACCAGCCCCATCCCCAAGATACATTGTTTTGTGTATATATAGCTAAGAGTTGAGTTGACTGTCGACAAGTCGTTTGTTTATGCAACGCTCGACTCGAGTGTGTATCAAGTTATGGATCCGATTTAACGAGCTGCGTCGCTTCTTTTCGCTTGACTCAGCTCAAAAGGAGGAAGAAGAAGAATCAAGAATAACAGAGAACTGTACACAGCATTTGGCAGTTTTGGATGAAACCTGATGCCAAACAGCTAACGACTTATCAGCTCAAGCATATCTTGAACAAATATTTAAAGTTATTCTAGAAGCAGCTCGCACGCCAGCCAGACAAAGTTTATATTGAGTGAGCTTAAGCAGATGAGAAGATATAGATGTACATATGTATATGTTTGAGGGAAGTTTCGACAGATAAAAACATAAGCCTTATATATACATATTTATACTGAAGTTGTGCAATTAAAACTTTTCTTTACATATGCATATAGCTCGGTAGCTAGCTAGGTAGATATGCCTTAAAGACGGCAATGCAGCAGTAGCTGAACAAGATCTGATAAATAGGTTGGTTAAGGCGTATAATAATTGATGGGGATTATCTTGAAGGGCTTTCAAATAGATATTCATGAATAAATAAATGAATATTTTTCGAAAAATAAACTAACTTCGCAATACTTTTCGAATAGACCTTATAGACCTTGTATATATATCAATAAACTTATTGTAAATATCAATATATATGTCTCTTATATATCAATAATATATATATATATATATATATATATATATATATATATATATATATATATATCAATATCTCTTCTTCGACACTCACCTAGCAGCGCTTGAAATAGGCGAGACTTAAAGATGCGAATCACACGCTCGATGGCAATACGCAGCGCACGATCCTGTGGCTCCGAGAGACGTGCATGATAATCCTCGAGCAATTCAAGGGCTCGATGAGCTTCTGCAAATTAGGAAAGAAATTTGAGTATTACAATGGTTTAAATTATCTATAAATATATATATAAAGAAAATCTTGAAACTATATCAAAATCAAAATATATAAACATTTTGATATACATAAACTATAATATATATAAAGTTGCAATTGGAAATGTGATTTGAATTTCACTGAAATGCGTGAAATTGAACTAAATTCTCAAACAAAGTTTGTCATTTCTATAGGTATTTCCCAAATATTTCCAATTTCTATAGATATTCCCTAAATACTACCCTTTTCTCAATATATTCCTTAAATATTTCCCATTTCTCTATATATTTCTTAAATATTTCCCATTTTGATTGCATTTTTGTTCCAATTTCACAAACTCTTGCGGAATATAAGTGAAATGTTTCTACTTCTTCTTCTATAGACTCTATTCTAGAACTTTGTCTTTCTATAGCTGTTTGGCCAATCATTCAATTTACCTAGACTAAACACCTGCATAACATATGGCTCACTTTGTGTGTCAAGGAAACGTTCGTCCGTTGCCAAAGCCCCTACAGCTGCGGGCGCTTCCTTCACGAGCAACTGCTGCTGTTGCTCCTGCTGCTCCTCCTGTTGTTGCTGCTGCAGCTCGAAAGCTTCAAGGGAGCTACAAAAGCGATTCAGCTCAATGCGCAAACTCTCCGAGCTGCTCGTCGTAGATGCCAGTTCTTGGCTGGAGGGAATGGGCAGCGCATTGGCACCTTTGGGTCGACGCAAGCTGCAGCTCTGCGCTTCGAAATCTTCGCGCGAGACATCGTCACTCTCGGACTTATCGAAATAGCCGGACTCCACATCCGGCGTGCGCTGCTCCGCCGTCGAGGCCAGCATGTGACCATATTCCAGCAGATCCTGGGCAGAGTAAAAACATTCCACAGATTCTCGCACACTTTCGCTATACTTGGCAATCAGTGGCTCGGCAGGCACTCGCTGTCCAGGTGGCTCAACAATGGTTGTTTGTTGCTCCAAAGCTGTTGCCACTGACATGTCAACCACATCGACATCCACCTCGACATCGATTTGCTGCTGCTGCTGCTGCTGCTGCTGCTGTTGTTGCTGTTGTTGCATTTCTATGGCTTCCGCTTGCATGAGCACCACAAGCAGTTGCTCTGCCGTTGATTGCACTTGTTCCGCATCGATTCGCCTAATTGGATCGATCAGATCTGATGAATCCTCATCATCATCATCGTCGTCGTCATCATCATGAAATGTTTTATCATCGCTGCTTAGCAGCTCCTCATTGGGATCGCTGCTCTTTTCCCTATCCGAATCCGTATCCGAGTCCATTTCTTACAATAACAAGCCAAGTCAAGTCAAGTGTTCCGTCAGCACTTGCTCTGTGCGGAGACGTTGTCGTACTGCCCTATTATACCCATCCAAATAAACCATCTACCATCTACACGATTTCTCTGTGAGTGCGACACTAGTTCAATAAATCAATAAAGATTGACTTAAAAAAAAAAAAAAAGTAAAAAAATGACAGAAAGCAAAATTAGTGTCTAACCCGACCCGCCCCCCACCTTGCCTAGCCCTTAGACCGCCTGGTTAACCGCTCACCTGGCAACACCTGCCCACACCTGCATCTACTCTCCATTTCAGGCCAACTATTTATGCTTTCTACCTTTGTCATTTTGCATCAGTTTTCGTCACAGTTTCAGGCTTTTCGCCTCGACAGCCATTTACAAATCTTTTGGGGTCAGCGCACAGCAAACATGGATGACATTGCCATAAAGTCGTGCACACACACACACACACACACACACACACACACACCTGCATGTCTTACCTGTATCTACATCCACATCTATATCTGTTTCTATATATGTATATATTTATCTTTTATATATGTAACTATTTTGGCGTCTTGGCAATGCACGTCACATACTTATGCTGACCTTCGTTTATTGCCCATTTCGAAAAGTTTGGCAACATTTGCTTGTTTCTAATTTGTCTCATATACCCTGTAGTCTATGCGAGAAAGCGGGCATAATAGGCTAATTGGTGATGACTATGACTATGAAGCATATATATATATACATCATATATATATAGTAATAATAATATAATTTTTATCATCATCATAAATTTATAATTTTCCCTCACATACCCTGTACTTTATAAATAACGGGTATAATATTTTGGTATATATATGTGCAAGCAAAGTCATATTATCATATATAGTCAGAGATCTAAACGTGTTTGGCTTTGCTTTTACGTGAATCTGCAGGGTATCTTTTAGTTGTGTATACCCCTCTAACAATAGTTAAACGTATTGTGTTGTTTCTGCATATTCTTCTATTTGTTGTGGATCAGTTTAGATGCAATAGACGTAGACATATATGCATAGTATATATCAAATGGGAAATATATATGAATATATATAATATGTACTTGAATGGGTAATATCAATAGAATATATAAATATATATATGTAATATCAAAAGAAGATGCTAAGTTGTGTATATCTGCTAATAATATATGTATGTTTACATATATTTATATTAACATATTTCCACAAAGATAAATAATAATAATAATAATAATTCAAGAACATTTTAATTATCTTCAAGAATTTATCACAATTTTGTTTCTCATTGCACAACTTGATGAATGTACATGAAAAGCTGATGAAAAGCTCTACAAAATTTTCCAATTTTGTTTTTTTAATTATTAAAATTGTTTATTAACAAAAGGAACGCCTCATAAAGTCTATTTGTATTTATTTTGCGCAATTTAGTCAATAAATTTTTTATTTGATTGCATAAATAAACAAAGAAAAGCAAGAGTCGGGCATAAACGACTGCTAAATACCCGGTTATGTTAAGAAAAGAGCTAAGTTAAAGATAGATCTACTTAAAATGTATTCAAATAGTTTAAAGATAGATATATTTTAAGAAAAATAAGTTTATTGAAGTAGATTGAAGATATATCTATTTTAATAAATCTACCCTAGATCTAATCTACATTAAGATAGATCTACTTTCATAAATTTAGCTCTAGATCTATCTGTAGAGCTGGTCAGCAGGCGATCAACAACTGCAAACTGGACGTCGCTAAACAATATATTTGTAGTTTCTATTTTTAAGATCTGTAGAACAACATAGATCTCGTAATACCCAATCTATCCAAACATTCTTTAACATTTTCCTAGGCGAAATGCAAATTTCAATATATTCCAGTCTCTTAACATTGCACAAAGCCAATATACTCCTCTTACACTTCGTCAACGAGTAAAATAAATATTTGAAATTCGTATAAATATATATCTTTTGAAATAAATTTGGGAAATAAATAGCTTACCTTGCTTTTTCACTGGCATTTTGTAGCTGTTGTTGTTGAATTTGTTGTTGCTTTAGTTTTTTGTTTGTGTATTTGAAAGTCGTTAAACTCTATATATATACATATATACATACAGACATATACATATAAGTGTATAGATATACATATATATATAGCTATATATATATATATCACTTTACTTTAATGGACTATGCTGTAATATTTGAGTTGTTAATAAATCATTTGTATAAATATTTATATATATAGATATAGATTTTGTTCCACAGCTTTTTACATACATATACATGTGTATGTATGTATGTATGTATGCTTTTTTTATGTACATAAATACATATACATTGAGACATTTATATGTTTGTCTATGCTTTTGTTTTTGTTTATTATTTGAGTGTTTAGTTGTAAACTCTATATATATAATCACTATTTATTTACTATACATTTTTATTTCTCTTTTTTTATTATTTTATTTAATTTATTTTTATTATATTTTTATGTTTTGCTTTAATTTAAGTTCAGTTTTAAGCTCTAAATATATAATCACCATTTTTTTATTATATTTTTATATATTTTTAAAATTTTATTTATTATTTTATTTTTATTTTACTTATATTTTTTCTATATATTTATGTTTTTTCTTTAGCCTTTGACATTTACATTTATAATTTCAATTTCGTATTTTAATGTCACAAAAAACTTTGAACTTTTTTCACTGTGATTGACGCATTTTCATTTGCATGTGTGTGCGTGTGTGTGTGTGTGTGTGTGTTATTTTGGGGCACGCATGTGCACATAGGAAATGAAACTGATTTCAATTCATAATTGAACTTTTGACTGAAATAAGAAAGAAGCAAAAAAAAAATTAAACATTTATTGAAATTTCAATTTCAATTTCCATTTCAATTTCGATTTAAAATATTCACATTTAAATGAAAATTTCACGCACACACGCTCAATTGCATTTGTACCGCAAACAAAATAAGAAAATAAATGAGAAAGAAATTTGAATGTTGAAATTTTTGTCGCCCCAAAAAAAATGTTTTTGTCGTTGGCGTTGCGGCTATTGTCTGATTCCTGGTATTCGCCGTCTGCTTTGACGGCTGTATGTACACACACACACACACATACACATACACAATTGTACATACTCATATACGCCTCTTTTTGTGCTATTTCAGCAAAAATCTCTTTCTGTGCGCAAATAAAATATCTCTATGTCTTTTCGGATCACTCAAATATTAAAGAATATTTCCTATTTTTGAATTGTTAGGGAAACGAACGAAATAACTGATTGGCTCAACGCGTGCCGCCCCTGACCATTGCAGGAATACTACGCTAATCATGCTCGAAAACCGTTAAGCGTCGCACCCGCGCCCGCTCGCAGCATAGCAACTGTCTCTTGAGTGAGTGAGCAGCTAAACGAGCGTGTGAGCGCGTCTGTCGTGAGCAGTGTTGCCAGCGTTCACTTGAGAGTTGGAAAAAGAACGAAGGAAGGAAGAAAAAACGGAAAAGAAAATAAGCAAAAATGTGAGCTAAGTAGCACACGGGCAATTGCAATTGAAGTATTTCTAAGAAAATTTATGTCTTGAGAGTATGCTATGTATATTAATGTGGTGATATTTAACAAATTTAAATTGCCGCTGATCACAGCACTAATATTCAGAATAATAACAAAAAATAATTTTGGCATTTGAACTGCTCAAAACGAGCGTTGCCTCTAGTATTTTCACTCGTTCTCTCTGTTTTACTTTTCAAATTGCCGCTGATCACAGCACTAATATGTAAAAATAATAATAAATAATAAAAAAAAAAAACAATTTGACAACACTGTTTGCATTTGAAGTGCTCAAAGGGACGTTGCGACTCGTACGTTTTTCACTCGTTCTCTCTGTTCTCTACGCTGTGCTCTCCTGAGTGACTTTGCCTTGGCATGTGTGCATTAGATCGTGTATAACTGTTAGTTTGCTGTCAGCTGATACGAACATAATTATTGTGTTTATTTGCCTTTAATAGGAAATTGAAGACCATATTTATTGTGCATATATGTATGTACAATGTATGCCTGCATGTACATATATTCCTAGTATTGCTAACACATAATATCATTTACCAATTAGCTTCATTTTTATATGGACATAATTAACTCAACAGACACTGACCTTTATTAACAGCGTCTTTTGTTTTAAGTAATATGCATATTACTTAAGACAATAGAAGCAGGCAAGCGCAGAAAAAAAGCGAAAGCAAAGCGTAAAGCCGAAAGACTGATGAGCGAGAGAGCGCAAATGCGAGCTTAAATATACATGCATACACATACATATAAAGACATGTATGTACATACATATATACATCTTTGTGTGTGTGTGTGCGTGTGGTTAAAGTGGCAACGCCGGCAAGTTCAATCACCTCTAGCTGACTGGAAATGGCATTACACACCGATTACTGTCGTCTTATCCTGTCGTTTGACGATTGATTGCCGCCAGCGTGCTTTTAATAATTTATATTTGTGGCCTATAAGGCCTGCCTGGCTTTCTTTCATTCTAGCAATTACTCTAATTACACGTGGCGTATGATTAATATGGAAAGCCTTTTAATAAGCATACATATTTATAGCTGTTTGGGCCAAATTGCACAACTCAAGCCATGTCAAATATAGTCTGGCTGTAATTAACGCAACTGATGTGCGTACCTAATTTACATGCACACATACATACAGACACATGTATGTAGGTTACACACGTGCTAGCTCGCTCGCTCGCACAGTAGCTCGCCAAGCAGAGCTCATTAAAGTATGCTATAAAAAAGTAGCTCAGTTAGTATTTATATGCTAGTATGCACGTCTGTATGTGTGTGTGTGTGTGTATGTATGTGTATATGTGTCTATGTACGCATTCGATTTCCATTTCGATTATTTAAACGAACAGCGATAAATTTATGCGTTGACCTTGACGCACGTTCGTTTTGAATTTTGATTTACAGTTAGCTGACAGCGAAACTATGTATTTTTCTATGAAAAAGAGAAAATAAACTAAAACTCTGGCAATAAATGCTTGCAATTTATTTATTTGAATTTATGTACGTTATTTTTAGACATGTAGAGAGACATTGCTGTACATAGCTGTACATATAGGTATGAATGTATGTATGTATTTATGTTTTTAGGCAACATTTGAGCAGACGCACATACATATTTACATGTTTTCGTCTCAGTTTTATTATTAAACAAATTTGTGCCAGCCGCATTTGCCGCCAACTATATATGTGTATGTATGTATATATGCAAATAAATACATACATACATACATATGTACATGTGCTGGTGTCATTAATGTTTATCTTATGCACGTATGGCATTTATATATATATTTTAAAATGTTCAATTACTCTTGCTTATGGCAGAAGCAACTCTACAATAATTAATCAAGTTATGCATGCAGGTAAGTTATTATGCGCGATAATTTTCATAGCATACTTTGATGTTACATATACATAACTAGCTTTGTGTGTGTGTATATGTATATATACATACATACATACATACACATATGTAATCAATGCACATATCTGATAAACTGTTTTTTTTTTTGTTTTTTTTTTTCACTCAATATTCGCTTATGCACATATCTAACAAAACCGTTTTTTTTTTTTCACTCACGAACCACAGTAAGTTTTCGACGTTTTCGCGCACCGTTATGAGCTCACTGATGCTCGGGCAGCTGATGCTGCGGCTGTCACGCTACACACACACACAGCCATACACACGGGCATACATGTGAGGGCAAATATGTATGCATGTAGTTGTGTGTATAATTGTATGTATGTACTACATCTAACTGTATTTGATTATTCGCTTACTGCTGCTACGGCTGGGGCACTCAACACTATTCATTTTTAAACAACATCCCTTATACATACATATATGTATATAAAAAAAAATAGATGAAAAAAAATGTAGAAAACACGCACGTTAAACAAATGTACGTACATATGTACATACATAAATACATACATACATACATACACACACACACACTATTTTCCGTTTGTAGTTGTCAATGCAAATTGCATTTGAATGTTTTTTTTTTTTTTTATCAAAATAAAAAAAAAAATAAATAAATAATCACAATTTGTATTACATACACGTACACACACACATCAAAAGGACATGCGTTTGGCACAGGCCTCGAGCATTTTATGTTAAATATAAATAAATTACTGTTGGCGTTCAGCATGAAGCACGTTGAATATATTACGATTTTCTGCTCTCTTATAAGCTCGCTAGTTACTTGGGCTGCTGGCTCTGGCTCTGGCTCTGGCTCTGGCTGTGGCTCTTGCTGTGGCTGCGGCTGTGGCTGCCTCTGCCTATCTGCTTCTGTCTTGCTGCTTGTCTCGCATATTCGGCGCATGCGCACTCTATACATACACACATGCAGTGCAGATAGAGAACACGGCAATTGCAATAAGAACACACACACATGCATACATGGGGCTATTTGTGTGAAGATAGGAAAAAATGTATTGCATACATTTACATGCGTATAAGTGCATGTGTGTGTATATGTGTACATGTAGTATTATGCAGTCCTTGGATATAAGCACTTCGATAACATGCCGGGTCTGCCAGTTTGACAGCAATCGATTATTTGCACGATAGTCGATAACTTGCTTAAATAATATAATTTGATAACATGCACCGTGTCTGCCAGTTTGACACCAATCGATGATTTGCACGATAGTCGATCAATTACTTAAATAATATAATTTGGTTGTATTTTTTAAGCACTTACTAGAAATTACATTAAAAATAATAAAAAGAGTAAAAAAATTGTTTTTCTTAATTGATAATAAATGCAGTAAGTCTCTATAGATATATAAATAAATTGCTGCAGCGATTGCCTGCTATCGATATATTGCCAATAGCTACATACACAATCAGCTGTTTTGAATAAACGTGACCACGAGCAACGTCGCTGTTTGTATTTCTTGTTGTTATGGCGAGAAAACGCAAAATACCTGTACGCAAACACCATGGAGTACGTGATCCGCTCAAGCAAATCGAACAGAAGGAGAAAAAGTATGTATCCAACTATTGTTTATACAGTTTAAAGCATATTTTATATATATTAACTATTCAGGCTGGCCAACGTGACGAACAATCCGCCAACGCAAAACGACGAGCAGCGCGCTTCACACAATTTCAAGCAATTCAAACGCATAGTCGAGGCCGCCAAGTCGGGCAAAAAGCTAAAGGTCGGCTCGATAGGCAAAGAGGACAAACCCAAGGAGACAAAAACCAAAAAAAAGACGACAACTGAACAAAAGTCAAGCAAAATCAAACAATTCGACAATGAAACAGATGAGGAATATCTGCGGCGCGTGAATCGCATAACCAGTGCAGCTGTGCGAGAAGCCCAATACGAGGCGAAATATGGTGTGAATGTCGTGCGTAATCCAACAACGGGCGAAATAACACTGCAGAAGCGACCCAAGAACGAAATCGACGAGCTGCTCAAGCAGAAGCAAAAGGAACGCAGCAATCTCAAGAATGGACGCAGAAAGCCCAATGTGGGTGTCAAGAATGGAATGGATGCGAAGACGCGCAAGGAGCTAATCAAGCGCGCCTTCAAGGAGGCCGACGAAGAGGCGCAGCAGGAGGTGGGCTTGAGCTATAGTCAGCTATATATGTTATATATAAATATATATATTGTATCTCCTTTACAGCCCGCTCCGCTCTCGGAGTACAAGCGAGATGTGTTTAAATTTGGCGAAATTGTGCACGCGCCGCCTGCCCTGAAGACGCTGCCGCGCAAAGCCAACAAAGATGAGACTGTGCCACGACCCGGACGCAAGGCAAATCTCTTGCTGAGATCATTGATGGTCAATGATGGTGCAACTAACGCCACACAAACTTCCCCAGCCACAAGTAGTAAAAAGAAGGCTGCAACTGCAGCTGCGCCCACAAAGCAGCAAATGAAGGGCAAACGAAAGGATTTGCCAGCTGCCACGCGCAACATGCTCGAGGGCGAGCGCAATAAAATGGTGCAGCTCTATCGCCAGCTGAAGCAGCAGCAGCAGAGTGCGGCGCAGCAAGGATCGTAGATGTAGTTTTACTGATAGTCATAAACCGTTAGCTAAACATTGTTTTATGTTTATTTCCTTTTTTTTTACTTAGCAAACATTCAACTTTGCTCAACAACGCAACAAAATAAATAAAAATTGTACAAGGTTTTTTATAGTTATGCCTGCTTTTTGTCTTGTCTTCTGTTTGCTTGCTTTTTTGGGTTTTGTTTTTGGAGTTTTTTGGGGTTTTTCAGAATTTGGAAAGTTTTGCCGCACGCTGAACGACGCAGAATCAAGAATTTGTTCAGAGAATTTGGCTACAATGCCAAAAAAAAAAAAAAAAAAACGCACATCAAACTGCTTACAAGGTAATTTTCGAAATTAGTTAGTTGGGAAAGCACAGGTGTTGCAGGTGTCACAGGTGTCTGCAATTGCTGTTGTTGTTGCTGCAGTTGCTCTTGTTGTTGTTGTGTCCCTCTGCAACGTCTCTTTGACTAGCCATCTACATGCCACCGGAGCTCTGCTTCTGCAGCATTTGCGCAAAGCGCTGCGTTATCAGCAGCGAGGTGTCTATGAATCGATCAACGCAATTGCTGAGGCACGTCTCTGTGGCATGGTCCAGCTTGGTGCTCGGCTTGCCAATGCATTTCTCCCAGCAGATCTCATTGAACTCGTGTATCTGTGTGCATGTGAAATATATTGTATTATCATATTCATATAGATATATATGTAATCACTCTTACCTGTGCATTCACCTGCGCCTTTTGTTTCTCAATCATTAGAAACTCCTGCAGCTCTTTGTCGTTGCCGGTTAGATTCTCAAAGTCGGACATGGCTGCTATTATATATGTATATGTTTATGGTTAAAGCTTTGCGTCAAGTTTTCAGTGAATATTTGTTGTATTTATACAACACAAAATAAACAATTTCTCTTCTCGCCCGGATACTTGAAATTTTTAGTTTTAGTTTTTAGATTTGAGGTTATATAAAGAATTGACAGTGCCTGGCAGTGTTGCCAGATAGCTTGACAGCAAATACCGAGAGAGTGTTGGAAAAGCACGCACAGCAATCACGCAACAAGTTATCGATATGTGCTCCAACGCAAATAACTAGACAAAAACAATCAATGCTAAATACTGCATATTATTTTTTTTTTCTTACCAACCCGCTGTATTTACTACGTAGATAGTTAAAAAAATTTTGAAGAAAAAAAAGTGCAAGTGTGTGAAAACTATAACAATTAAACGGCACATTAATGAGGCACCGACGCAAACACCAGCTGAGCCAAAAATAGGCGAAAAAAAAAGAAAGAGAAAAGGCAAAAAGAAAATCGAAAAATTATTTGATTGAATTTTTGTTTTTGTTTTCGTTTTTGTTTTGGTGTGTGACGGTGCACAAAGCTCCCAATATTATAGACTATATACTTGGAGCGCAGGCTAGGCGTCTGTGTGTGCTGCAGGCGTCGGCGGGTGGGAGGTGGTCGAAGAGTTTTACCGTTATTGCTGTTGTTGTTGTTGTTGTTGTTGGTGCTGTTGACAACAATGGACGACAGCAGCAGCAGACGCACCTCGTTGGCGGACAGCGCCAGCCTGGCCACCGCATCACTGCAGAGCGGCAGCTCCAGCCAGAATATTGAGAACGACGGCCTCATCCACGTCTACAACTATCGCAAGGGCAGCTACGAGAAGTTCTCGCCGGCGCTCCACTGCGAGGAGATCTGCACCACAATATGCGGTCACATGGACATACTGCCCACGGCGGTGCTTCTATTCGGCATCCGTGAGCACAGCAACAACAACGATCCGCCTGCCGAGAAAGTCAAGCACAAGTGGCAGCTGCCGGGCGAGCTGCTCAACTGCAACGTACGCTACTGTTTTCGGATGCGTTTCCGTGTGCCGGAGCTGGACAGGCAGCTGCCGGTTATCGATGTGCATTGCCATAAGTATCTGTACCATCAGATGCGCTACGATATGCTTCACGAGGAGATCAACGAGATCAGGTATCCGGAACACAAGGATAAGGTCATGGGACTGGCTGTCATGGACATGCTAATCGATAAGGAGGAACAGCATCTCATGGCCCAGGATGTGGAGAAGGCGTACAAGGGCTATTTGCCGCGCAGCCTGTGGCGGGCGCATCGCATCTTTGTGCGCTCTAAAATCCGGAGCACCTTTCGCCGTCTGAGCAGCGATCCGCCGAATGTGGATAGCCTCAAGTGGCATTATGTACATCAGATCTGCCATTTGGCGCCCACCTATCTGACGGAACAGTTTAAGGCCACCGTCGAGTACTTTCCCAACGAGTCGACAACGGAGCCGCCGACGCACGGCAACGGCAACGGCAGCATCGGCAGCTCAACGCATACCTCGACCGCCACGCTAGTCACCGGCTCCAATACGACGCTCTCGACCACGATAACCGGGCCGGGCAATCAGCGCAACGACAGCGGCAGCGACACCCACACCTTGCGCGGCCGACAGCATCCGCTGCAGCCGAGCCGAAACCACCGATCATCACACCAGCAGCTGCCCAACTCGATACCTGTCTATGTGAGGCTCTGGCATCACGACTCGCCCGAGCCGGGCCTGAAGGTGGCGCGCGTTACATCCGAGGCCACGCTGAAGGTGGGTAATCGCCCTTACCTCTGACATTTGGACATTTCCATGGAAATTCAGGCGACATTATCATTAAAATTCATGTCAATGGGCTCTGAGTGTGTGTTGCGTGTGTGTGTTTGTTCTGGTTAATCAAAGCAATTATAATTCAAATAATTTAATCTAGCAATCGCCTCTCCATATAACTAAACAATACTCTCTCTTTATAGTTAAACAGAGCCGACAAGTTGTTGACTGTTTGTGTAAACACACTAGAGGATAGTCTAGAGGAGCTATATCTCTCGACTCGCTTCCAAGTTGCTTAAGCAAGATGTGTAATGCTTATAGAGATATATATATATAGATGTCATTCTGTCTTCAATATATACTTCAATATATATACAAGCAAAACTCTAGACGAGCAGCGGCTATGCCAATATACCCCATTTGCCTTGAGCTTAGAGCATAGAAAGAGCTTTGTTTATATGTAATTGTTTATAATGTAATGAGTTCAGAGACTTGCGATGACATTTTCAATTTCAAAAAGATCCAATTGATATATGTATATATATATATATATTATATATATAGAGTTATGTTATATACATATCTGTAATTTCAAAGACTTTTGATGATCATTTCATGTTCAACAAGATCCGATTGATACTATATATATATATTGTATGTTATGTCTATATCTTTAGACCTATTCAAGCTGATCCTCTGTATGCCCTTTCAAACTATAGTTTCATATGTTATACACATAATTTTAGATCAATTTAAGCTCCTCATCTGAGTGCAATTTGATCATAGACCATAAAAGGAAGCAATTCAAAACTAATTTCATTCTTTTTATACATACCTTTAAATCTATATATAAATCTATCTATATATTATAAAAGATTATATATATATATATATATATATGTTATATACATATCTTTAGATCAATAGAAGCTGCTGAACTGCATATACCTTACTCACAGACCATAAAAGAAGCATTTCTTCTTCAAAAACTAATTTCTTTCTATATTTTTATATGTTATATACATATCTGTAATTTCAAAGACTTTCAATAATATATTTCTGTTCACAAAGACTCTATTGATAATTGTATATATATATATATCTATGTATCATACATCAAATGATGTCTGCTCATCTGCATACACTTTGAGCATAGAGCCTAAAGAAGAGCATTTCTGCTTCAAAAACAAATTCCTTTCTATATATATACCTATAAATCCACATATTATATAGACACTCTCAGCTGCTCAGCCCATTGCAATTGAAATCCTGGAAATGTTCAATATATATACTCAGCATTACTAAGATTATTCTTATATTTATCGCTCAGCAATCTCTTTATCCAAATTATCCTTCACATTCAGTTGTTTGTCCTTTGCCCATATTATTTTGACCCCCTCTTCAAATGTCTCCCTCTCTAATGTATTCGCAGTGGAGTCTCGTTGCCGTTGTCGAGGACATTTTCTCGCTGTACAAGGAAAGCGAACAGCTTGTGCGACTGGAAATCGTTGGCTTTCCCAAAGGCTATCACATGCGCTTCGAGGCGGAGCATGAAATGAACTCGTTCATATCATATTTGGGCATTTACATAAGGTGAGCAGCCAGAGCTTGATCAAATCAAAACTAAAGCCAACTAAACTCATTTTAGATTGACTGTCAAATGGATGCAGGACTTGTGTCCGTCGTATAAGACGCCCTCGCTCGAGGAGTTGGATCGTTTGTATTGCCATGGACCCATCGGCGGCGGCTATTCGTTTATGAAACTGCACGAGAATGGCGACAAGTGCGGCAGTTATATAGTGCGACAGTGCGATCGAGAGTATAACACATATTATATTGATATCAATACAAGAATGTAAGACGTACACATGCATATATATATATATATATATATATATATAGAAATGATATTTTTAGACTAAACATATATAATTTGTATACAATTTGCAGCGTGGCAAAGAACAGCGATCACGAACGTTGCCAAACGGAAACGTTTAAGATAATACGCAAGGACAAACAGTGGAAGCTGGCGTACAAGAGCAACGAGCACTACTTCGATCAGCTATCGGAGCTGGCGCAATTCATACTCACGGATAGTCCCGATCGTATACGAATACCGGCATCGAAATATGATAAGCCGCCGCTATTGCTGCTCTGCTTGCCAAAAAACTTGAAAACCAAAAAGACTGAAGCGGAATTGAGTGAAGCGGAATTACAGCGACGTAATCCACAGATATTCAATCCAAAAACTGACCTACAATGGTACAGAGGTGAGATCTAGTGGAGAGGAAACTTCCTATCAATACTTTTATATGATAATTTCTCATTTACATTCATTAACCTGTTCATCTCCCTGCTATAGACTCGATTAATCACAGCGATGATGACAAGATGTTTACAATGCGCGGCGACTGGATACAGCAGGGCTCGTTCAAGGATGTGCCTGTCACCATGAAAATGCTAAAGTACGATGCGAACTTTGAGGAGTTCATGCAGCTGGCGCAAACCTGGAGCTTGATACAGTCGCCACAGTTTATTAAACTGTATGGCCTAACCCTATCGGTGCCATATACCATGGTCATGGAGTACTCGAAATACGGACCGCTGAATAAGTTTTTGCAAATGAATCCGAACATTAGTATGTACTGTCTGCTGGATGTCATGCACGGGCTGGTGCGTGGCATGCACTATCTGGAGGATAATAAGATAATACACAGCTATATACGCTGTGCCAATTTGTATGTTACCAAATACAACTCCGAGAAGTATGTACTCGATGCCAAAATCAGCGATCCAGGCTATCCGCGGCCGTACAAGCAATCCGAGTGAGCAGACAGTCTTCAAATTTTGAATGCCCCGCAGAAACTAATTGTTTTTCTTTTATTGTTGTTGCAACGTCTATTTGTAGCTCACCTTGGATACCGATCAAGTACTATAACAACCTGGAGGGCGCCAAGCAGGACTCAAGCACACAGCTGTGGGCATTTGCGACCACCATCTATGAGATATTCTCGCGTGGTCAGCTGGCCTTGGATCAGCTGAAGCAGCGCGATCTCATACGCCATCGGTCCATTGATGGCGGTATACTGGCGCCACTGGATCAGCGTCGCTGTCCGCCGGAAATGTATAGCACCATTATGGATGGCTGGAGCGATGATCCGGACAAACGATTCAGTCATCACGATATATTCACACGGTTGAATACAGTCAAAAACCGCTTGCAACGCAACTACGATGTGCCTGACACAGAAATGGAGTCGTGTAAGTGCCAGACCGATTACCAAATGATAAGATGTGTGTTATATGATAAGGCTTGAAGTGGACATTATAGTTAAGGGGCGGCAGAGAGTATAAGACAATGTATTTATATATGTGTGAAGATGAATTGTTGTAAGCATGTTTGTTTGTTTAGTGTAAACAGAGCTTATAGATTAAGCTAATGTATTATAATGTGGATATGTGAGTTGATGGTAGAAAGGATATGTAGGATATATAGATAGAGTTGTGTGAATGAGAGGAGAAGATGTGAAAGACTGTATATATATACTTAAGACCATATTAGACTGTTAATTGATATAGGAACTAGTTGTTAGGAGCAGAAGTCATATGAAAATAATGAGTTATATATATAGATTAAGCTAATGTATTATAAATTTGATATGGGAGTTGATGGTTGAAGGATATATAGAAGATATGTATAGATAGATAGAGTTGTATCAATGAGAAGAGTTTATTAGGATATTCAAGAAAGTGAAAGATTGTATATATAAACTTAGAACCATATCAGTCTGTTGATATAGCAGATATAGGACTTAAGACCATATCAGACTGTCAGCTAATATAGGAACCAGTTCTTAGGAGCACATATCATAGAAGATGAGGCATAATATATATATCTCTACAAAGGCCTCAAATCTCGAACAACCTGAACAGTTGCTAGCATGACTCATGCTTGTCTCTGCTAACTATCAGCTATCAAGTCTAGAACTCTAAGTTAAACCATTTTTACTCACTTACTAATATCTATATCTATATCTACGCAAACCTTCCTTTCATTCAGTCGACTACTCGGATGGCTATGGCTATGGCATGGCCAATGGCCGACATCATTCGCCCGACACGGACAGCCTGACGCTGTGCAATGGCGCCGTTGGCTTGAGCAGTGAATTCTTTGCCAATTCGCATGATCTGCCGCTGGTCATACAGTTGTACGACTGCAAGGTCATCTATCGTGAGAAGCACAAAATTGGCCAAGGACACTATGGTACCGTTTACCGTGGCGAACTCGAATATCACGACAAGGATCGACCCAAGGAGCAGGTGGCCATTAAGAAGCTCAAAACTGTGCAGGTCACCAATGACTTCCTGCGCGAAATCGACATCATGCGCAAGCTCGATCATCCGAATGTCGTCAAGTTCAAATACTGGGCCGAAAAGTCGCTGAGCATCATCATGGAGTACTTCGAATTCGGCTCGTTCATTGTCTATTTGAGTTCACGCAAGCCCAGCCTCACCAATGCCCGCCTTCTCACCTTTGCTTTAGATATAGCTCATGTAAGTAGATATTATATATATGCAAATGATCCAATTTTAATATAATATGTGGTCGCTTGCAGGGCATGAACTACTTATCTGGCAAGGGTCTAATACATCGCGACCTGGCCGCACGCAACATTCTAGTCGATCGTTCATGTGTGAAAATCTCCGATTTTGGCCTAGCGCAATTCGCCAATGCCGATGGCTACTATTACGGCATCAGTCAGCGGGATATACCAATTAAATGGTAAAGAAGAAGATTGTTGGTAACTGTTGCTTGACAGTTAACTAACTTCAACTATTCATTCCACTCGTAGGTACTCGCCGGAAGCTATTGAAACCTGCAAATTCTCATCGTATTCAGATGTGTGGAGCTATGGTGTAACGCTCTTCGAAATGTTCTCACGTGGCGAGATACCTAATCTGTTGCCCGGACATGACTTGACACAGGAAGAGTTCCTGAATCGACTGCGACAGGGTGAACGGTAAGACGAGCCTCAATCATGTTTATGTCTCAACTCTAACTATATCTGTTTGCTTTGCAGCTTACCTAAGCCGGAGCTCTGCTCGGACTTTGTATACAATGAGCTGATGCGTCCTTGCTGGCATGAAACGCCCAAATCGCGTCCATCATTTCAACAAATTATACAAATCATAACGCGCGAAACTGGTGATAATATTGCTTCCGCAACGGGCAATCAACAACAGCAGCAGCAACAACAACAGCAACAACAGCAACAACAACTGCAGCAACAACAACAACAACCACAACTCAACAGAAGTATAACGTTAGAGAACGAATGACATGAATCATTAGCAGAAGCGGACGAAGAGAGAGAGAGAATATAACGAGCGCATAGTTTATGTCTATAAGAAAATGCCCACCATGTGGGGCAAGGGGCAAGGGTGTGTGTTCGCTATGACAGCAGCATGGAAAATGCATTGTTAATGTTTTCTTTTTATCATTTTAAGTTGTTATTACTTTTAGCTTAACTACTTAAACACACACACACACACATACGTTTCTAAAACGTCGGACGCACGTGCTTTACAGCAACAAAGTTTCATTTGAACTTAAGCTATAATAATATAGATCATCATCATCATCATCATTATCATTATATATGTATATATATATAGAGAGATTTATATATATACTTTACTGTACTTCAGCATCAACTCAACTCAGCCGCATCGCATCATGTCTTGTCTTTTTCATATATTTTCTTAATTTTCCCGAGTAGCACTTAGACTACGATTCTCATTTTAGTTTGTTATTAACTAATTAGACAACATTGTTACATTTTGCTTAGCTTGATATATATATATATATAAATAAATATAAAAATAATTACAAATGTACAAAAGTGGACTGTAGTCCACTTATATATATATATATATATATGTTTAAATCTAATCGAAGCAAATATATTAAAATGTATTTTATGTAACATTTACTCAACAAATATCTGTGCACATATAGTTAATGTATATGTTTATGTATATTATGTATAAAATAAACAAAAAACAAAAAACAACGCGAGTCAAATATACTTTATATATATGTATATATATATATGCCATTTGCAACCAATAAAAATGAATTGATCAAGTAAATTAGAACGAATCTTTTGCTTGGAAAGAGATAGAGAGAGGGAAGGCAAGGGTCTGGCATTATGTGAGTGCAACAAAATGAAAGAGAAACATAATGGAAGAGAGAGAGAGAACGAGAGAGGGAAGGCAAGGATCTTGTATGGAGCAAGTGCAACGATCTGAAAGAGAAACATAATGGAAGAGAGAAGGAGAGAGAGATATGCAGTCATATAGATGAATGGACAAGGGTATAAATTAGTGATATGTTGAACAGCAATAAATATTATCAAATATTATTTGATTTTGATAATATCCAAAGCCGATATTACCATTATCATAAAATGAGAAGCTCTTAAGGCTTACGTAAATTGATGAGAATCTCAAAGAAAGGCAACAAATATTAAGCAATGCCAGCTTAGCTTAAGGAATAGTTAATTTGGTTTGATATAAAAAGATATAGATATATAGATATATATATATATATATATATATATATATATATATATATATATATATATATATATATAAGTCAAGCGCACCCTAAAATAAAAAACTTTAAAATTTATTTTTTTAAAATAAATATAATTTATTAAAATAAAAAAAAAAATAAATAAAATTTATTAAAATAAAATATGCTTAATTCTAGTCCTAGATCAAAATGAATATAGATATTATATTTTACTATATTCAAATTTTAGCCACGCCTATTTCTTCAACCTACACATAAAAATGAAAGAGATAGAGATAGACAAAGGTGAACAGGGAATTAATAGAGAAACATATGTCATGACAAAACGAGTAAAAAAAAATATATATATAATAGTTATAAATGTATTTTTACAATAGTTTTGAAAACATTTATCATTTCTAGTTTAGTTTAATTTATAAATATAATAAGATTATATAGAATTATTAACTGAATTAACAGTTAATTCATCAAATTTATACAGAACTAGGATTAAATTCTATTTTATAACAATTTTGGACTTTATCAACTCAATATATTGTTTAATAGGAATTATTACTGTACTTAATCTATATAATATATAATAGTAATATTATTATATCAAGTTTATAACTTCCTCATGCATTTTCAGTTATTTAGGCTGCTCTACTCCCTATATACATAAATATATATATATATATATAACTTTCCATATCTACATAATCCCCCCCTCCCTTATCGTCTCAGAACCACCGTTATTGTCTGCTAGGAGCCCTCCGTCTTTTTCTTCTTGAGCGTCTCCATGACGCCGGCAAAGTTGGCCGTCTTCTTTTTGGCGGACTTTGGCGTGGACGTTTGGGTGCGCACACGAATTTGTGTGGGTGCCACATCGTCGCTGAAATCAAAATCGTTTGCCTTCTGCGGCCTGCAATTGATAAGCAAATAAAATAAATAAATAAGACTCCAAGTCTCTCTCTATCTCTCTCTTGCACTTACTCTTGTTCCACAGTCTCGACAGCTGCTTCCAGCTCCTTGTTGCTGCCGCCGGCATTGATGTCCGGTGAGGGCGCGCGACGTCCAGGAAATTGCCATTGCAGTTCCGGTATATTGCCCGATTCGAGCATTAAGTAATAATTCTCCAATTCTTCAGCATTTGCTGATGTTTTGTCAGCCGCGGCGGAGGTTTCCACTTCTGCTGCCATATTTTGTTTGTCTAAATTTATACTAATTCGATAACTGATAAGTTATCGATTGTGGTGGCTGGGCACAGTGTTGGAAGCTGACGTATAGGGCGCGCAATTTGAATGGCATTAAGTATTTATACTTTTGAGTTAAATTTCTTGTTAGAATTGAATTATATTGATAAAATTGAAAATAAAAATAATTATATTTGCAGTCTTTAACGCTAAGCAGCCAAGTAATTACTAAAATTTCTGGAATGTAGACCTTTTTGAGAACTTTGTTCAGATATAACTAAAGATGGATCCATTGAGAGCAGAGCTATAATACATATAACTAGATATATTTACCTATAACTTCAACTCATGCAATATATAAACAACGCCACAAAAGTATTTGTTATATTTTTTATTTTTTTGTGTTTTTTTTTTGTTTTGTTTTTTGATTACTAAATTCTTAGAACTTTATTCAAAATTATCATCTCATTCTTATACTCATTTAACTGGCTTACATTCATCCAACATGCGACGTTCTCTTGCGTTCTCCACAGCAAACGCAATTCGAACTAATTTCTAGTTGACACTGTATCCATCATCTGCTTCATCATCTTCATCATCATCATCATCATCATTATCATCATTATCAGCATGACTTATAAATATACATATTATATTGTTTGTTTGTTTGTTGTATACTCGTATATGTATAAAAAGAATAATTATATTAATTAATTAATTAATAATAAACACACAATTTCATTGCAAAAAATTTCTACAATACGTAATTAAATACGGATACGTCCTGATCGTTGGTATTGCCACCGCCACCGCCGCCGCCACCTCCACCGCCTCCACCGCCACCTCCGCGATTCGATGATCCCGACGACTTGTTGGAGCCATGAGCCGCAATGGTCAGTTGATTGGTCTGATGTATGACAGAGGTGATGTCGCTTTGCGATGCGGATATATCCTTGCTGGTGAGCACATCGGAACTGCTCGAACCGGACGAGATGTGGCGCTCGGCGATGCCGTACTGTATCGGCTGATAGCCGTGACTTGGATTGTACGTGGCCGAGTATGGCATATAGATCGGCGGATTTGGCAACGGCCCAATATCGCTGGTAATGCTCTCCGTGTCGGCATGGCTCAAGGCATGCGCCAGCGGATGCATCTGGGCACGCATATTTGGATTGCGCTCCTCGTTCACCACATAGTAGCACTGCTCGGAGAAGGTCAGCTTGTTGACCGTGTGCTTAATGTAATTGTTGCGCAGCATCGCGGAGACGATGCGACGCGCCTCCCGGCGGTCCTGCACATCCTCGACGTTCTCCAGCACCCAATTGACCGCATCGGCGCCAATGAATGCATTTGGTATGGTGATCTTTAGCCACATGCGATCACGTATCTCCAAGCCGCTATCCGGCTTGGTCATGGCCTTGACAATCTCCTCGAGATTGTTCTGATCGAGCCGCTCCTTGATGGGCTCCGGTATATCGGCCATAATACTGTCGTGCGAGGTTAGCGCCTGTGTGTGCGCCACCCAAGCGCCCGGATCGATGGGCCGCACCGGCTCCGTCCGTGGTATGGTAAAGTAACCCTTTGGATTTGGATCCCAGCATTTGGCCACCACCAGTTTGATGGGTCCCGGCTTCTGGACGACCTCGCGCAGCACACGCACCGCCTCATCATTGGTCATATTCTCAAAGTTGACGTCGTTCACCTGCAAGATCATGTCGCCCGGCTCAATGCGGCCGTCCAAGGCCACAGCGCCGCCCTTCATGATACTGCCCACATAGATGCCGCCGTCGCCGCCACGATTCGACTGACCCACAATGGATATGCCCAGAAAGTTGACCGCCTCCATGTTGATCGAAACGGTTATGATGTTCAGCGACATGGTGGAGTCCGTGATGGAGCTGTACGACGACGTGCGGGACATGCTGGGCGCACGCTTTTTGCGTCGCTGCGGCTTCTTGCGCACCTGCAGCCGCTGCACGCTGCTATAGTCGGTCATGTCCCGATCCAGGGTCAGCTCCGACTCGGTGCCAAAGAGGCTGGTCGAGTCCAGGTCGCTCGACAGCACCGAGGCCGATTGATATGTGAGTGGCGGCGGCTGCAGCATTTGCAATGGTCCAAGCTTGTGTTGCTGTTGTTGGTGTTGCTGTTGTTGTTGTTGTTGCAGCTGTTGGTGTTGTTGCTGTTGTTGGTGTTGCTGTTGTTGTTGCTGCTGTTGCTGTTGTTGTTGCTGTTGCTGCTGCTGCAGCGCCAAGTGATTACGCACACGCATCTCACACTCGCTGGGCGGCAGCTCCGAGCAATTGTCCGACTGATTGGTGCCGTCGGCCGACACTAGCCAGGAGACGACACGTCCATTGAAGCAAGGCAGTATTGTGGCATCGTCAGCAATTTCCTCTTTGACCACACCAAAGTCGGCGTCCATTGACTTGAAGAAATACTTGTAATTGTTGTTCTGTTTGTTGAGCACCATTTTAAAGTCCTTGAGCGTGACTTGAGCGGATGGTATCAGGATTTTGACCAGATACGGCGTGCTCTCATCGTCAATATGATAAATGACTTTTGTCTCTTGGCTATTTGGTCTCTCTGTATCCATTGTTGCTGGATGTTCTACTCAACTATATATATATATATATATGTATATATATTTATATTTATATATATATTTATAGTCTGCACTTTTTCACTCTCTCGCTCAGCAAATTTTCGTGTATTTTTCGCCTGTTTTTTTCCTTTTTTGTTCTTCTTTCTTTCTACTTCTTTTTTTTTGCCTTTTACATGTATGTACTCCTCTCGCTTATGCTTTTTGGGTTGGGTTGTCAATGGAGCCGCAGCAGCTCTCCGCCTCCTTCATTTGTATATATTTTGTGTGGCGTTCCACTGCGTTCGTTGCGGCTCATCGGCGCTTGGCGAGCATTTGTGTGCGTTTACTTTTTTGTTTCGTACACTTTGTAATATTGTGTACAATTGTTTTTCTTTCTTTTTTTCTTGGGGCGTTTAAATTTATAATTTTTGGGGAGACAAAATATATATATATAGGTAAATAATTGACAGCGCTAGACTGATATCGATACACGTATCGAACCAGGGATGCTGCCACGCTTACCCCAAACACAAAAGACTAATCGCAACTAAGCGATAGTTATCGATACGCATATTGATTGTTGAGAAAATAGGTAAAATTAATAACAACTGCTTTGTTTCAGCTATAATCATACAAACAACAAATTTATTGCATTGATTTTATTCATACTATGTTAAAACTCAGTTATTTATTTTTTCTGCTGTGCATATTTTGCATCTATCGATTTTTTTTAATCTTAAGTTGTAGAAACCAGTGTATGCCCATTGCTTTTATTTTAGCCGTAGCAGCTAGCAATGTGCCTTTTAACACAATGATTTATATTTAGAACAAATGAAAACCCGATGAATTTTCAACAAATGTCAAGTGTGTACACACTGGCCTGAAATGTTCGATTTTAATTTTAAGTCTTAATTAAATTAATATTTTTCAATATTTTATTTAATGGAATAAAAAAACTTGTTTTTGGATATTTCATATTTTGTTTAATCATAAAATGGTCACAGAAAATATGAAAGAATTTTAAATTTTGAACAAAAAAAAAAGGAATTATCTTAACAGAAATTTAAATTTTCAAAATTTATCCAAATTTTTTTGTTTGTTTAACATAATAAAATAAAATAGTTTTATTGATTACACCGTTCATCGACTTACATAGAAATAAAAATTAAATATTTTATTGATTACACGTTCTCATCGCTTTACATAGAAATAAAATTATAATTATATTATCATTATCATTATCATTATTTTTAATATTATTATTATTAATATTATATTATTAGTTATTTTTGTTACATAAAATATTAATCAACTAAAACTTTATATTATTATTTGCAAATTAAAAAGTGATATTGTTTCTCATTCCAAATCAATCTTAACGTCTATATATATATATAGATATATATATATTTTTTAAAATTTAAAATTATGTTAAAATTATAGATTTCAGACACTGAAAGTCGGTTCGCCCAAGCGGCATGCGCCTTCAGAGTTTTTGAAACGATATATATATATATATATAGATATATATCTATATAGTTTTGCGGGATTTTAGTGAAGTTTTTTCCTTGAAATCCTCATTTTTTTTTCTTCTTTTTTTTATTACATTTATGTAGATATAACGAACAGCTAAAGTAACTATTACGCTAAAGTAACTATTACAACTAATTTAAATCGAATAAAAAAAAATATATAGATTATAGATAATCCAAAAAAATAGAATATACATACATATCTGTTTGTATATATATATATATTTGTGTGTGTATGCATGTATTTACTTCTGGTATCCTTAACATACATACATACAAGAGTATGTATTTAGCAACCGTCCCTACATACCTAGCTCAGTCCGTCCTAGTCTAGTCCAGTCCGGCCCAGCCCAGTCCAGTCCGGCCCAGCCCAGTACAGTCCGAGTCAGTCCAGTCCAGACCGGCCCAGTCGTCTTCGGCCCGGCTTAGTCCAGTCCAGTCCGGCCTAGTCTAGTCCAGTCCGGCCCAGCCCAGTACAGTCCGAATCAGTCCAGTCCAGACCGGCCCGGCCTAGTCCAGTCCGGCCTAGTCTAGTCCAGTCCGGCCCAGCCCAGTCCAGTCTGACTCAGTCTAGTTCGGCCTAGTCCAGTCCGAATCAGTCCAGTCTAGCCCGACCTAGTCCAGTCCAGATCGGATTAGTACAGTCCAGTCCGGCCTAGTCCAGTCCAGATCGGCCTAGTCCAGTCCGACCGGGCCCAGTCCCGTCCTATTTGGACGTGACCATCTCAACGAGATCACTGGATAGGGCTAGCGAGTCAACAATATCTATCAATATCTCCACATCCTTGACGGTGCTAACCACCTCGGGTGCACCCAACAGATTCACATGCTTGCCCTCAATGTTCGCATAGAAGCATTTGTTCTTGAAGATGATGGCACGATCGAAGGGCACTCGACACTTGGTGCGATCGAGCACGGAACGACGGAAGAGCACGCACGATGGCTGATATTTGTGGCGTTCCTCTTCGGGTATATTATAGCTCTTTAGATCACCGGTAAAGATGGTCATGGTCTGGCGCTGGGTGAGCGACGGCGACAGCTTGTAGAGGGTCACCTTGCTCGTCCACTTGCTGGACGGGACCTTGATGCGTGAGGCCACATTGGCCAGCTTGACCAGCGCCAGTTCGAGGCAGGTGCGTTGCTGGCGTGTCTTGCTCGATGGCTCTTTGGGCGTGCTGATCACATGCCAGGTCTCATAGCAGGTAATCTTCTTCACAATCCGACCATCCTCCTCACAATACGTGGTTGTCTCCGGTGGAAAGTATTTGGGCTGTTTGACCTCGGGTTCGGGTGGTTCGGCTGCCGCCATGGCTGCATCTTCGGCATCCGCTGTATTCTCCTTGTAGCGACGGGTCGTTGAGGTCGATGGACTGGCCGGCTTCTTGAAGACATCATCGTCACTGCTCTCGCCCAGCAGCTTGGTCAGCTTGCGATCTGGTCCAGAGGCCAGTTGATGATGATGTTGCTGCTGCTGCTGCTGTTGATGTCTTTGATTGTTGCTGGCATTGGTCGAGGTTGACGCCGACAGGACATGTCGGCGATTGGGCAACCATTTTGTGGCCTGTACACGACGCATGAGGCGCGACTGATTTGTGGCTGCTGATGCAGGTGGTGATATGGTGATGTCGTCGTCGGCCAGATCATTGGCTATATCCTCATCCTCGGTATTATCGCCATCGGTCATGGGGCACAGCTCCTTGCCCATGCTCATCAGCGGCTTCATCATTGGCTGCGTCTTCTTGCCCATTTCGGCATTGAGGATGCGCGGACGCGGCTTCGTCTGACCCACAGAGACGACCAGCGACGTCTGTTTGTTATGATTAATCGTCAATGGATGCTTTGTAGTGGCTGCTCCAGTGCCCATTCCCACGCCTGTTGTTGTCTTGAGGCGCTTATTGACTGCGCCTGGCGTGCCGCCGCTATTCCGACTGCTGCCGATGGTTGTTATGGGGGAGGAAGTGGATTGATTTGTGCGCGAATTGTTGTTGTTCCGTGCGGCAGCCAACAGCTTCTTGCTGCCGCCGCCGTTGGAAGAGGAGCGTGAAATGAGCACATCATCCTGGTTTATAATGTCGTCAATGTTGACGATGGTGAACGTGGGCACATCGTCGGTCTCTGCTGCCTTCATAGCCGAGACGGCAGCATTGGCAGCCGCCGCAGCAGCTGCTGCTGCCTTTTGCAACTTGAGCGCATTGGTCGATCCGGGTGGACGACCCACGGTGCCCGTACGCCCGACTGTAGCCGGACCCGTGTTACGCACACCCACTGTGGTCGTTGCCATCTTGTAGGTGGTGCCCGGGCGCGGCTTGGCGCCTGTTGATTGCACCATGCGCAAGCCACCGCCGGCGCCGCCGCTGCTGTTGCCACTATTGCCACTGCCCATGACGACCTTTGGCTTGGTCTGACTGCTGCTGGACAGGGTGATGGCAGTCGTCTTGGCCACAGATGTGCTGCCATTGATGACGGGCCAGTCGGTGGTCATACGCTTGCGTGCTATCGGAGTATCATTGCTGTCCTCCAGCTTGCGCTTGTTGCCCACGGCCGGCGAGGCCAACACCTTGACATGGGAACGCGCCATATTGGGCGCCATTGTGCGACGCAGCTGCTGCAAGTGTGAGGCGCCGCCACGCCCGACCTGGGACAGACTGTTGCTCGTGGCTGTCGCGGCGCTGGCCGATTTCGGTGGACGTCCACGTCCACGTTTGGGTGGCACCTTCTCGCGACGCAGCTGCTGCTCGAAGTCGCGCTCACTGATGTCATCATCGTCGTCGGATTTGTGCAGCTGCGGATTGAATGCCGCATCAGCCAGTTCATCGTCGTTATCCTCCTCGATCAGATCGCGCAGATCCTCATCCTCGTCTTCGTCGTCATCGGCAAACAGATGCTTGACCGAACGCTTGTTCGGAGTCTCATTGGCCAGAGCGGCCACATACTTTGGCGTTACCATATCATCGCTGGCATATTTCGGATTCGGTTTGATGGAGCGACGCGAACGACTCGCCGCAATAGTGGGCGGAGGCGATGCCACAGTTGTTGCCCCGAGCTTTGACTGTTTGTACATTTTAGCTTTCGGTTCGGTAACGATCTGTTGGGTTAACGTGTCACGCCGCTTGCTAAGCGGAGTGCACGGACGGGCCACGGGTAATATTAGCGCTGTGTTGCGCCGCTTGGTCAATGGTGTTGCCGCCACTGGCTTGATCTGTTGTTTCGCCGTCTTGGCTGCTGCCCTTGGCACTGTGGCTGGTTCGTCAACTTTGTTGTTGTTGTTGTTGTTGCGTGTGCGTGTTGCAATTGCAGTTGCAATTGCTGTTGCAATTGGTGTTGATGTTGTTACAATTGGTTTGTTTTTGAATGGAAGCAGATCAAGCTTGGTAATGGTCGTGGCTCGTTTGGAGGTACGCGTCGTTCGCGATGTCTCACGTTCCAACTGATCCAGCTCGTTTACCTTAATAGTGCGCCTAGTTGGTGTTTTAGATAGGGAGGCGGCGGCAGCAGCAGCAGCGATGCGCACTGTTTTCGTCTGTTTAACGGTTGTCGTTGATGAGTTGATTATTTCGGTGGCTTCTGATTCCTTTAGATTTTTTACGTATACTATGCACGGTCGAGTCTTTCCTATCTCAGCTTCCGTTTTTTTTCCAGCTCGCATTTTTCATAAGTCACTGCAATTGATTAAAAATCGTGTAAACTATTTGTAATCGCAAATATGCAAGGGGAAAGAAAAAAAAACAAAACAAAACTTGAAATGCAGTAAAGTGGCAACACTGACAGCTCTAATTAGAGATGAGCGTCTCGTCGCTGCGTGACTGCATTTGCATATGTTAATCGTGTATTAGTATATAGTGTAGTAGAAATAAAATGTATATATATTTTAAATAAATTCTAAGTAGGTTTGCATGGCTTTAAAATTCCATTTAAATCTTCTAATAATTTGTAATTAATTTAATTATCTAATTATATGCCTTGTTCGTGTTGATTTCGTGCTCACGCGCCCATTACTATTCTGATTGTGCGACAACTCTGGCGCCCATTTTTGTCATTTTTGGTGCTCTATTAGCAACTACGTTGATTTTTGCGCGCCAGTTGTATGTACATACGCACACACATATCTAATATTCATATATATTTACATACATACAAACGCACACACACATAATAATAATATATGTATATATGTCTATGGTTGCAATAAAAAATAATCATATTTTATTTGAGGCTGCTGAATTTTTGATAATCCGTCTCGCACTTACATCAAAATGATTTTACATTTTTCGGTTTTTCTTTTCATAAGCGACTTTCTGATTTCTGTTTCGCACACTTTCACTGCACTGCGTTTTCGATAGCGTTCGACAAGACGTCCCTGTTGTGCGAATAATACTAGCAAATTGGCAACGCCATGCAATTCATATTTGCATTTATTTTGCTGTTAATTTACCGTTTTGATTTGTATTTGTCTTTGCCAGCAATGGTCACGACACGAAATTTCAAAATGTCACCGTCTGTTTTGTTTTGTCGTGGATATTTTTGGTCGTTTTTCGCTTGCTTTACTTTAGCTCTGGTGCTCATAAATTTTGGTGCGGCGCTGCCAGGCCAGCAATGTTTTTCTACCCAACTGTACCACACATACACGCACAAACAGAGCTGCTACCCCGTGGCTTGCGCCCGTGCAACAAATGTATAGTTTTGTTATTTTTTTTTTATTGATTGGCTTGTGGATTCACTTGGTTTTAAAACACAAATTTATTAAAAATTAAATTTTACTTGATGCTGCTGTTTTGCATTTGACAAATTGGCTGCAAAACTGTTGTAATATCACTTCCCGCGCTCAATATTTTCGATGTCGATTAACCAGAACAGCACAGCACTGCCACTCGCCATGAAATTGTGAAGAGAAATAGACGTGAAAGAGGAGAGAGCGAGTGCAAAAATAAATGAAGAGAAGCGGGCTGCCAACCGATGCCGAAATAGTGGCGGGCTGCCAACCTAGTGTAACAGGTGGGCATGCCCAATATACATATATATACATACTTGCATACATTTGGATAATATATATATATATATATGTAGCTAACTGTATATAAATATAAAAATAAATATAAATATGTATGTATGTATGCATGTGCCTTGTTTGGGGCTATTCTTGTGTATATATTTCCATATCATCATTTATTATACATGTATTTTAATTAGTAACAATGCTTTTTATGCCTGTTTACAGTATTTTTAGTTTTTGGTAATTGCGCTTGGCTGCGGGCAACGGAATTTGGCCATTTCCACCTCAGCCTCGGCATAGCTGAACCGATTGAAACAGAAATATTCGGGAACTTTGTAGCCGCTGGTTGCCGATGCTCCGGGGCCAACGGGTGTCGTTGTGGGCCGCACACAGGCGCTGCTCAGCCCGGTTACATTCTTAACGGGCGCCGCTGCTCCAGGTGTGGCGGCGGCGGCGGGTCTCGAGGCGCCTGTACCTTTAGCCGCTTGGCTGTAGCTGCGTCGTAGCTGCTGGCTGAGGGCGGCGCGTGTTGCTGCATTCATTTTGATAGGGAATTAAACACAAACGTTGTCTTCCAACAGAATTCACGTAATCGCACAACTGACAAACATCAAGTGCAAAAAAAAAACAGCAACAAAAACAGATGATTTGTGAAAGATTGGCAGCGCTAAGCGCATGGCGTTGCCAGTCAGTTGTAATAATCAACCAACAGTTAGCTAAGCACATATGCATACACATACATATATACATACATAAAAATGTGTTTTTATTTTGTTTACATGCAAAACTTCCCTATTTATAATTCAAAAATCAACTTTTTAGTTATTTGAAATGCTTTAATTTCGCTTTTTAAACTTTGGCTGCGCCTTGCCGTAATGCTGGCTTATATTAGCCACTGGCGCTCGTCGCTTTTCCTGAGTTTTCTTGTTGCATTTGACGCTCGCGGCGCCCGTTTGATTTTTGCCCAATTGATGGAATTTCTTGCGCGCTTCTCGTGCGTCCTGCAAACGTTTGCGTTCCGCCTTCAGTTCCTTGTAGTTTTTGTACGCCTTCTTCGGCGGCTTGGCGCCCAGCTTGACCAGCTGAAATATTTCCATTCTACGCTTGTTCTTGATCGTCCGCTGATTGGCGATGGCAAAGTTGAGCACCTCCTGGCGCGCCTTCTTAATGTCAAACTCATTGTCCACCTCCTTTCGGGGCCTGCTGACGTCTGTTGTTGTTTCCGCTGGTTTGTTTGTTGTGAATGTCGCCTGAGGCTCCTGGAAGACCAGAGCCTTGAATTCAGACTCATCCGACGATTTCTTCAATGCCAGCGCGGCGCGTGTTAGCACTGGCTTAAAATCTGCGCTGACATTCATGTCGGTTGATCACAGTTAATTACGGGCAAAATAACTATTCAAAATGAATATTTGAGCGTACGCACATACATATGCACACATGTGCTAAGCAGTGCTGCCAACTCGTGAGTGCTTCAATGCGCCAGAGATCAACTAGCCACAAAAAGCTAGAAATAAATAGAAAAAATAATATATAATTATATAAAGAGAAAAATATTTTTCTCATGAAATTTAATAACGACAGACATAAACTACACAGAAATCAATCAACATTTCATAAAGTTTTGTTTTGTTTTAAGTTTTATTCTGAAATCAACATTAAAATCGAAATACACTTCTGTTTCAAAACTTTTTTTTCATTCCATCCATTTAGATAATGATGACCACTTTATTTATTTTTTTATTATTGTTATTTTTTTATATTTATATATTACTTATTTATATTTACCACATTCTGTGTTTGTAAAACGGCTACTCTACCGGTCAAATAGCTAAATTGGCAGCACTAATTGCTAAGCACTAATTATAGACAAATTTGTCGTAAATATTTAAACAAGTTGGCAGCACTACAACTGCGCGCACGTTTTATTTATATTTTCCTTCTGTTTGTTTTTTAGTAATGATAAATAGTGCAAAATGAAACAAACAAAGTTAGCTAAGAAATCAGACAATAAACAAGCTGCAGAGCTGGCTGTTAAACGCGCCAATATACCAGCCAATCTACAGCAAAAAGCCAATGATTTCCTAAATTCCAGCAATGTGAGCACCAAAGCGCTAAAGGAAATTGTTTGCCTCTTAGTAAGTAAATTAAAATTGAAGTATATAATATATATGTAATATGAGAACTTTGCAGGAAGATCCCGAGAGCAATGCCGTTGGCGTTATGCACGTGCTTGAGGTGATCTTTAGGAATCTGCTCAAGCGCAAACTCATTTTAGCTGCAGATAAGACCAAAGCCAAGGGAAAGGCCAAGGCCAAGGCAAAGGAGTCTAAGGCCAATGACTCCAATGCAAAATGTCAAATGCTCTACAACAAAGCTTGGTCTTTATTGCTGGCCAACGTGAGCAGCACCGCCAAGGAGCAAGCTAGCGTTGCGATCAAGGTGTGCATGCAGCTCATAGCAGCCGAGGCCAAGCACAGCAGCTCCAATGCTTGGCCAGTGGAACGACTGCGCAGCATGCTCAAGGCGCTGATCCAGTCGGAGGCAACGCCTACAGCAGCTTTGACTGAGTTTGCCAAATACACTCGCTGCCTGGACGTGCTGCAGCTGACATACAAACTGTTGCCGCAGTTGGCGCCAAAGAGTTTTGTGGATACGCCGAATCTAGCGTTCAACTATTTAGCCATAGTCAATGTGCTGGACTTGGGCAAGACTGTGCTGAATGCCAAACAGTATCATATTGGACCGGAGTCAAGTTTTGATTATGAGAAAACGAAGAAGTTCTTGAATACTGTTTGGAATGGCATCATTGCAGCGTGCACGGGCGTGGACGAGAAGGTGCATCGCCAGGTGCTCGTGGTGCTACTGGAGCGCATACTGCCACACCTGGAGAATCCCATTTTGCTAACAGACTTTCTCATGGACTCACTGCATCAGTTTGGTAGGCTAAAGATTGATTATTTATATTCAATATAACTAAATTTCTTTAAACTAACTCGGCAGATGGACCCATTGCCCTACTGGCCTTGCAAGGCATCTTCACACTGATGCAACAGCAAAATATAACGTATCCCGATGTCTATCAGAAGCTATATAATATGTTCTATCCACGCATGTTCTACAATAAGTACAAGGCTCGCCTGTTTTACTTGGCCGATATATTTCTGACTTCGACGCATTTGCCGGAGAATCTGGTGGCTGCGTTTGTGAAGCGTTTGGCCAGGCTCGCCCTCAAGAGTCCCACGGAGGATGCCATCATAATGATACGTTTCGTATGCAATCTGTTGCTGCGCCACACAGGTTTGCAGCGTCTCATTTGTGCAACAGGCGCGGCCAGCGGTAAGTCAGGTGCTAAATGTTATTAAAGTTAGATTTAAATATATATTCTGATTGCAGCTATTGAGATTGCGGATCCTTATGATGAAACGGAGCTGGATCCGGTCAAAGCGGGCGCTCTCAAAAGCTCGCTCTGGGAGCTGGTGCTGTTGCAGAAGCATGCGGTGCCCGAGGTAGCCAATGCAGCACGATTTATTACCAAAAGTTTGCCCATGGTTGAACATGATCTATCGTCGTTGCTGGAAATGAAGGAGTGCGATGTTAGTACAGATCTTTAGCATATATACCTATACATATATATATACATAAATCTTTAATTTTATACTTTTTCAGATTTTCGATGATGAGGTGAAAAAGGAAGCAAAACAATTTGCGATGGCCTACGAACGGCCCACAAATTTTGCGCTGCCTCAATATGATATAGTTACCAAATACTGGGATATACTATAAAGTTAAATATAAATATATATCTATATATATTTGTTAATATTATCATAAATTCTTTACCTAACTTTAAAGTACCTTTAAGCCAAACTGTATTGCTGGCCCAGCTCTGTTTTGTACCAGTTTGCAGGCGAAATATGTTGTTGCCGCTGTCGCTGTCCCTGCCCCAGCCTCTGTCGCTGTCGCTGTCGCTGCCATTGCTGCTGTGGCATCATCGCACTTACGTGCGTTTTGGTTCTTTTAATTGGAACTACAACTGGCGGTGTCGCTCTGCCTCTGCCTAGCTCTAAGGTCGATACCGTACGCTGTTGGCGTAACTGTGCGCAAATGCGGCACGGACGTATGAGGGCAAAATACACGCATTCGGCTATCGACAGAAAACTGAAGCCCAGGAACAGGCCCATTAAACCGCCAACGTTGGCTGGAAATGCAGCAAAAAAAACACGCAGGAAATTTCAATTGTGGTTTAAGTTTTTGTTTTTTTTCTTGGTGCTCTTTTGTATCTCTGTTCTGTTCTGCTTTTGTATACCCTTGCCATGGGGTACTATGAAGTTGGTTAGGATTTGTGTAAAGCGGATGAAACTTAGGTTGATAAGATGGGGTATTATGGCTTGATTCGATTCTACAAATTGTAAATCATGTTTATAGATACTCTAAAAGAAGAGAAACTTTAGTTTATGAATTATAAACTTAAGATTGATTGATTCTTGTAAGATCTTGTAGATCTTGGAAACATTGGATGTCTTACATATACATATTCTATATACCCCGAATCAATTTGCAATGATATTACATGACTTGAAGTTGTTGGACATCGGATTTTCTTCATATATCTATATATACCCTATATATCCCCTATGAATTTGCTAGAGTAGTTCAAAGTCTTAAAGATCTTGCAGACATCGGATCTCTTTCATATATGGATATATATATACTAAATACCCCATATAAAGTTGCTAGGATATTTCATAGTATTGCAGATCTTGAACATGGGATCTATAGATATCGATATTTTCTATATACCCCCTATCAATTGGCAAGGGTATTTCATAGTCGGCTAGCCGAAACTTCCTCTGGCTGCCTTTACGCACACAAAAAATCGGATATCCCGATGAACTCGGTCTGCTTGCTGGCACGGAACGTGTGCTCCTTGTAGTACAAATTGACAACGGCTATGTTCCGCTCCACATAGGCCTGGCTGAGGTTGCGCATGTGGCCGTTGGCGAGGCGAAAGTCGTTGTAGGACATTTTGGTGGCATAGCAGATCGCATTGTAGTTGAGATCGAAGCAGCTGGGCAGACAGTTGTCCAGGCAGGACTCGACCACTGGGCCAATCGTGTGCAGTCGCACGCTCTCCACGCACTGCGCCTCCCGGATGCTGCAGACGGTGTCGTTGCCATTGATGCGTGGCATATAGAAGGCGAGGCAGCCGCAGCGCTGCAGCAGCAGCCGCGACATGCACTCCATTTCGCAGTTGCGCTGCGTGTAGTGCGCGAAGTAGCTGAGATTGCCCTCGTTCTGGAACAGACAGTGCCGGTACTTGCGATGCACATGCCTCAGGCTCAACTCCGTCATAATCTTCGCCGGCTCGATGCGCAGCTTTGTCTCCAGCCCGGGTGCGAGCAGCACGCCCGTCTCGCGCACATTCGGCGACTCGTTCGGGCTGTGCAGTGCGATCTTGAAGCCAATGCTGTTGCTGGAGGAGCAGTAATAAGCATCCGCCTTCACGTTCAGCATCAGAGACATGCCCAACGACTCGCCGGTGCCCAGCGAGGCGCGTGGATAATAGTCATTCTTCAAGCGACGACTATAGCCGAGCTCCGCATGCCAGTCGACTGCCCGATAGCCCTTCGAGACACTCCAATTGCGCAGCGTCAACGGCACACTGTGAGAAAATGCGTAGTTAGTTATGGCATGAAGAGTTATGGGAGTGTTCTAGACGAGAGCTATAGGTGAGCTAAGCAAAGTGCGAGGTTTCCAGTCTCTCTTTGTTATCTTAAATGTTATCCCTACTGTTATCGTCTATAGCTTTAGTATTATCTATGATTCTCTTTCGGTAAGTCTGAATCTTATTTAACTTACTTATGCTTATACATGAAGCGTGGATGAAGCATGTTGAAGACACAGCAGAGACCCTCGTCGGTGATGATCGGCTGGAACATGCGTTCGCAATGATAGTCGACGGCGCCAAAGCGACAGCCAATGACCATGGCGCTGCATGGCTGGGAGATCTGCAGAAAAGGAGAAGACTCAACTGAGACTCGAGTAGTGAGAGCCACCAACACTCACATTGCTGATGAGCTGCTCCCAGTTGTTGTTGCCGCGAATTAGCTGCGTGCGCGGCTTGCGATGGCACAGGACTTGCAGCATAGCGAATTGCGATGAATTCCTAGGCAGCTGAGCGGCTTTGGTGGCCAGCGCCTGGTTGAGATTGCATATGGTTAAAGCTGGAAAGGGTTCCTTGGTAATATATGTCGGCTCCGGATTGATGCCCACGATTACGGGCGTCGTGTTCCACTTGACAAAGGCGTCTTGCATTAGGAAACCAGCACAGCCAAGCACCGCCAGCAGTGCGAGCCCAAAGAAGAATCTGCATTTAACTCTTTGCTTACCTTTTGCTTCATCTTTTTTTTTTTTTTTTTGTAGCTTTGATGCCCTCACCTGTCCGCGGTGTGCAGCTTGTGACTGTTGATGTACTTGAGGCCGTGTATGCTCGTATTGCGGCAAAATTCGTCCGTATTTAATGCCAGTATGCTGCGCCAGCCAACAACCGATGCGGGCTCATCCACAGCTCTCTGCAGCTGTCCATTTCGTCTCCTACCTGCGAAACGTTGCCTCCAGTTGGCCAACACCTGGCGAAGCAGCCGCATGCTTAGCACCTTTGCAAATGGTCGCCAATTTCGAAGCTTTTGCGGTTTCTACTACTAGTTTCATGTACTATATTTTCTTTGCCTTGAAGTTATTGACATGGAAAGAGGGTCTTCTGTTTGCTTGCAAACGTATGTAACAGTATTATGATTAAGCTTTATTTACCTGTCTGTAAGTTGAGGTGAGCTTTGAGCTTGTAGGAGTTGTAGACTTTGAGATTTTGAAAAGTCTTAGAATATGCTTAATGAACATGAAACTTCTTTCCTATTTTTATTGATTTTCGATCGATTTTGTATCGACTTTTGTCGAAACACCATGTTTATGGAGCATATTATAGAGCTTTCAATGGCTATAAACTTAACTTTTAATATTTTTAGTTAAGCCCCCACTGATAATAGGGTATCTGTTAGTCTTGCTTATAGAGAAATATCTAGAAACTTCAAACTAAAGTCATTTTAATCGAAGGTTCTACTGGTTACGGGGTATCTTCTATATATATAAATATTTAAGTACTTCAAATCTATTTCCATAGATTACAGGGTATCTTCTAGTCATGTTTCGTTAACATATCTAAATATTTAACCACTTCAAATTTTGACTTTCATTGCTTACAGGGTATCTGCCAGTCGTGTTACTTAAGCATATCTCAGAACTTTTGTTACCTTAAGATTAAGCTATATCCGATATTATCTATTCAGGCTTCTACTTATTACAGGGTATCCGCTAATCAGGCACATCCGGCTGTTGCAATCTTACCTGTTTTTTTGCGGCTATGTTTATCCACTTTCACACCTGGCTGATTTGCATGTTTGTCGTGTTGATAATCCAAGCTGCACAATTAATATTTTATAATTCAATTCAATTAAATGAAAATGGAAAAAAATCACGTTTGACAAATATTTTAAATTCAGCAAATATTTTATCACACATTTTCTTTATATATTTGCAATAATATATGTGCAATTACTTGAGCTAATGAAAATTGCATAGAGAGGCGATATTGAGGGAAAGTCTGTGTCTTTCAGTTTATGAAGAAGTCAGAAGTAAAAGGAAACTCATAAATTTTAATAGCAAAAGTAAGCAAGAGCGAGATGAAGCTCTTAGAGTTTCCATGGATTCCACTGGCCAACAAAATTTGTTGAAATTTTTTAAGAATCAAACTACCACATTCTCATTTGCCAAGTCTCGTCAAGTGTGCCTTTCTAAATTTTTGGTCATAGGCTCAGATATAAAATTTCTCTCACTACAAAAATACAACCAAAACTAAAATTTTGATTTTTTCTGATAATAAATAGTTAAAGAAATTGATAATAATTAAAATGTTTTCGGGCAATACTAGGCGGAATGCGCAGAGAGAGGCAGGAGATATGCTCTCGGGATCAAATAGCCCATCTTCAAACAGGAACCGTGAAGTACGACCAGCTGACATTGCTAGAGAATGTCAGGCATTGGGCTCAAGCATGGACACCATGCACTACAATTTATTGGAAACACTGCGCAAGCAGCAACGGCGTAATAGTCAGGACTCGGATGATGGTGAGGTGGATCCTCGAGTTACTGAGACAGAGGTAAACGAATGTGTAAGCTTGTTCACATACATATGGCTGTCCGTCCGACCAGATAAGATTCAACTTCTTCATATTGTTGCTTGTGTACGAAACCAGCGGCCTAATGAAGTGTACGAAAGTGGTCTATAGATCCACTAATCCATTAATCCATTGATTCATTGATCCATTGATCCACTGATCTTTTGAACCATTGATCCACTGATCCATTGATCCATTGATCCATTGATCCATTGATCCATTGATCCATTGATCCACTGATCCATTGATCCATTGATCCATTGATCCATTGATCCATAGATACATCAATGCAATAATCCATTCATCCATTGATCCACTGATCCATTGATCCATTGATCCATTGATCCACTAATCCATTGATCCACTGATCCTTTGATCCACTGGTCCATTGATCCATTGATCCACAGATGCATTAATCAATAGATCCATTACTCCATTGATCCATTGATCTATTAACCCATTAATCTATTAATCCTTTGATCCACTGGTCCATTGATCTATTGATTCTCTGATCCATTGATCTTTTCATAAATTGATCCACTGATCCTTTAATTCACTGATCCATGGATCCACTGATCCACGGATCTTTCATAAATTCAAAAATAGCGATCTATTAAGATCCCATCTTATTTTGTGGTGTGAACGAGTATATAGCATAGTCGGCTACACCCGACTTAATCGAGGCATAACACAACTAACTTTTCGCCTTGTGGAGTCCTCGCAACAGTCAATTGTGATGCGTCCAGTTAATCCGGCCAGAGTGATGCCCAGGATTAGGCTGTCGCCCCGGACTGATCTCTATCGGAATAGATCGATTTCCACATGTCAAATTGCCCGGAAAATGGTGGCGCGACGATTGAAGGTCAGGGAGAATCGCCGCAAACGACTCGATAAATTGATTGAGCTCTTGTCAAACGTGCGTTTACGCAGACGTCTACCGAGGCCAAGGCCAACACCATTCATCAATCACGTGAGCGACAAGATTTTCAGACTATTTCCGATTCTCTGTTTGCTAATTGCTCTAGGGTTGACGATTCTGTTCCATCTGTACTCGGTGCCACGGAAGCTGACGGTCCGACAGCTCCTACTCTGCAACATTCTTTCATTTATTTTTAACTATTAGTGCTACGATTCCAATTGGTTTTAGGTCTTTTAGTCAACTTTTGAAGTTCTAATTAAAATTCTACAAAATTATCGACTATTCGTAATCGAACATTTATTTTTGTTTTATTTTTATATAATAAATGACACACCTGCCCTGGAGGGTAACTAAACTGCATTATAGTTCCATTTCTAGCTCTATTTTCTTCTATCTCATAGTGTTTCTCAGATGGAGGGGAATGTATACCAATATGGGTAGATCCATATTGGTATACATTCCCCTCCCTTCTGGGTTAACCTTATCTATCTGCTGCTTCGATCTTATCTTGATTCCTTGCTCAGCCGTCATGTCTTTCCTATCCTCACCCTTCTGTATATCCATCTTGGCTTATCTCTTATACTCTTTATACTTATTTACTCATCTTTCATTGTCCTATTCCCTCACATATTCCAACACCTCATAATCCTTTCCTTTCTCTTCATTCTCCACTTCCTCTTTCTACTTCTACTCCTCTGTCATACTCCTACTCCTCCTTTAATGCTAATCTCTACTCCACTTTCTCCACTAGCCACTCTACTTAAACTCCCACACCTATTTCTAATTCTATATCCATACCTCCTGATCATTACTCTCCCTTCTGTTCCTTCGTTCTCTCCCCTCCTCTGCTTTCTCCTCTTCCTTATATAGAAGATTTGACATCTCAACTAATGAAAATCGCATAGAAAGGCGACACAGCACTTGAGTTGAATTTGATTGTCAAGTGTTTGACGAATTTCTAGCGTAAGACTACATGCATTTGAGTCTTTTTTAATCGTTTTTCTTGTGGATATTTTGGACTTGCCGTAATTAAGATGTGTGTTGCTCATTAGAGCGCAACATGCGGCCGGTCAGAAGGAGCAGGAGAGGCAGGAGCAGCAGCAGCAGAGGCAACAGCAGCTCAAGTTCAATGCAACCGAGAAAGCCGAATTGAGTTTCGAACTAACACACACATGGATATATACACCTGTACAGTGAGTGATAGAGAGAGCAAGAGAGCTGACTATGGATTGGTTGGAAAACCGCACTTGAACGAAAATCAAATTAAAAGCTTCAATGCCCCAGACGACAGACGACGACGGGTCGAGTTAGAGCACGACGGCAGGTCAGCTAAAGCATGGACATGGTTTCTGTTGCCACATGTCACCTGCAACTACAAGCACATACATATATGTATATATACATATATATATATATATCTATATATATTATATAGATATATCTGTCTGTGTGCGGCTCACGCACTTTGTATGACTTCATTGAAACAAGTTCATAAAACACTTAAACCCAACCGGACCTGAGCCAACTCTGTCTCCCTGGCGCTGTCAACGCTGCTCGCTGGCCAAGCTTGTTAGCAGTTAGCAGTTTGGCTGTAACACCCACCTCCCCCTTTCAGTGGGTCGGTTTTTCTCGGACGTTTTACCCGCAACCGCACCTGGAAATTTTCGCATTCAGGCCAGCCCAGCTCGCAGCTCGGCCACAGTGCTACACGCCGGACGTATCACCATCAATGGCCATCGAAAAGTTTGCGTCTTTGGCTTTCTGACCAGATATGTGCATGTATGCATGCATACATATATATGTATGCATGCATGCATGTCTGTATGTAAAATGAATGATTTTTACTCTTTTTTTCTGGTTTTTTTTTTGTATTTTTTTTTTGGTAGGCCAAAGTCGCATCGAGTGCTCACAGCATATACCAATTGACCTAATCTAAGTGAAGACGCCATTAGAAATCGTTTTGCCTGGTTGCAAGGATGTCATTTAAAGCGCTCATACAATGACGATACACATACAAGCATGCATGTACATATGTACGAGGGCTGTTTAAAAAGTATTGCGAATTTTTGGGTGTTTTTGAAAAAACATATATTGTTTAATTGATATCTATTTTGTGCCGTTTAAAGTAATTCCCAGCAGATGTTATACAATCCTTGAACCAATATATTGCCACGAAAAAAGTTGTAAAATCTAGTTCGTTAAATCAAAATTCGCATTACTTTTTGAACAGCCCTCGCACACGCATGCACACCTATACATGTATGCATATACATGCAAAAACTTTCATATGAATATGCTTGTGTTTTAGTGCCTCATAGGCAGTTCATTTATTGATCTGCCAAATGCTAAAAATTTCATATCTAATGCCATTAAAATTCTTGTTCGCCTTTGAAGTTCCTCGTTTTATGCTATAAGCCCATCAAATTATCTCTGGAAACTGAAAAGATTTGCAAAAGCTGCCAAGATTTCCAAATTAGTTACTTTTAATATATGCATATATATATGTATATATACACATATCGTATCGCTAATATAATATATACATACATATGAGGTGATACTGTCAAGTTAACAGCAGACTTTATTTGCTTTCCACTATTTGTTTCCCAATTCGTGATTGGCTTCAACTGTTGCAGTTGTATTAGTGTGAGTCTGAGAGCTTATACAGAGTTGCTGTGGAGCTCTTATCCATGTGAGTTTGCGTCTTAGCTGCGCGCTGCTCATTGCTGAGAGAGAGAGAGAAAGGGACGAAGATAGCTGCTGGTGAACGTAGTCCCAGCTGTTGCTGAGTGAGAGCGAGTTGGCTATTGCAGACACACAGAGCTGCTATGATTGTCAGTGGACAAAAGAGAAGCGACTAGAAATTGATATTCTGCAGACAACACGGCGGGAAAGCGTTGTTCTTTTAAAAATATAAAATTTGGCCAAACTGAGTTAGATGCGATGCATATATAAATTTGATATATATATTTATTTATATAAAGCTTAGTTTATAGTCAAATATACCCCTTTTCAGCACACGCTCAATAGGTTTAGGGTATGAAAAAGAAAAAAAAAAACGGCAATTGAGAAAAAATCATAACTTACCAGTCACATGCACACACATATATGCATACATACCAATGCATGCACACATGCATATGCACATGCTTATGCACAACACACACACACAGTTGCAGTGGCACCGGCTGTTTGTATGTATAAAAAATCTGAAAATGATAGAAAAATGATTAATTGCAGTTGGCAGTAGTTCAGCAGTCAGTAGCGTTGCTGCCGCTGCCTCCGCCTCTGCCTCCGCCTCTGCTGCTGCTGCAGTAAACCTCAGCGAGCGCTGAGCTAGAGAGGAGGCCACACAATGCCAGCGTACGTGTGTGTGTGTGTGTGTATATTGGCATTCATAGCTCATACATACACTCTTGTGTGTGTTTGTGTGTGTGAAGTATATATTTTTTGCAGCAGCCTTTTTCGTAGCACAACAGCAGCTGACTGCAGCGATATTAATGATAGATATGCGTTCGCTTCAATGCGTCACACAGCACCCCCCACATCCCCATCCTAGACCCCCCCTCCCCCTTCGCCCCTTCACCCTTCTTGTCTAGCGAATTATACGATAATATTTATGTATGCTTGGCCCCAAAAAATAGTAGCTACCGGGAGTGTGGCCCCATTGCCTAGATGGATCGACGCTGAAATAAGCCAAAGGCTGCGATAGCTTTAAATAATTGTTTAACGATTTTTGAACTGGCTAAAATAAGTGAAATCTATGCGAACTCAAATATATTGTGAGTCATTTATCGATTCAATTGGGTTCAATTGTGATTGGGTTTCGCATTTGTGATATATTTATAAAATAAAGTTTATCTTCTTGCTTAGTATTGAACTGGTAATAAATTTTGACTTAAGTGAATTTTAGCTTTACAGCTTCTTTATATTCGAAAAGTGATACGGAATATGTCTAGCTATACTATATTTATCATATCAGGATTTCAAAACTCTAGCAGCTTAAAAAATAGCATTTCTGTTATATAAGATATAGGTTTTTTTTGCCACGCTCCTAGTGTAGGGTGACCAGATCGGCCTCAGGCCATTCCGGGACGGTCGACGACTTTGTTGCAAAAAACTGTTTGCGCAGCTTTCCTCAAAAAAATTCTTCACTTGTCTTGACAAAAGCGGGACATGTCCCGGAATTCCAGGACGTATGGTCACCCTATCCTAGTGGGCGCATTGGAAACACTTTAACGCTCTATGAGACGACGATAACAACTAGTAAATATTTCATACTTCAAGTCCCTCCTGCTTCAACAGCTGAGTTCCAACGGACAACAAGACGAACATTGCCTAAAACCAATAAACTCTTTTTACTTTCTGATATATATATTAAGTTATATTTTTTTCTCTTTATGCTAACCAAAAGCCTAAGCTCAAAATCAATATACTCTATGTAGTACTCTTCTCGTAAACGAGTATTAATATTATTTTCAGCTCAAAGGTCTTTTAAGAACATCAATTTCATAAGCTGATTTACTATGTATGCTAACCAAAAAGCCTAAACCATTGCAGACAAATGTGTGAAGTTAGTATACCTCAAGTTTCATGACATATTTGCGACGTGTGATGCAAAGGCTTTGAATTACGACTCCATAAACAAATGTATACAAATATATATATCCATATATATATAAATATATATATGTATGTGTGTATGTATGTAAATAGACACACATATGCATATGCTCTTCATAAACAACAAAAGCCTTTTTCTACTAATTTTCATTTATTCATTTAGTTAGTTGCAACATTCATTTCGACAGCCATTCACACACACAGAGAGAGAGAGTGTGTGTGTGTGTGTGTGTCTGTGTCTGGCTGTCTATGGTCTATGCTCAAGTCGCCTTTTATCAGCGCTGCAGCAGAGAGTCGTCGTAGCGAGGGCTGCTCTGCCTGGGCCGCTGTCGACTGTGGCTGCTGCTGCTGCTGCTGTTGACGAAATGGCTCTGGTGGAATGGCAGTTACGCCACTGACAAAATGTTACTGAAAATATGCCAAAAAAGGTCATACGACTATCAAAAATGAAACAAAAACCAAAACTGACAGCTAACCGTGCCGCACTCCACTCCACTCCACTCTCTCTCTCTCTTTCTCTCTGCATTTTGTTTTGGCTGTAAAGCCACGACGAGTCGAGTTCCCATGGGTTTTTGTCCGAGCTCGGATAAACGAAATAGGGATTTGGGCTGACTGGGAGTGTAGAGCGGGTCGAGGTCCAGCGCGGTAGCAGTTGCTCTTGATGAAAGGGTTTACAACTATTTTCAAACTATGTATTTAGCGCGCATTATGTGACCTCCTCTAAAACCACTCTCACACCTCTAGCTCTCACTCACTCTAGCTCTAGCTGTCTCGCTCTATGGCAACTGCTCTTACACTGAACGAAATGAGTGTGTAGCTTTGGACATTGTCTTGTGTGTTATTATTTACAGATATTTTGAAAAGAATTCAAGGAACTCTTAGGCATTTTTAGCTTGGCTTAAACCAAGTTGTAGTGTATCTTAATATATATCTTAATAATTGTTAATTATGCTTTTTTTGCAGTGTATTTTTCAGTTTGCCTTCGTCATATGCTATTCATACGTTGTCTGCTTTCATGATGACGATATGTTTGTTTGGCCCACTGCGGCATGGCACAGTGGGTTGAGCCAGCTCAATATTGAATCATTTGTTTTTATAATATATATATATTTTTTTATAATTATGTAATTAAATTTATTCAAAATAAAGTGTGAAAAAAAATTTAATATAATAATTAATTTTAGTTTTTTTAAGAGCTTGTTCTTGGCTCAATCTGTATATTCATATACCAGAGTTATTCAGAGTGCTTAAAATATCATAGTAGCTTATATATATGTTTATATAGCATATATAGCTATCCAAAACTGAATCTCTCTACAGCATCAATTCAAGTTATCTGAGCAACTAATAGAAGAAATGTAACTAAGACTCTAACTTTCGGATTTCTAATATATACTTCTCCCTTTCTACAATGGCCTAATGGCTAAGGATCAAATAGAGCATCGGCTAACCATATAAAGTATATGAACTCTTGTTCGAAATAAGCAACTGATTCCATCTAGACTGGTTCATTTGCTCATCTGTTTATCACTCGGCAATATATATCTTAGTTATCCAAATATCCATAGTTAGTTATGCTAAATAATTTGTGAAAACTAAATTTTAGGACAAAAAGAACATCAACTAACCACATAAAGTATACGAACTCTTATTCGGAATGAGCCACTGACTCCATCTAGACTAGTTCATTTGCTCAACTGATATCATCCAGTTTATTTGCTCATCTGTTTATCACTCTGCAGAGTCCATCTCATGTCCTCTTCATTCCCTTGAGTTACAATTGACTGCTGACCACTGTGCAGCTTGCTGGTCGGCTGCCTTTCAAGGGACTTGCTTGACCCGTGGACCAGCTTCGTTCGACCATTCGACCATCCCCGACCATCCGACCAGCTCCGCCCACCCGCTCGTTCGCTCAATTTTGGCTGCTTATGGCCACTTGTAACATATTTTTTGGGCAGCGGATTAGTTGCACGCCATGTTGCCACTTGAAGTGTTTATGTGTCACACACACACACACACACACACATACATATAGACAAATACAAGCATAAGTATATCATGCGACACTTAATAAAAACAATGTGCTCAACATGCCGCCTTAAATGGAAATCCATTTTCACTGTTTGTTTTTGCTCGCTCTTCATAGCATTGCATGTATGTGTGTGTGTGTGTGTGTGTGTGTGTGTGTGTGTGCGTGTTGTGTGTGTGTGTCCTCGTCTGTTTGCAGAGTTATTTAAATGTCTGCGTTTTGCTGCCATTCGCTTAGCACCAAAAATTTATAATTAATTGTTTTAAAGCATTCTCTGCGCTTGGTCTTCGAAATCCGTCATCCAGTTTTTGGCCTTGGGTTAGGATTGAAGTTGGGGTTGGGGCTGGGAGTTGTTAACACATATCTAATTTTGTGGTTCTTTGGTGTATGTATATATAGCAAAAGTATCTCTGTGCCATTTGCTACTTAAGCAAGCTGATGATTATAAGTAGTCATCGTCGTCATGACGACACGCGCTGCTGCTTAATCGTTTTAGCAATTAGTTTTAAACTAAAGAGCTGGCGAGGGTTGTTTGTTTAGCACAAATAAAAAGATAATTTTTTAAAAAATCAAAAAGGCGATCAGCCGAATTGAGGTTAGAGTTTGTTGCTCCTTCCTCAATTCGACGTGTCTCACAGCAGTTTATGTTTTTCACATATTTCATATGTGTTTTTGAAGGGTGTAAAGGGGGTGTTGTGTTTTTGTGTGTATGGGTATTATATTTGCATTTGTCTTTCTCTACAGAATTTAAGCCTTTTCGTGTTATAGTAGTAACTTTTGAAAGTTGCCATCATTGAGTTGTGATTTTTAGACATATGAATTTGAATTTCACATGTGAAGTTAATTATCTACATATAAATTTTCTATATATAATTGTAAATCTTTCAACTTAAAGGTAAACACATTTTGTTCTTATATATAATTTTAAAGTAATTGATTATATATAATTTCGTACATTATCTGATAAATTTTCAGTGTGTTTGTGTTGTGGGGGAGAATTTGTGGTGGGCTTACCATTTGATTTTTGGAATATTTCAATTGGTAAGCACCGAAGAAGATCACAATTAGTCGGGAAGTGTGAACGACCCTTTACTGCTGTGAGACGGGCGACCGCCCGTCTGTATAATGAAAAGTTCCCCTATTTATACTGACACAGTGCCGAATAATGAGTTGAGAATCATAAGTGCTTTGGCAAATGTGCTTGCTTCGATTACTACAATGACGAAAGCAGCCCAGCCAGCCAGCCAGCCAGCCAGCAGAACCAGTTTTTTGCGGTTTAGCTTCCAGAGCGCACAAGTTGCACGAGCGCTCACACACACACGCGCACCAGACACACATATATGTATATGAATTAAATTGCATGTGTATGATCAAGTGTGTCTAGCTGCAGCTTATTGAGTTGAATGAATTAAATTTGTAAAAATTTATATAAATTATGTAAGGAATTTATTTATATTTTTTAAATATATGGATAAATTACTATATACTATATATGAAATTTAAATGAAGAATTTATAGTAAAATATAAAGAAAGAATTTCTTTATATTTTTTTATGCATATGGATAAGATACTTTTTACTATATATAAAATATAAATAAATTCTTTTTATAATTTTTATAAATTTCCATAAATCTAAAAAAAATCTTTTTTCACTCTTTATACATCGCTTCATTTTTAAGTATTCGCTGTTTAGTATTATTTTCTTCTCTCTATAATTTTTATTTATCATTTTTTTTTACATATTCCTCCAGTCTATAAATTGATCAAAATATTTTAAAGATTTATCAGACTTTAGTCAGCAGTTGCCTAGATATTTAAACGCTTTTAAATGCAAAAAAAAAAAATTGCACTGCACACAAGCTGCTGCATGTTTTTCTAACACCTTTGTGCAAATATAGTTATGTAGGTATCTAGATGAACATGCTAAGAATGCTCTACTATAGGGTATTTTAGCTATGTTACTAAGTAGAGTATAAGATGTCTTATGCATATAGAAAAAATATATATAAATTATAAAATATAAAAATAAAATAAATATAAAATATAAATATATATATATAAATAGATTTTAAGAGTCTTCTAGCTATATAGTACGATATATAGTACAGAGCTTATCAGGTATGTATATCATGTACACATCCAAAGCAGTTGCATTCGACTGTTTAATACTCGTTTACGGCCAAAATAGAGCAGAATTGATTTAAGATTTTCCACAATCAATAAGCAAATCATATACTTTATATTATTATAGTATATGTATAGAGAGGTCACCATAGTATATAGTAGTATATGTTAAGAAAGGTCAAGAGAGTGTAGTTCATAGAGAGAGTAGTTCAACATACAGAGTAGTATCAGCATTGAATTAACTGCAAAATTGAGCGATTTTAGCTCTAAAACTCTAGAGGTTTTTCTTTATTTATAAAATATTTTGCCATCTTAATAGACAAAGAGTACATAAAGTAAATGAAGTCATTGGTTTATAAGGCGAACATTGCACACAGAAACCAATATACTCTTTTTACACAGTTAACAAGTATAAGAACTAGATTTTTTAAGCTTTATTATAGCTGCAATCGAAGCTAAAGTTTGCTGATGCATCGCACTTCTAAGCGCTGCCTATGCAAGGGCATTTGCTGTTCGACAAGCTGCAGCTGTTTTCTTTTATAGAAATATATACATATTATATATATAGACATATGCATGTATATATATATATATATATATATATATATATAGATATGCAAAGGCAAATACTAGCCACAGCTAGCAACTATGGCTGCTGCTATGGGCCATGAGCAGCATTTGTTGGCCCACAAGCAAAGGACATAAAGTGCTTTGGCAATTGTTTTGTGAGTTTTTGCTTTGTGTTTTGCTTTCAATTGTCGTCCATAAGATAAGTTATATGATGGAAGATGCATACAGAAAGATGTATGTATATATAAATAGAGTGATATATACATATATATATATACATATATATAGATATGTATGTAATGCAAATATTTGCATAGTGTAATTTAGTTGCTGTACAAAATGTAGCTCAGAGCACACAGAACAGTAGAGAGAATTTACTCAAGACTTTTAACAGCTTCCCAGTTGCCAGCATCAGTTTCAGTTTCAGTTTCAGTTTCAGTTTGGAAGGCCTAGTTGGTGGCATGCCTAAGCCTAAGTAAATCTTAGAAAATGGGGCGCTACGAGCTATTCAACAACAATAATAAAGGATACAAAAGTGGGCATAGTATATATATGCACAGGCTACACACACACATACACACATACACACACACACGCACACTGAGTGAGAGAAGTTTACGTGCTAGTTTGGCGCATTTCTATTTAGTTAAAGGCAACACAAAGCACTTTGCTTGCTTATCATAGAACTCAGTTATCCTTAGACCCATGCCCATGTCCTCGTTGGACCGTTGCAGCTACTTTGCTATTATTATGGCTATAAACTATTATTCTCTGCCAACTAGCTGCCTGCTGTTGATATTTTTCTAAATTTAATTGCATTTCAGCTAGCCGAGCTGAGTGACAGTCTGTCGGTTGAGCTGTGGCCTGGGCTATGTTGCTGCTGTTGCTGTTGCTGTTGCTGCTGTTGCTGCTGCTGCTATTGCTACACCAGTCTGCCCCATCTTTTGGCCAATCTGTAGCAGGCAGCTACGAGCACAACGAGGACAACTCAATTTGATGGCAAATCACATCATATGCTTTCCAAACACGTCCTTCACAACGCAAAAATTTAAGTCACGAAAACAATTTTGTGAATTGTTGGCGGCCAGTCCTCATTGCTTTGACTCCTTCATTCTATCCCAAAAACTCAACTCTGAATGTTTCCTTGCGCCATCCTTACACCACGGCCTAAACTGACTCTCCGTCTATCTGTCTGTGTGTGTGTGTGTGTGTATTTGTCCTTTTTTGGTAGTCGGAAATGCCTTGAGTGGATTACAGCGCTTTATTGCTTCAGTTTCTGCAGTCGTTCCCGTTCCTGCTCTATTCAATCACCTCGTTATCTGTCGCGTCGCCTCAATAAATAATGCCAAATTCGTAGCTTCGTTTATTTTCTGGACAAATTCAAAAACAATCGCATCTTCAAATTTGCATTAGCGACCAGCACGTCTATTTGGACTCTTTAATTAGGTTCATTTCAGTGGAAAGCTTATCAAATATAAGATATAAGATATAAGATATAAGATATAAGATATAAGATATAAGATATAAGATATAAGATATAAGATATAAGATATAAGATATAAGATATAAGATATAAGATATAAGATATAAGATATAAGATATAAGATATAAGATATAAGATATAAGATATAAGATATAAGATATAAGATATAAGATATAAGATATAAGATATAAGATATAAGATATAAGATATAAGATATAAGATATAAGATATAAGATATAAGATATAAGATATAAGATATAAGATATAAGATATAAGATATAAGATATAAGATATAAGATATAAGATATAAGATATAAGATATAAGATATAAGATATAAGATATAAGATATAAGATATAAGATATAAGATATAAGATATAAGATATAAGATATAAGATATAAGATATAAGATATAAGATATAAGATATAAGATATAAGATATAAGATATAAGATCTAAGATATAAGATATAAGATATAAGATATAAGATATAAGATATAAGATCTAAGATATAAGATATAAGATCTAAGATATAAGATATAAGATATAAGATATAAGATATAAGATATAAGATATAAGATATAAGATATAAGATATAAGATCTAAGATATAAGATATAAGATCTAAGATATAAGATATAAGATATATGACTATCTCTAGGTATGCCAAGTCTTATAGCAAATTGACCTATTTCTGATGTTCATGGCATTATTTATGGCCTGCCATAAATTGTATTGAGCGCGAAGTCCGCCATAATGTTGAGCACCTTTCCAAGTTAGGAGTGTGCTATATCATTTTTTTTGTCTCATTATAATACTTGAGTAGATAATTAATTACAGTTAGCAGGAGCTACTGCTACTGCTACTGCTACTGCTACAGCTATAGCTACTGCCGATGCCACACCTACCAATTAATTTAGCATCCGTGAGTGCAGTCTCCAGAAGACAGCTGCCAAAAGGGGCGTTGCGTCGCCCTGGACTCACTGGGGATGGGGGCTTTGGTGTAGGAGCTGCTGTCCTTGTGGCTGGCAATTGAATCGCCGTTGGCCGCATCGGTCGCTTAGCAGAAGGGTTATCATTACTTCCACATAATTTAATTTCGGCAGGCAACGACCATTTGCATTTCAATACCAATAGAAGAACTGCCTCTCGCGCTGCCTCTCTCTGTGTGTGTGTGTGTGTGCCACAGGCACTTGCTACGTCCGCCGTTTCTGTTCGTTCCACATTTTTCTTACCATTTTTCAAAGTTTTGCCGGCTGCTCATTGCACAAACTGAATTGAATCACCACATTACGTCGCTACGCTGGATACCCTTTTGTTATACCGCTTCCCCATCCGCTACCCACGCCGCACAACCACATTTTTATGCCCGTTCATAAAGTGAATATGAGCATATTGGTTTTTGTGTAATGTTTATATATTCTTATGAAATTCAAGTCTTAAGAATCGCTTAAGATATAGGTTCTGTGTATCTTAAGCTTATATCTTAACATGTCTTTAGCTTTAAGTCTTTAGCTTTAAGACTGTATGAAGAGTCCTCCTAACTTAAATATATCTTCTATAATTTATAGAACTTCTATAACTTCTATAACTTCTGAACTGTTAATCCTATGTTTCCATAGAATATGTGTGAATATCCTAGAAAGGTAATCTCTTTAACAGATTGGGTGTATCGAAAATTCAACTCAAAATCTTGATTTTGGTATTAAGAATTTGCTATAAACCAACTTTCTACAAAATTTGATAACTCAAACTTTTAAAACAAGCTTGATTAAGCTCTCAAAACAGATTTTTCTTATATGTTCTTCAAGTTCTCTCATTTTCATTTCATCTTCCAGCCTGCCTTGAGCGCGCGTCGTGCGGCTGGTTATGCCCGACTACAATATACTCGTACTTGCTTGTTTTTTTTTTTATTTTTTATTATCGTTTGGCTTTTTTTCTACATTTCGTGGGCTTTTCGTTTTAAATTTGGCGGCCCAGTTGCTGAGAGATGCTGCTGCCAGATTTTCCATCATCATTCATAACAAAAGCAGTTGGCAGTTGCAGCAGACTCGGCTGCCTGCTGTACCCACACCCCACCAGCCCCTCCCACCTAACCAACCCTTTGCCCAGGCAATGAACTAGTCCCACATTTCTGTTTTTTTTTTTGCTTCTTTCTTTTTTTTTTTTTGCGACATTTCCGTTTGCATTTGGCAAGCGGAAACCGTCAGGCAACCCATTGGACAATCAAGCTACGACGTGGACAAGCAACGAGTGCCTTCTAAGTTCTATGTTGTTATTGTTATTGTTGTTGTTGTTGTTGCTGTTGTTGTTGTTGTTGTTGTTGTTGTTGTTGTTATCAACACAAAAGGCTTGGTCCAACATTGTTTGGTGTTGATAGCTGCTCATGAATAACAAATGCACACGGCAGGTGGGTCGATCTATCTTCCAGCTCTCTCAGCTCTATGCGTGTGTGTGTGTGTGTGTGTGTGAGTGGGTGTGAGTGGGTGTGTGTGAGTGTGTGTATCTTGTTTGTTTGCATATTGTGAAGTGGCAGTTAGTTGGGATTGTGGCACTTGAACGACTCTACCATAGCTTGTTTATAAATTTTCTATTGATTTGCGGGCAACCGAGGTACAAATGGATCAGCCAACGATGTCATTCAACCAATTGACCGTTTTGAACAATTTCACTAGCCAAAAAGTGCTAACCAATTAAATCATTTTTATAGCCAAATGCTGTACAAATTTAGCTCTATTTTCTTGCTCCCTCTCACTCTCTCTCTCTCTCTGTCTCTGTCTCTGTCTCCTTCACTCATTCAATACAGTCGTATTGTGCCTTTGATTGATTCGTAGTTTGAGTCAACGATAGGTCGCAATAATCAAAAGCCAAACGTCAATTTCAGTTAACAGTTCGTATTCAGACCGCAACGATGAAGCATAAGAAATAAGAGCAGCACAAGACTTAAACTACACACAGAGAGGGAGAGAGAGAGAGTGGGAGAGAGAGAGATAGAGAGAGAGAGACAGAGAGAGTGAGAGAGAGTCAGGCTATGTGAGCTCACTGTCAATTGAAATGTCAAAAGCATTTCACGTCTATCAGCTGCCTCCCATATACAATGCTCACTTGATATGCTCATACATCCATCTATCTATCCATCAGCAATTTGCCCTCAATTTTGTATTTTTTTTTTTTTTTGCAACATTTAAAGTTATTTTCTTTGTGCTTATTTGAAATGGACATATTATATGACTGATAAAATATATATGAAAATATTTAAAAGTATTTAAGAAACAAGTTAGATAGCTCTAGTCGGGTATGCCCGACTTGGATATGCCCCAAGTCTCGTCTGACTTGTGTTTTTAAATACACTTCATTGCTTGTATCTAGCATTAGCTATAAAAATGGAAATAGGCTATTGGAGCAATTGCAGGTTCCGAGATTGATCCGTTCATACACACAGACTTTGTTGCATAGTGTAACTTAGTTAATAAACTTGTCTCTATCTAGGCTTAAATATAATAAACTTGCTATGGAAAAAAGGCTTTCAGTTTGAGATCAATATCCTTAGCCTCAACGCCTTTCGCCCCATCCCCCCACACCCAGTCCGGTCCCCATTTGTAATACCCATTCTCGACAATGTTAACTCTAATACAATGCAAAAGGAATTGTGATTCGACCAACCAAATCAAAAAAAAAAAAACATTTTTATATACTGAGCGCATTTCATTTTTGAGCAATTTCGAGCATTTGATATTTGTGCGAGTTTCGAACCTGCTTTTCAGCTACGTTCCGGACAACCGGCGCTCATCAGCGCCACACTTGTTGACCGAACTTCCATAAAATTCAATCTTAATTGTGATTCTATTAACCAAATTGAAAAACAAAATTGTATTAGCTATTTTTGATACAAGTTTCAAACCTTCATCCTTAGAACACTCTGGAAAATGTTTATTTGAAATTTTCCCCACGAGTTTCGAACCCGTGTCTTCACAGCATCCTGGGCAGTGTTCGATCCACAACGCCACGCTCACTAGGAAAACTTAAAAAAATGTATATTTGCGATTCTCCGTAAGAGTTTCGAGCCCGTGTCCTCCACAACGTTAACTCTAATATAATGCATTGGAAATGTGATCCTACCAACTAAACCAAAAAAACATTTTTATATACTGAGCGCATTTCATTTTTGAGCAATTTCGAGCATTTGATATTTGTGCGAGTTTCGAACCTGCTTTTCAGCTACGTTCCGGACAACCGGCGCTCATCAGCGCCACACTAGTTGACCGAACTTCCATAAAATTCAATCCTAATTGTGATTCTATTAACCAAATTGAAAAACAAAATTGTACTTGCTATTTTTGATACAAGTTTCAAACCTTCATCCTTACAACACTCTGGGAAATGTGTTTTTGAAATTTTTGGTGCGGGCTTCGGACCCGTGTCTTCACAGCATTCTGGGCGCTGTTCTCTCCACTACGCCACGCTTACTAGGAAAACTTAAAAAAAAGTTATAATTGCAATTTTTAGTGCGAGTTTCGAACCCGTATCCCTAAAACACTCTGGGCAGTGTTCGATCCACAACGCCACGCTCACTAGGAAAACTTAAAAAAATGTATATTTGCAATTCTCAGTAAGAGTTTCGAACCCGTGTCCTCCACAACGTTAACTCTAAATACAAAGCAAAAGGAGCTGTGATCCTACCAACCAAACCAAAAAAACATTCTTGTATACTGAGCGCATTTCATTTTTGAGCAATTTCGAGCATTTCATATTTGTGCGAGTTTCGAACCAGCTTTTTAGCAACGTTCCGGACAACCGGCGCTCATCAGCGCCACACTAGTTGACCGAACTTCCATAAACTTCAATCCTAATTGTGATTCTACTATCAAAACTAGAAAGAAATTGTATTAGCTATTTTTGATGCAAGTTTCAAACCTTTGTTTTTACAACATTCTGGGAAATGTTCATTTGAAATTTTCTCTACGAGTTTCGAACCCGAGTCTTTACAGCATTCAGGGCGGTGTTCTCTCTACTACGCCACGCTTACTAGGAAAACTTAAAAAAAAGTTATAATTGCAATTTTTAGTGCGAGTTTCGAACCCGTATCCCTAAAACACTCTGGGCAGTGTTCGATCCACAACGCCACGCTCACTAGGAAAACTTAAAAAAATGTATATTTGCAATTCTCCGTAAGAGTTCTGAGCCCGTGTCCTCCACAACGTTAACTCTAATATAATGCATTGGAAATGTGATCCTACCAACTAAACCAAAAAAACATTTTTATATACTGAGCGCATTTCATTTTTGAGCAATTTCGAGCATTTGATATTTGTGCGAGTTTCGAACCTGCTTTTCAGCTACGTTCCGGACAACCGGCGCTCATCAGCGCCACACTAGTTGACCGAACTTCCATAAAATTCAATCCTAATTGTGATTCTATTAACAAAACTAAAAAAAACAAAATTGTACTAGCTATTTTTGATACAAGTTTCAAACCTTTGTCCTTATAATACTGCAATGTGTTTTTGAAATTTTTGGGGCGAGCTTCGAACCCGTGTCTTCACAGCATTCTGGGCGGTGTTCCCTCCATTACGCCACTCTTACTAGGAAAACATTAAAAAAAGTTATAATTGCAATTTTTGGTGCGAGTTTCGAACCCGTGTCCTTAAAACATTCTGTGCAGTGTTCGATCCACAACGCCACGCTCACTAGGAAAACTTAAAAAAATGTATATTTGCAATTCTCCGTAAGAGTTTCGAACCCGTATCCTTAAAAACATTCTCTCTCCACAACGTTAACTCTAATATAGTGCAAAAGGAGCTGTGATCCTACCAACTAAACCAAAAAAAAAACATTTTTATATACTGAGCGCATTTCATTTTTGAGCAATTTCGAGCATTTCATATTTGTGCGAGTTTCGAACCTGCTTTTAAGCAACGTTCCGGACAACCGGCGCTCATCAGCGCCACACTAGTTGACCGATCTTAAATAAACTTCAATCCATATTGTGATTATATTAACAAAACTTCAAAGAGGTAATTTCTATTTTTGATCTGTAGCTTGTATCCGGCGTTGGCTTATGACAAATTTAGTCAGGAGCAACTGCAGGTCCAGAGACTGACACATTCATAAATAAGGATTTTGTTGCATAGTGTAACTTAGCTAATAAACTTGTTTCTATCTAGGCGTGAATATATTAAACTCGCTTTAGGAAAAAGGCTTTCAGCCTGACATCAATATCACAGTTGTCGTTACTCTGCTGTCCTCCTTAGCCTCAACGCCTTCCGCTCCTCTCCTCCCACACCCATCCCGCCCACGATTTGTAATACCCGGCGAGCCGTTGCCATGACAATAAATGAAAAATTTTGAGCCCGTTCGATGTAATAACTGGCGCGATGCTCTGTTTGTCATATTTCATGGCCCTGATTATAAGTCCAGCATGCGGCGCAATAAGCCAAACGTTCGGTGTAGATAAATAGCTCATTGGGGGACTGACTGAGCAATGGGAACAGACTGAGTGGGGGAGTAGGAGTGCTGTCGATGGCGTGAGCACTTCAAACTCGTATCTCTGCAGCCGCTGCACATTTGTTGCAATTGCATTGCAAATGCTAAGCCCCAAAGGGTGCTCATAGCTAGCTCTCTCTCTGTGGGTGTGCGTGTGAGGGAGTGTGTGTGTGTGTGTGTGTGTGTGTGTGTGTGTGTGTGTGTGTGTGTGTGTGTGTGCATTGAAGTATTTAGGTCTTGGCATATCGAAGCTTAATATATTCTTATAAAATTTTATATTTAAATAAAAAATATTATTTAAAATATATTTTTTAATACTTATCTGAAAGGAATTGTTTGTGGAGCAGCTTGGGATTCAAGCCAAGAACAAAGTTTTTGACATTAAAGAATCCAGACTTAAGTTCGATCTATTGAATAGAATTAATTTAACGCTAAAGTTGAGGCTAAACATATGAGTTTATCCTAAAACTATTTCTAAACCAAAATTCCTGTTGAGGTTTACTTTGGGTTTTGGTTCTTGGAAACTAAAAAATTTGAATACAAAGTATTTTAAATTTAACTTCCATTTAGATGCTACCAAACCGCATGACAATACTCAACGCAGCCCGGTTGGTAAGTGTATTACCAGAAAATTACAGCAGAAAAAAAAATTCCAAAAAAAAACCTAATAAAAAAATCGACAAATCGTCTGAATTGGAATATGAAAAATGTGCGCTCAGCGTTTTGTTGCAATTGTCAAGTGCGCTAATAAATTTCATTTCATTTTCGGCCAGTTGGGCGGTACAGTGAAGCCTCAGCGCACGCACACCTGTTTTACCAATAGAAATTTGAGCAAAATAAATCATTTATAAAAGAATTTGTATAATATATATATATTTATATAATTATCACCATCTCTAGATCTGTCTAGGGTGTGTTTACTGTACGCCAAACACCGCTCGACTAGGCATATTAATCACAACGGTAAAACGTGCTTAAATTATTTGATATTAATTAGTTTTTTTAAAATAAGAGAAAAAAATAAAATAATATATGAATAACAAGAGATTTGAAACAACAAAAATAAGTTAACTATCAATGGACGCAGCTGTTTATTGCATAATTCGTACTACCCTCACTCTAGATGGGGCCGAATTAGTGGGCAACTCGTAAAAGGCTTCCACATTTCATATGCTACATATATTACTGTAATCAAATTACAAACTATTTAGTATATATAAATAAAAGAGATTTAGTCAGAGCTGCTCGAAATAAAGTTACTTTGATAATTGCTTTGCTGTGCCTAACATTATGGCTAAAAATGTTTGCAATTCTTCTGAACAGTTTCGAACCCGCGTCCTCCACAAGGTTAACTCTAATATAGTGCAATAGGAAATGTTATTCTACTAACCAAACCAAAAAAAAACATTTTTATATACTGAGCGCATTTCATTTTTGGGCAATTTCGAGCATTTGATATTTGTGCGAGTTTCGAACCTGCTTTTTAGCAACGTTCCGGACAACCGGCGCTCATCAGCGCCACACTAGTTGACCGAACTTCCATAAACTTCAATCCATATTGTGATTCTATTAACAAATCTTAAAATAAACGTGGATTAGTTATTTTTGATACAAGTTTCAAACCTTTGTTTTTACAACATTCTGGGAAATGTTTATTTGAAATTTTCTCTACGAGTGTCGAACCCGTGTCTTCACAGCATTCTGGGCGGTGTTCCCTCCACTACGCCACGCTTATTAGGAAAACTTCAAAAAAAATTATAATTGCAATTTTTAGTGCGAGTTTCGAACCCGTATCCTTAAAACACTCTGGGCAGTGTTCGATCCACAGCGCCACGCTTACTAGGAAAACTTAAAAAAATGTATAATTGCAATTCTCCGTAAGAGTTCTGAGCCCGTGTCCTCCACAACGTTAACTCTAATACAAAGCAATAGGAAATGTGATTCTACCAACAAAACAAAAAAAAAACATTTTTATATACTGAGCGCATTTCATTTTTGGGCAATTTCGAGCATTTGATATTTGTGCGAGTTTTGAACCTGCTTTTTAGCTACGTTCCGGACAACCGGCGCTCATCAGCGCCACACTAGTTGACCGAACTTCAAAAAAATTTAATCCTAATTGAGATTCTATTAACCAAATTGAAAAACAAAATTGTATTGGCTATTTTTGATACAAGTTTCAAACCTTCATCCTTAAAACACTGCAATGTGTTTTTGAAATTTTTGGGGCGAGCTTCGAACCCGTGTCTTCACAGCATTCTGGGCGGTGTTCTCTCCACTACGCCACGCTTACTAGGAAAACTTAAAAAAAAAACTATAATTGCAATTTTTGGTGCGAGTTTCGAACCCGTATCCTTAAAACACTCTGGGCAGTGTTCGATCCACAACGCCACGCTTACTAGGAAAACTTAAAAAAATGTATAATTGCAATTCCTCGTAAGAGTTCTGAGCCCGTGTCCTCCACAACGTTAACTCTAATACAAAGCAATAGGAAATGTGATTCTACCAACTAAACAAAAAAAAAAACATTTTTATATACTGAGCGCATTTCATTTTTGAGCAATTTCGAGCATTTGATATTTGTGCGAGTTTCGAACCTGCTTTTTAGCTACGTTCCGGACAACCGGCGCTCATCAGCGCCACACTAGTTGACCGAACTTCCATAAACTTCAATCCTAATTGTGATTCTATTATTAAAACTTAAAATAAAAGTGGACTAGCTATTTTTGATACAAGTTTTGAACCTTCATCATTAGAACACTCTGGGAAATGTTCATTTGAAATTTTCTCTACGAGTTTCGAACCCGTGTCTTCACAGCATTCTGGGCGGTGTTCTCTCCACAACGCCAAGCTTACAAGGAAAACTTCAAAAAAATGTATATTTGCAATTCTCCGTAAGAGTTTCTAACACGTGTCCTTAAAAAACATTCTCGGAATTGTGGATCCTACCAACTAAACCAAAAAAACATTTTTATATACTGAGCGCATTTCATTTTTGAGCAATTTCGAGCATTTGATATTTGTGCGAGTTTCGAACCTGCTTTTTAGCTACGTTCCGGACAACCGGCGCTCATCAGCGCCACACTAGTTGACCGAACTTCCATAAACTTCAATCCTAATAGTTATTCTATTATCAAAACTAAAAAGAAATTGTACTTGCTATTTTTGATACAAGTTTCAAACCTTCATCCTTACAACACTCAGGGCAATGTTTTTGAAATTTTTGGTGCGGGCTTCGAACCCGTGTCTTCACAGCATTCTGGGCGGTGTTCCCTCCACAACGCCAAGCTTACAAGGAAAACTTAAAAAAAAATTATAATTGCAATTTTTAGTGCGAGTTTCGAACCCGAGTCCTTAAATCAGTCTGGGCAGTGCTCGATCCACAACGCCACGCTCACTAGGAAAACTTAAAAAAAATGTATATTTGCAATTCTCCGTAAGAGTTCTGAGCCCGTGTCCTCCACAACGTTAACTCTACATACAAAACAAAAGGAGCTGTGATCCTACCAACTAAACCAAAAAAACATTTTTGTATACTGAGCGCATTTCACTTTTGAGCAATTTCGAGCATTTGATATTTGTGCGAGTTTCGAACCTGCTTTTAAGCAACGTTCCGGACAACCGGCGCTCATCAGCGCCACACTAGTTGACCGAACTTCCATAAACTTCAATCCTAATTGTAATTCTATGAACCAAATTGAAAAACAAAATTGTTTAGGCTATTTTTGATACAAGTTTCAAACCATCATCCTTACAACACTCTGGGCAATTTGTTTTTTAAGTTTTTGGTGCGAGCTTGGAACCTGTGTCCTTAAATCATTTTGGGCAGTGTTCTCTCCACAACGCCACGCTTACATAGAAAACTTAATAAAATGTTTATTTGAAATTTTTTTGTAAGAGTTTCGAACCCGTGTCCATAAAAAAATTCTCGCTCCACAACGCTAACTCGAATGCAATGTAATCTAACTTGTGATTAACAAAGCTAAAAAAAATTACTTATTTGCAGTTTTACGAGCCTCGAACCTGCATCTTCACAGCATTCGCGGCAACGTTCTCTCCATAACGCCGAGCTTATTTCCGTTACTTAAATACAATCACAATTGTGGTTCTATTAATAGATCTTCTTAAGGCATGCACGCATTGTATTGTATGTGTGTGTGTGTGTGCACATGCATAGGGCAGTTGCCTTCAGTAGACGATATTTGCCTTGTGCTTTTGCCAAAATGTCTTCATGTTTGCCTTGACAACTCCAGTGTTACTTAACGGATTTAAATGAAATTTTTAGTTGTGAATTATATTAGATTATAGAATATATAGTATGAATTATTACTTACTAATAGACTGATTATGAATGCATAGACATACGGATGCACAGGACTCTTTGATTTGAATACCATTTCGACTAGATTTTACTTAAATCAAGACTGCAATTTTTATAAAATATAAAATAAAATTTAAACTGACTAAAATATATATTTAATTTAAATAAACAACATTTAGTTGGTCTATTAAAGTTTTGAAGTCAATTAACTTTCTGTTCGCAGGCAGTTAATTAATTAACAATTAAATTCAATTAAATGTGCTGCAATTACAGCAAAAGTTACAATTTAAAGTTTTGCAAAACATGAATTTGAAATGCAAGCTTAGTGCTTATTATTTCTATATGGTTCAGTAATTGACTGCCTTTACATCTCGGTGCGTGTGTGCATGTGTGTGTGTGTGTGTGCGTGTGTGTTGCCTTATATAAAGTTTCGAATTCAATACACTAGCCAAAGGCTGAAAGCAGATAGCTAAACGTTCGGTCAAGTCTGGGCTGCAGTAGAAACTTTTCAGAAATTCGAATCATGTAACAAAATACACGATGGCTAAATTCAAAAGTCCACAAATGTGTGGGTGTGCGTGTGTGTGCATGTGTGTGTGTGTGTGTGTAAATGCAGTGAAAGAGGCAAGTGTGCGTGTGCGTGTGCGTGTGTGGATGCAACATGTGTTTATAATTATGTTTTCACTGTGGATTCACATTTTTGGACAGCCTGCTGCCGAACGTGCAGCATGTCCGCATATGTGTGTGGGTGTATGTGTGTGTGTGCGTATGAGATGTGTGTGTGTGCGTGTGCATACCAAATAAAGGCCACAAAGCAGCTGCAATGGTTTCAAGTTGCAATTGTCAGCGCTTAATTTGAGGTCAGCTGCAGCTGTCCCAAAAAGGACAGCCGCACAGGCTCTGCTAACAAAATTACCGTACACACACACACACACACACACACAGAAAGGAGAGAGAGAAAAAAGAAGTCAAGTTGATTTCTTGGAGTTTTCAGCAAACAGCGACAACAATTTACACGCTTTGCCATACGCAAAATGCTTGTCACTTGCAGCGGAATTTCAACAAAAGATTCAATGCTATCTACCTACCCCCTCCCGTACCCATTCCACAGCCACACCCACCCTGCACCACCCCGCCCAGCTGAGCCGCTTTCCTTGTGGGGCTGCCTATTCAGCGTTTTATGCCAACTGTCGGCATTTGCTTTTGTCTTTTGTATGCGCGCAGTGACCTGCAAAAATGGCAGACGCTGTTATTTTGGCTCTTGGCCTGGCCAACTGGGTTGTCCGTCCCACCGTGCGAGCGGTCGACTGATGCAGCGGCACCTGGGCCGCCTTCAGCCCGGCCACGTCTTTTGTTTGGCCCCAGCTGAGCGCGCTCGTTCCGGCCGGACGGGCGGGCGGCGGTCGGGCGGCAGGAGTTGGCTGCGGTCAGTGCATGTTGCATATAATTTCATTCATCACAAATTTTTACATACATATATGAATGATTTTAGATGAAAGTTATAGACAGTTAGATACTCTGTAAGCAGATAAAGTGTTGGTGAAAGTTGATAAGTGAGTCAAGCTTTAGGACGGAGAGAGTGAGAGAGAGAGCGGGAGAAAAAGCAAAAAAAAAAGATTGATAATGAGATAGGAAGAGTGAGAGGGAGATTGAGAGAGAGAGAGGGAGAGGGAGATTGAGAGAGAGAGAGAGAGGGAGAGAAAGAAAGAAAAAGAGAGAGAGAGAAAGAAAGAGAGAAAGAGAGAGAGAGAGATTGAGAGAGATTGAGAGAGAGAGAGAGAGATAAGTGTGAAGAGGGAAAGGGGAGACTGGAGAAGATATGTTGTGCTTAAGAAAAAGCAGATAAAAGAGAAAAGAGTGGAAAAGGAAAGAGTGTAAGATTAAAGATTAGAAGAGGAGGCAAGAGGGGAAAGAGAGTAGAATTTAGATCAGAAAGTAGATGAAGTATATATATGTATATATATCTTCAACTCATTATAAAGTCCTCCAAGTCTTTTTCATTTTATGAAAATCACATAGAGAGGCGTTTTCCTTTAAATTCATATAAACAAGTTATAACCATATCAAATCAGCGTACAGCCATGCCAAGTACATTCGCCCCATCTAAATATGTATATACCCTTTTGCTACATTTTCAATGGGCATGGACTATAAAAAAAAGACAAAAGAAAGCTAACAAAAAGCAGAAAAAAAATCAGCTCAAATCTAATCGGCAGAAGTCGTTCTTCTTCTTCTTCTTCTGCTGCTGCTGCTGCTGCTTGTCGCTGTTCCCATTTGCGTTTTTGCATTTCTTTCAGCATTTCTGTCGCGTTTGCCATTTAATGCGACTGCAGTCGGTTTTCCTACTGCATCCTCTTCCACTAGTGCCGCTTCGTACTTCTGCTTCTTCATCTTCATCTTCTGCTTCTTCTTCTTCTAGCCATTTTATTTCACTTTTTCGTTTGCCAGCGCCACTTGGCCATTTTCATTTTGGGCCACTGCCTGTGTCTGCGCTGCCGACAAGCAAATATTGTCTTTTCTCAGTCGCATTTTTCAACTGACATCAGCACCCAGCTACAACCCCAACCTCAAACCCCCAACCCCCAACAACAACACCAACTGCAACCCTAAGTCCAACCCCAATCCCAAGCTCAAGTCGAACCCAAACCTGCAATTTGCAAACCCCTCTCGATTACTGCACCCGTTTGCGTTATATGCGCTTTGCCATGGGGTAAAAAGTATTTTTGTCACGAATTCAATGAATGATTTTTAAGCACGTCTTTATTACTTTTCTTCCTTTGTTCATTCAGTTTTCAGGCCTTTGCCATACAAATCGTACAAAAAAACAGAAAACATTGGTATAAATATGTGTATATATAAGTTTTCAAATATTGTCGTAAAATACATAGTTCTCTCTCTCTCTCTCTCTCAATTGGCGTAAGTGTTAGACGCTAATTTATTTATTTGTTGCGCTAAAAGTACCTCATGCTCATATACCAGGCGCACACTGTACTCATATGACTGCACCCGAAATCTTCCTCATTTAGTACAAGAAAATGCACTTTGCTAATGAATTAAATGGCTTTTCAATGCGCCAAGACTGCGTACACTTGGAGAAATCACAGTAGTTTGTAGTTTTGTGATCATTATTATTAGTATTAGTATTGGTATTGGTATTGGTAATTGTATTAGTATAAGTGTAAGTACTATTCTTAGTATTAGTATTATTATTAGTAGTATCATTAGTATTAGCATTATTATTGGTATTAGTATTGGTATTGGTATTTTTACTGTTAGTATAAGTATTAGTATTAGTATAAGTATTAGTATTGGTATTGCTATTAGTAATGGTATTGGTATTAGTATTAGTATAAGTATAAGTACTATCGTTAGTATTAGTATTATTATTAGTATTATCATTAGTATTAGTATTATTATTAGTATTAGTATTGGTATTGGTATTATTACTATTAGTATAAGTATAAGTGTTTGAAATAGTACTGCTATTAGGGTTTGTATCAGTATTGCTATTGGTATTCGTATTGCTTATAGTATAAGTATTATTATTAGAATTAGTATTACTGTTGCTATTAGTAATACTATTAGTATTAGTATTAGTATTAGTATTATTATTATTATTAGTATTGGTATTGGTATTATTACTGTTATTATAAGTATTAGTATTAGTATACGTATTAGCATTAGTATTGCTATTAGGGTTTGTATCAGTATTGCTATTGGTATTAGTATTGCTAATAGTATAAGCATTATTATTAGTATTAGTGTTACTATTGCTATTAGTAATACTCTTAGTATAAGTATTATTATTATTTTTAATATGTGTATTGGTATTCTTACTAAAAGTATAAGTATTAGCATTAGTAATAGTATTAGTATTAGTATTAGTATTAGTATTAGTATAAGTGTTTGAATTAGTATTGCTATTGTTATTGGTATTGCTATTAGTATAAGTATTATTATTAGTATTAGTAATACTATTGCTATAAGTAATACTATTAGTATTAGTATTACTATTACTATTAGTAATACCATTAGTATAAGTATTAATGTTAGTTTTACTTACTACTATTACTATTAGTATTACTTTTAGTATTAGTATTAGTATTCAAGTACATTTATTTTCTTAGTGTACTCCCTGGAGCTATCTAATGTCGCTGTTGGAGTTTTTTGCCTCTATTTTGTCGGTTGGCTGTTAGGTGGCCAAGCTGCTTTGTTGGCAATTTTATTGTTGTTGTTGCGTTGCTTAATTCTGTTGGCTATTTGCTAGAAACGATTATGAATTTAGGGGACACATTTGGTTAGTTTGTTTTCCCGTTGTTAGACATGAGTGAGTGGGTAATTCCAGGAGATACATTTCTCTATACTTCGTATATCCTTTGCAAACTTGAATTCCTGCTTCGTTTCGATGCCCTGTAATTATGGAGAGAAAATGGGTCTACTGATTTGGACAAGATATGAAAGATTATTAGTCGGAAGCCAGTTTCACGGACAAAGCGCCAAGATAAAGAGCATGAGAGTAAGAGCAGCCAGTGTATACCAGGATAGGTCGTTGTCTAGCAGTTTTTGCTTGAGCTGGCTTACGGATTGTTAAGTTTTTTTACTTGCCGCTGCGATAGCTGCACGGCTGTGAGGGCACGGCGGAGAGTGGCTCGGAGACAAAGAGAATTGTCTGTGGATGCATTGCAACTAAATGCGGTGAAAATACGAGTACATTGAAGTTTCTGTCCCGAGCCCGTCAATAAATCATTGAGCAGACAACGGAGCCCGTTGTTAAAAGCACTCTCCAGTATCTCTATCTGTGTGTGTGTGTGTGTGTGTGTGTGTAAGTGCGGATGTATGTATGCATGGATGAATGTATATAGACAGGGCATATCAATACTTCGTATAGACGGATTGTATTTTCAATATTTGCGCAGCGTAGATCATGGAAACGTGGCAGCGCCTCCGCCATGGTGCGGCGCATGGACTTTCATGCAACGGAGTGCGGAGAGTTATTGAAGAGTACGCAGTGGCTTTTGTTGGTTTTGTATTGCAATGATTTAGCAGTTTTTCGTCTGTGTTTACGTTGTGGATGAACCAGAATATGGCGATGGCGCAGGCGATGGCGCTGGCGCTGGAGCTGGCGCTGGCGACGCTTCCTAGCCGGGGCTGCTGAATAAGAAATCAGCAAATTGTTGTGTTTTAATCGAGCAGCGGCTGCCAGTCAGACACAATAACAAAAAACAAACCCAGCAGCCGAAGCCCCAGCCCCATAACCTACCCCAACCCCAACCCATAGCTGGCATAGTTGGCAATCCCAATCACAAAGCCGCTGCGTTTCGCAATTGTCTGCAATAAGCCGCAGTCGCTGTCTCTGTCGCTGTTGCTGTTGCTGTTGGCGTCGCAGCCGCAGCGACCGCATTGAACAGTTTGCATCAATATGGAGCGTCAGCCAGCTAACAGCTACTTGTGTAAATAACTGTCAGCCAATTGTTGTTTAATCGCCGGCTTAGTCATGTTGCGCTGCACTTTTGAGGTTAAGTGCCAAGCGGCTGCTGTGCAGGCTTGGCGAATGGTTAGAGAGATGTGGCGCTTGGCTTTAAGCTGATGTCTTCAGTTTTTTTTTTCTTTTTTTTTTTTTATATTATTTTTCTTTGTTAGCGGCTGTCTGTCTAGCTAATTAGTTGCACATTTTACATTAATTAATTTTTATAGCATACTTTTTTGGGCAAAAACTTTTGTCATAAGAAAGCAACGCCCGCATTTTGTGCCGCGGCCAAAAACTGCGGTAGCTGCCATTAGCTGCATGTGCCACTACAGTGCCACAGCTCTCAACCACACCAACGCCATCGCCATCGCCATCGCCATCGCCATCTCCATCAACAGCGAACCACGATTTCACTTGCTGCACTTTTAAATCACCAGCGAAAGAAGCGCGCAGCATGAAGCATGATAAAAAAGAGCGAAGCATAAATTATTTTTTTACTATTAGTCGAATTTATATTATCCTAAGTAGATATATAGTATTTTTAACTTGATCTGAATGAAATCATTTAATTTAATATATTTTTGGATTTATTTAATTTAATAATTTGAAATTTTTAAAATTTTTTTCTTGCAGCTTAACCTCAAATATCTTATGTTTCTATTTTCTTAAAACAAATTCAAAGTCATGGATTTTATATGGTATTTTTAACTTGATCAGAATGAAATCATTTAATTTAATATATTTATTGTTATATTTAATTTGAATATTTATAATTTTGTAAGTTTTTTTTACACACTCAAATCTTATGAATAAATTTAAAAAAATTTCCTGCTTAGCTTTAAAGTTCTTAAGTTTCTATTATTTTAAAAGAAATTCCAACTCATGGATATTATATAGTATTTTTAACTTGATCAAAATGAAATCATTTAATTTAATATATTTTTAAATTTTTTAAATTTTATTATTTGTAATTTTTAAAATTAATTTTAGACGCTTAAATCTTATAAATAATAAAAAAAAAATTCCTGCAGCTTAGCCTAAAAGATCTTAAGTTTATATTATTTTATAAGTAATTGAAAGTCGTGCATATTATATAGTAATTTTAACTTGATCTGCATGAAATTACTTAATTTTATATATTTTTAAATATATTTAATTTAATATTTTATAATTTTTAAAATTAATTTTAGACACTCAAATCTTATGAATAAATTTAAAAATTTCTTCTGCAGTTTTGCCTAAAATATCTGAAGTTTTTATATGACAAAGAGTGTTTTTTTTTTGTATTCCCTGCCCTGGCCATAGAAAATTGTTGTAGTAATTTAAAAGAAATTCCAAGTCGTGCGGCGCTCTTTGATGCTGCTGCTGCTGCCGTTGCTGCTGCTGCTAATGCTGACTAATTGGATTTGCTAGCGAACTAATAAAAATGTTACAAAAGTATTTCGTTTTAACTGCAAATTAGGCAGCAATAATTATTTTAGCTGCCCCAAAAGAAGCAAACTCTAAAGAATCATAAAAATCAACACAACATTCTGTAAAGCAGGCTTTTGTGCCTTTCAAAGACAACAGCAACAGCAACAGCATCTAATGAACAGCCCAAAACTGGACGAACCTGAACCGTGTCTCTGTGTCTCTGGGTCTGTGTAATTGCATTTGTTGTTGAGGCAGCGCTGGCCACGCCCACAGTGGATGGCAGCGCACAGCTGTTGACGGTTTTTCGGCCAACATTTTGTCCACTGGCCGTTGGCACGTCCCATCGACATATATCGATAAAAGAATTAGCTAAATCGTGACTGCCACTTAGAGCATGTCGCTCCCATTAATTATGCCCGATGACAGGCCTAAGGGCAACACACACACGCACGCACGCACACACACTTACACACGGATTTGACCATTATATATCTGGCTATATAGATGTTGTTGTTGTTAATTTTATTAGCTGTGCCTGTGCTTTCGATTAGGCGGCGATCGCAGTTAATTAAAATCGACTTTTTGCCATTAATGCACCCAAATCAAATTAGCAGCTACTGGAAAAGTTTTTAGCGCATGCTACCAGTTGCCACAGCAGCGTTTTTATTTTCCTTTCCTTTTCGGCCCAAAAACTGAAAAGAGAAATGGGAGGGGTAGACAGAAAAGTTATATATTAAAGGCAAGTAGATATTTGGAATAAAACCACAGAAATTAGCTTTAGTATTCGAGAGAGCATAAATGATATATGTAAATATATATATACTCATTCTCACTTCACACTCTCTCTTTGTAAAAGCTGCAGCTATATAGTTCTCAAATGCTTACAAGCTTAGCAAGAGTAGCTAGTTGAAACCGAATCAACAGTTGATAGCGAAGTCGGCTGATGATAGAACTGGAAAATTCTTCCATTTGCTCTACAGACAATATGCTGATATTTGAGATGTGAAGCCTTTTTACTTTGTCAATTAGTAATTATAGATAGCTTCAAGACTGCAAGAATGTTGTATAAAAAATTTGCTAAAATCCAATTACAATATAATTATATGTATATATACTTATTGGCCTTACTTGAATAGCATAGGGTTAAAAGGATGATAAAATATAACTTTCTTAAGCTTAATGCTTATTGTTCGTCTCTTTAATTATTTACAAGGCCTACTTGATCAGCTCAGAATCGAAGGAGAATATAGTAAGGAGATAATAAAATATACCTATTGTTGTATAGCTGTTCGTTTGTCTTCTCTCTTTCGCTCTCTCTCTCACTCTGGCTCTCTCATTTTCATTCTATCGAATTCTCTCCTTCTCTTTCTCTCTCTCTCATTTTATCTTTCTTCTCTTTTTATCTATTTTTATCTGTTTTTTTCTTCTCTCTCTCTCTCTCTCTTTCTCTCTCTCTCCTTCGGTGTCTCTCTCTCTCCTCTTTTCTCTGATTTTCTCTCTCTCTCTCTTTCGCGCTCTCCATCTCTCTCTCTCTCTTCCTTTTTCTCCTTTTTTTCTCTCTCTCTCTCTTCTGCTCTCTCCTTCTTTCAATCTCTCTCTCTCCCTTCCTTTCTCTTTTTTTTCTCTCTCTCTCTCTCTCTCTCTCCTTCCTCCTCCGATTGAGAGAGACAGATCTCTGGTATCTACCTATATCTTTTTCTTTCTGTCTCTCTCTCGATCTTCCTCTCTCTCTCTCTCTCTCTCTCCATCTCTCTCTCTCTCCCCATCTTTTTGTCAATTTCTCTCTCTCTCTCTCCAAATCTCGCTCTCTCTTCCTCTCTTCCTCTCTCCCTCTCCCTCTCTGTCTCCCTCTGTCTTTGTCTTTCATTTCTCATATACAACTATATACTATACAATAGATAACACTCTCTTATTTCTACTTTATTCAAAATTGATATGCAAATGACAAAAAAAAAAAAAAAAAAACAATCAGATCCAAGTCTTAAACTTTGAAGTATTCCAAGTTAGCTAACTAACTTTAGATATTGCTTTGCTTGCTCACATTTTGTCAGCCATTCAAAGCTTAAGACCCCATACTCTATGCTTATTATTACTGATCTATAAGAGTTCTAACAGAAAATTGTTCAAGTAATAACACTTTTGTGGAAAATTTCAAATTTCATTTACGCGCTTTTTTTTATTTTTTAGCTTTGCCCGCAGCATAAAAAGTCAAATAGAGCCTGGACTATGTGTAAATGCACATATATATATACAGATGAAAAGAAAGTAACTGTATATATATATGTATGTCAGTATATTTGTCTGTATTGGGCCTGCTGGGCCGCAGTTTATCATGTCCGCCAGGAATAATTCAACTTTGCTTATTTCACACTTCAATTTCGTAGGTAAACAAACTTTTCAATGCGGTCGCAAAATGCTGTCGGAAACGGAAACGGAGGGGTTTTTTTTTTTCTTTTGGAAGACGGCGAATTGGTGAGGCAAAAAGAAAGCAAAGCCGAAACCAAAGCCAAAGCCAAAGCCTGGGCGGGCGAGTTAAATCAACAAAGTTATGGGGCCGGCGGCAAAGGGCCGGCGGGGCTGGGGCGGGGGGGCACTGGCTCTGGCCCACCCGGGAGGCCACCTTTGGCAGTCAAGTGAAAGCAAACAAATAAAAATGATGAGCGGCAATATTTGTGATGCCAACAATAACAATAACAACAACAACAGCTTAAAGCGAGAGCAACAACAGCAACAACAACAACAATGGCAACAACTCACGAACAGTCCTTGGGGGCATATTTTGGTCTCTCGTGTTGCTGTTGTTGTTGGCGATAGCCTGGGCTGTTTTGCTTGGACTGCCTTTTTGTTATTGTAAAAAGTTTTACTTTTTTTTTCCACTTGTGACTGTTGTTGTTGCCTTTGCTGCTGCTGCTGCTGTGGCAAATTAAGGCGCAAATTGTGGCCAAGTTGTGAAAATTTTTTGGGCAGGCAAGTAGCCACCAGGGTAATTCGAGTCACACAGCAGCCACTCGGCCTCCCCCCTTCGTGGTCCAAGGCACATAAGTGAGGTCCTCGCAAGTGTCCTTGAGGAGGCTCATAAATATTATTATCATCACTGAGTGCATGCTTAGCACGGTGTGTGTGTGTGTGTGTGTGTGGGTGCTCTGTTGTACGTGCCTACTTAGAGTTAGTTTGGGCAGTTAAACGCTTGAAGTTCCTTATAAATGGAGATTAACCTATAGGAATTCATTTAGAGTTGAGCACATTCAATGTAATTTTAGATAATATTTTTAAAATATTTAAAAAATTAAAAATAATTATATAAAAGTAAAATTAAAATTAAGAATTTATATAATATTGATTAATAAATTAAAAATATATTTTTTTTTATAATTTATAACTATGAAACTTAAATTAAAATAGCATAAAAATTTTAAATACATTTCTTGACAAGAGAGAAAAAAACTTATATTATAAGTAATTTTTAAGATTTTGATATTTAAACATATTCAAATATTAAAAAATTAGAAAAAAACATAATAAATAAAAAAAAAAAAATAGTAAAACTATTATTAACAAAAAATTGTGTTTAGGCAAAAAATATAATAGTATAAATATGGTGGTAAAAGAGAAAGATATAATTAATAATAAATTTAATAATAAATATAAAAATTATAAAAAAATGCAAATAGGTAAAAAAATTAGTATACATTTAGATTAAAATGATGCTATCAAAAATATTTTAGTTTGTATTAGAAAATTAAACTTCGCTTGCAACTCCAAGTTTTTAGTTATGAATTTAAAAATTCATAAAATATTGAAAACTTTTAAGTCTTTCATTTTCAATAAGATTTGATTAATTAAGGAGTCATAAGTATTGCTTGAACTAGCTCTAAGTGAATTGAGTACTACGATATCCAGATCTTAACAATATTCAAATAGATGAGCTTACATCAACACAATTTGTAAGCACATCAAATATTCGACAATGTTGTCTAATTGCAGTTAACCCATAAAGGTAATCTATAGCCACATAATGTACCACGCTTAACACCTTCTACTCTACCCAGCACACAGTTGGTCTAAATGTAGTACAAGCAAATAAGAATGTCTGAGTAGGTAACACAGATTTCAGGATTCGCACATGCGGCTACAGATAGGTTTTCGTGGTGGGGCGGGTAGGGGGGCTGGGGTCTGGGAGCTAGGAGCCAGCGAATGTATTCAGGTTCAAGTTAGGCGCCCCATAAAGTTGACTACAATAAAACACACACTCACACACACTCACACACACCAACACACACACACACACATACTTATTAGTACTTTTTATAGGTACAGGCAGTCTGATTTGTAATTCTCAAGGCTCTAAAGTTGTTGAGTCCTGAATGCTGTAGACCAAACAAGCAGCTGGCCTCATAAAAAAGCCCAATGCCATGCTGAATTTTTAGAGTTGTGCATAAAAAAGAGAAGAAGAAGAAGAAGCAGAAGCAGAAGCAGAAAGAAAGAAAAGAAATGAGATGTATGAAGGAGGAGAAAGGCAGTTGTCGTCGGCGTTGTCGGCGTCGTCTCGTGAGACAGTTGAATAGTTGGCACAAAGAGCGAGGCGAACTTTTGGCCAAAGCAGCTCGTAAAAATGCCCAAGTGAATAATAATAATCAGCATTGGGTCTGCTCCACACCTCCAACTTCACACTCTTCAACCTCTAACACATGTGGCACACACACACACACACACACACATGTGACTGTGTGTGTTGCCAAGTCCGGCTGCTTTCAAAGTATGTAACACAAAAACTAAACGAAACTTTTATTGTCTGTGAGCGAGCGAAATTCCTTAGCAACTAGGAAATAATTAAGCGTAATTGAGTTAAGTTATTTCCTGCTGCAGTTGCTTAAGTGTGCTGAGACCGCGTCGACTACTCAGCGCTGCTCACTTTAAGTGATTTGTTTAAGTGAACTCCTATTATGACAACTATGTTCATAAATCTATGTGTCAAGAGCACGAAACTTTCCACAAAAGCCAGCTGGCCGAGTAGCTTAAAGAACGTACAGAACTTGGACAGAATTTAGAGAGTTTTCAGTTCTTACTTCTATTTTCTTGATTTAGTTTAAGTCAATCTTTGCTATTTGGCGGGAGTTTATAGAGCTCAAGTCAAAGTTGACAGCGAGAATTTTGTATAATACTCAAAATTGGAGTTAATCAGTGCATAAGATCAGTTTCAGCAGATAAATGGAATTATAAGTTTAGATTGTGGAGGGAAATTTGGCAGAACTCATGCTGCATCTTGACAGCAGGTTAAAGTGCTTGTTAAATTTGACTATAGGTTTAGCTTTGAAAGGGCTTTGAGGCAGTATAGGTTCATACTTAACAGCTCATACTTAACAATCTATTCAATTCTTATCCTTCTACTTCTTATCCTTCTTATATAAGTAAGAATGCTTTAAGGCGGAAGTATCCGACTAGGAGTTACCTTCACTGAGTACATTTTACGATAATCTATATGCTAAGCCTGATTACTCTAATTCAAAGCGATTCCATGGCAATGGATAGGAAATACTGATGACTTGAAGCAAACTTGATCTTCACTTGCTTTAGAAAACTTTACATGGAGGATTGCCAGATCTTAAAAGTTGCCAGCTTAACGCATAGCCTAAAGCTATAATACGTACATATGGGGCTATATCGACTTAGTTATATGCATTATGTTATACCTGAACAAGAATTTATACACATTCTGAGCTGAATCACACCTTCCTCTGCCTGTCTCATGCATTTGAACTAAATCCAGCTTAATACATACTTGCAATGGTTATATGTATATCTAAGTCGTTAATCAATCCGACTTAGGCACAGCTTAAGGCGAGTTGGGCTCGTTGCAGTTCCTTTAACTTGCCCTGATTTGCATTTAATTTAGCGCGAAGCTTAACTTCTACCTTACAAGATAGATTTTGATGAGACATCGATCACATGCTTGAGAAGTGAAGCAAGTGCTAAAGTCTGCGAGACAATGGGAATGGCGCACTTATTAAAATCTATTGTTTGGGCCCGTTTCCTGGCCCACTTCTCATAAGTTGCTTTTGGTTGCAGCTGCCAAATTGTACTTTCTTTCACTTGGAACAATAACGCGCGGCGACGGAAGCGGAAGCGGCCACAAAGGCGGCAACAGAAAACTTCATTACACTTCTGTCTATTTTTGCCTCTCCCTTCCTCTCCCTTCCTCTCCCTTCTTCTTCTCTCTGTATCTGTGTGTGTCGATTCAGTTCACGTCTGTCGTTTGTTGTCCGCTTTATGGAGCGGACTGTAACCAAGCATGGCGCTTAACTCAAATTGAAAGCGAAGCGGCTGGCGGCTGGCGGCTGTCGGCTGGTGGCTGGCGTTCAATGCAATCCTTGGAGCCGTCTTCGTCCTTACCCTTATCGAGCGTTGCGTTTGTGCAATTTATTGTTTTTTATGCGTTTGTCGTGCACTTTTTAGTTGGCATTGGCATTATTAGATTGCAAAGTTTTTGCTCGTGCTGATTGGCATAAGCTTCTCATGCCCCCCACATAAACCTCTTACCAAACAGCCAGAGGCACAGGCCCGGCCACGGACAAGGACATGAAAGAAACGAAGTATTGCTGGCAACAGAAGCCCTCAGACCAAACCAATCGTTTCTGGCACTTTAACGGCCCTCGTTGCGACAACCAATTAAAGAAATTAGCCTTCGATGCGTCACAAATGCTCCGTTTCCCCCCTTTGAAAGTGGGAGGGGTAGATAGTTGGGGTGTGGGATGTGGGTGTTCATTCAATTAGAGTTGGGGCAACGAGGCGACAAGTTCGTCTGCCGCCTGTGTCCACGTGCTGTTTGTCAAATACATCAACGCTTGTCGGTTGCCTGCTTCACTGCCGTCACATTGACAAGTTGGCTTTAACACTGCAACTGGGCAGGCGGACGACATACCCCTTAATCAGCCAACTACTATCTATCCCTACACCCTCTGACCATGCTCCGGCACACACATTGCAAGGAGACAGTCGGTGTTCGACTGACGACTGTCGATTGTCGACTTCCTGCCAGTAGGTGCCCCGTAGACAACTAACTAACAAGCTAACGCCTGAGTACAATGGGCTAAATCAGCTATTTGTGTGACATAAGGAATTAGAGATGTGAGTGATGTGAATGAAGTTTCCATTATATATTTCTATATCCGAAGTCATGAAGGAGTCTGCAGTAACTTAACTGTTTCATTGTTTCTCGATATGTCAAGTCTCCAAGAAAATTATAGATGAAATTGTTTTGCCCGATTTGCCACGCCACGATGCGAAATGGTTTGCATTAATACGAATGGAAGGACGCACAGGCGGATAGACGGACGGACGGACGGACGGACGGACGGACGGACGGACGGATGGACGAACAGTCGGACGGATGGACGAACAGTCGGACGGACAGACGGACGAACAGTCGGACGGACAGACGGACGAACAGTCGGACGGACAGACGGACGGACAGACGGACGGACGAACGGATGGTCGCATTGAAGCACAGACAGCTAGACGAACATTGCAATGAGTGTAGTAAATATATACCATAAATCTAAAATATTGTTCTGGCTTAAACACAAATTTCACATTCCAGAAACTCCAATCGCAAAATCAATTTTATCTTATAAGGATCTAATTTGATCCACTGTGCGCGCTGAGCTGTGTTCAACTCATCTAACTGTCCAACCGCTTGCCTCCACCTCTCACTCTCTCTCTCTCTCTCTCCGTCTCTATCTCTCACACTCTCTTTGACTTGTTCGTCCATTCGCCTGTCAATTCAGTCAATGACTATACAAAGCTATGCGCGTCCTCCATGCTAACATGCATGTGTATGTGTGTATGTGTGTGTGTGTGTGTGTGTGTGGTAGAAAATCTCTTTTAATTGCCAATCGTGTGGAAAAATGAATTTTCCATCGAATTAGTATTCTGTGGCTGAAATTCATTCATGGAGCACTCATTAGGAAATCCTCTGCTGCTGCGCTACACTTTGCCTGCTCTGCTTCTTGTTGTTCCTGTTGTTGTTGTTGTTGTTGTATCATTTTTTTTTTTGAGTGCTCGCCCACGCAACGCTCGCCGACTCGTCGACTCGCCCTTTTTGCTCTTATGTTATGAGTTGAGTCAACATATTTTGCAACACTTACAGGCTGCTTATGTGCCAGGCGCAGAGACCGGCAGACACCCGCAGCCCACACGCCCCCATACGCCCCCCCACACGCCCATCAGCCGTGGCGCTTTGGCAGTACTCAAAATCAAAATCAAGGAAGTGACTATAATTTTGGTGTAGCATGTTGTCGGTACGTGTTTCAATATGTCAGCATCCGGTGATGAGTTTGTACGTACACTAGGTTTGCCTCTGCCCCACCTATGGAGCCCAGCTACCACAGACCCGGACCCGCCCTGCGACACCATTTAGGCAGCAGCAGTGGTAGTGGCAATGGCAGTGGCAGTGGCAGCCACCACCAGTCACACACGTGCACACACACACACACAGACACACTCACACCCAGTGTCTGTGTGTGTGTGTGGTGATTTTTGTTGAGCACTCTTCACTTATTTTATTGATGTTGTAAATTTCTGGTAATTGAGCTTAATTTTTATACAGTTGCTCCAGCAGCTCCTGCTGCTCCTGCTGCTCCTACTCCTGCTGCTACTTCTGTTTCTGTTCATGTGCCACGCCCACTGTTTCACGCTTTTGTTTTATGTTGATTGGTTGACCATCCTTTGAGACGCGCTGCGTTGAGCTCTGATCCAATGTGATGTAGAGCTTTGAATAGACATCGAAATGTTCGCGCAAGCATCGAACAACGAGTACTTGGCGTTATCTAACATGCTTGGATGTTGGTATATATATATATATATATATATATATATATATGTGTTTATGTGAATATATATTTATATTAGGGTGGCTCATGATTAGCTTAAGCTTTAAGAAATTTAACTCAAGATAAGCCCAATTTCTTATGTTTTTGTAACATTTTATGTATATTGAAACAAGTTGAACAAAATATTTGGTCATCTTGAAGTTAAGAGCAACAGATTGTTTCAATACTTTTCTCTGTCAAGTTTAAATAGGTGTTTTTCTTTTGTTAAATCTTAGAGGACTTTGAGACTTCAATAAAGTGAATTTTGAATTGTGAATTAAATAAAAAGAGATATTTATGTTGCTTTGAAAAGAATTAAATATGCATTTATATTTTCATTAAATGCTTAGATATTCGCTTAAAATATTTGAGATATATAGAAAAAACAAGTAAGAAAGCTCTAGTCGGCGGTACCCGACTAGGAGATCCCCTGAACCCTGCGAGCGCCGATACTCCAAACATTCTATGCTTATTTAACATATATATATACAAGCAATACATGCACATACATACACACATACACATAAGCACGCACGCATAAGCGAGCGCTCTGCTGACTGCGCAGTTAACGTAGCGACTGAGTGTGGGCTGCGCTCATAGGCTTTACTATGGGAAATTAAATGTTTAATAACTTCTTTTGTAGTTGGACGTTCTTAATCAAACTTTAAGAGCGTGATTCTGTCATTTATATGTGTATATTTTCCAAAGCACAAGTCTCTAGTATTTAAAATACGGGTTTTACAAGTTTGGGGGGAAAGGGAAGGAAAGGGGGGTGGTATCAAAAATTTGACAAAAATCAAAATTGTAAAAACCCTACATTATACTGAATGCAAAATTTGGAGACTCTAGCTCTAAAGATGCGGGAGATATAAATTTATAACTGCGTTTCGATAACGTTTTAAATCGATAACATTAAAACGATAAAAGTTATCGAATTTTTGAAACAAACTCGATCTGCGCGTGCTATACACGGACCTACATAACAAATTTCAAGTCTCTAGCTCTTATAGATTCTAAGATCGACGCGTTCAAACATACGGACAGACGGACAGACGGACGGACGGACGGACGGACGGACGGACGGACGGACGGACAGACGGACAGGGCTAAATCAACTCAGCTCGTCGCCCTGATCAAGAATATATATACTTTATGGGGTCTGCCACGCCTCCTTCTGCCTGTTACATACATTTTAACAAAACCATTATACCCTGTTTTCCCATTTTCAATGGGTTCAGGGTATAAAAACTGTGTAGTCAAAATATTATAAAATATTATTTTAGCTGCGTTTCATATACACATAAATTTACATTTTATCTAACAAGTTTTGTATATGATATTATAAATAAATCTAGTATTCAGAATATCATATGGCAACTGAGGAATATATATATATACTCTGTTTTATCGTTTTGTAAGTAGAGTATATTCAAGTGCCACTCAATATTCCTGTGCTCCTATATTATATAGGTTGTGCTCTAGCGACTTGGCTAATTGTGATTATAATACTATTAAAATTAAAATAGTTAATATTATAGGCAGATAAAATTAACTAAAAATATTATATGTTGCCTGTGGGCAAATGACACAATTTTAAAAAAATAAGATCGGTTTCAATATATAAGATCGTGTTTTTTAACTGCCTAAGAAAGTATGCGGAGAATTTAATAAAAAGAAATTAAGACTAGATTATCAGAATGATTTCTTTTTCAAAGAGCAGGCAACAACTCGGAATCGTTAAAATGAATTAATTATTAAATCGAAATGGTTGCTTAGAATTGTATATATACGTGATTTGTCTTCAATATTCTAAATTCACACAGATTGAGTCACCCGAATGTTTAGCCAAGTGGCTTGCTACTCAAACCAATCGAAATCAGTTGGTGCTGCTGATTGGCTCAAGTTTTTGGTCGATCGCACTGACCAGTGGCTGCTAATGCCACATCGTGTGTCCAGTTGCCAGTTTCCTATGTTTCAGTAATTACCAAATTGCCATTTTGCAATTGAAATTAAATACTTGGCCCAGTTGAGCAGTTACCAGTTAACAGTCTGCCGTCCGCCGTCCGCTGTCCGTCGTCTGCCGTCAGGAGCTGGCATGCAAGGCAATTTCAATTAGGAACTTTCACAGTTGGAGATATGAAATTAAAATTATTTGCAAACAGCTGTGCTCTCTCTCTACGCAGACATATATATATTTTTATACAAGTTCAACTGCATGTACATATATATATATAGAAAGATATATATATATATATATATATATTATATATATTAAATGTGACGATGTTGGCCACACAATGGGTCCATGGGACGAGCTTTGCCGCTGTCATTGAAAATGACAACAAGCCAAATAGAAATTGAGATAAATAGCAGCCAAGTTGGTGGGTGTTTGAAAGCATTGATTGACTAAGAGATACCCTGGGATTTTTGAAGAGTTTTGAATTGAGTTAGGCAGTTGTTGGGAATTTAGATTGAGGCACAAACTAAAGCTCAGTGATTGATTATGATCATTGATCAACTGGCAGATACTCAGTGTTTAGGAAGTGGGAGTTGGTTAGTTGAGCAGTGATAGACTAGCAGATATTCTAGTTTATATATGATAGCTCTCGGCTTAGATAGCCATCTATCGCGCTCTCTCTCTCTCTCTCTCTCCGTCTCTCTCTCTCTCTCTCTCTCTCTCTCTCTCTTTTCAGATTAGTAAAGGAAGCAATTCAAGTAAGCACTGCCAGACTAGCAGATACTCTATAACATTTTATTCTTCATAAAGAAATTGATAACAATTTGATATCAGTTGAGTTATATTTGATATCAGTTGAGTTATAGTCAAAGATAATGTGCTTCAGTTAAACAGAATTTGATATTAGCTGAGTTACCTTCATGGCTAATAAACTGTAGTTAAACATGATATCGTTCCTCGTTAATGGCCTTCAGCTAAACAGGATATACAATATTTCTGTTACCTGAGTCTGCTCGCTTGACTTAGTTACAGCAAAGCGTCTCATAGCGTCTGTCTTATTGATGAAACCCCTTTTTGAATGAACTGACAAAAAAAAAAAAAAAAAAAATAGGAGTTGCCAACAGGAAATTATGCAAAAAGAAAAAGAGAAAAGGCAACTGAAGAGCATTTTGCCAAATGACAAATGCAAAAAAAAAAAGAAGAAGAAAAGAAAGAAATTTGAAATAGAAAATTATAAAAAATAGACAACAACAACAACAACAACAACGAATGAAAGGGCATAAAAAAAATAGAAATGAATTGTGCAACTTTTGGACGCCCTCGTCCGCAACTTTGGCAATTCCATTTTCACAATCATGCGTTGAACTCTGAACTTTTGCATGTGTACACATGTGTGTGTGTGTGTATGAGTGTGTTTGTGTGTGTGTGAGTATTTTTGGAAAACAGCTTTTGCCAAAAAATATGCCAACACACACACACACACACAGACAAATGCTGCGAAAACTTTTCTTTAGCTCTTCATCGTCCTCATTGGTCATCGCTTTCGGTTGCCGGTTGTCGGTCACAGTTGTGTCGGTCACTATTCGAACAGTGTCCTGCCGCCTGCTTCGTCCTTCGTCCCCTGCATCCTGTTGCGACCGCACGGCGTTGGCATTTGGCGTTTAGTTGCGGCTATTGAATGTGCAAAAATTATTGTAAACTTTTCAGACAGACATCACACATCAATGGCCCAGTTGAGTATGAAAACCAAGAGCCAAGCCGAAGCGGGAGGGCAGGCCAGAGCGACGGAGCACAGCGGCACAAGTTCAGGGGCAGAGGCAACAACCAGCTATGGCCAGGAGCGGGGGGTGTGTGGGGTGCGTGCTGCTGTCAGCCATTGGCGTGGAAATCAATTAAAAATGCTTGTTGGCCAACTTTGTTTTATGAGGTTTTGTATATTTAATGGCCGAAGAGACAGAGTTGCCAATGGAATGAGATGGGGAATGAAATGGGTATATGCATAGAGAGAGAGTGAGAGAGAGGGAGAGAGGAAGTGCAGGAGTGCGGGGCGATAACTTTCACTTGGCAAGCAATGTGTGCTGCAGGATGTTGCACAAAATTTTACTTAACTCATTTGAGAGAGAGAGAGAGATAGAATTTATGAATATATTTTAGTCTTATTATATTTGTCATTTAGATATAGATTTTCTATTTGGTTATAGTTTAATTGATTTAAGTGTTTGAAGGAATTGATAATGACAATTTAGGGTATATTGGTTTGCTGACAGTGTATGCTACAGGCAGAAGGAGGCGTGTTAGAACCTATAAAGCATAGAAGCGTGGAATGATAATAGCTCTGCATAGGGTACCGGGTATCTTCGAGTCGGGCACTTCCAACTTGAGTACTCTAAATGGTTTTTGCAATCATATTCAGTCAGTTTAGGGTATATTGGCTTGATGACAGTGTATGCTACAGGTAGAAGGAGGCATGTCAGACTCTATAAAGCATAGAAGCGTAGAATGATAACAGCTCTGCATAGGGTACCGGGTATCTTCGAGTCGGGCACTTCCAACTTAAGTACTCTAAATGGTTTTTGCAATCATATTTAGTCAGTTTAGGGTATATTGGTTTGGTGAAAGTGTATGCTACAGGTAGAAGGAGGCATGTCAGACTCTATAAAGCATAGAAGCGTAGAATGATAACAGCTCTGCATAGGGTACCGGGTATCTTCGAGTCGGGCACTTCCAACTTGAGTACTCTAAATGGTTTTTGCAATCATATTCAGTCAGTTTAGGGTATATTGGCTTGATGACAGTGTATGCTACAGGTAGAAGGAGGCATGTCAGACTCTATAAAGCATAGAAGCGTAGAATGATAACAGCTCTGCATAGGGTACCGGGTATCTTCGAGTCGGGCACTTCCAACTTGAGCATTCTAAATGGTTTTTGCAATCATATTCAGTCAGTTTAGGGTATATTGGTTTGGTGACAGTGTATGCTACAGGTAGAAAGAGGCGTGTCAAAGCCTATAAAGCATAGAAGAGTAGAATGATAACAGCTCTGGATAGGGTACCGGGTATCTTCGAGTCGGGCACTTCCAACTTGAGCACTCTAAATGGTTTTTGCAATCATATTCTAGTTAAATTTTACAAACTTTCAACTGACAGAAGCCTAAATGCTAGCAAGTCCTATTAGCATTAACATTTATTAAGTTACTTGCTAAGCTTAAATCGTAATCTCTATCATTTGACCGCTCTACGGTTGAAGTTCAATTAATTTTTATTGGTTTGCTTTGGTTCAGCTCAGTTGCTGGGGCTGTGCCTGCTGGCAGCTGCTCGTTGAATTGCCAAAAACAATCCGTAAATGCGAGCATAAATTTGTTTTCCTTTTTCTTTTTTCCATTTTTTTTTTTTGTTTTTCTTCTCTTTTTTTGTTTATTGTTGTCAAAGTTGGATTTTTGCAATTTGTACGAACTTTACTTTTGACCCTTTTTCGTTTCGATTTCTTTTGTTGTGGCTGATTGGTTTTTAGGCCTGCAGCTTAAAAGAATGCAACGAATTCTGGCTTGTTAATGCTTTAAAGAAGTTCTAGATTTGAATGTGTGAATGACTAGATTTGAAGTTTTATTTTTTACAGTTTTTATACTAGTTTAATTAGCAGTGAAAAGGGTTTGTTGGTTTTTTAGCTGTGTGTTGAGATGAGCGAATGATGGGGAGTTGAAATTTTGAGTATTAAGATATACTCTCTTAGCTTATGAAAGAGCTAGAGCGATCAAACGTTGATCCGAAGAGAATCTTAGCTAATAAGGATCAGTCAGTCAGGTCGTCACTCTGATTGCATAACTGCTTCTCTTCTTTCTTTTGCTGCCCCTCACCTTGCCACCAGTTGTTAGTCCACATTAGCCGCTTTTCTAGGCGCTCTTCAAAGCACTCTTCTAGGCGCTCTTCTAGGCGCTCTTCTAGGCGCTCTTCTAGGCGCTCTTCTAGGCGCTCTTCTAGGCGCTCTTCTAAGCGCTCTTCTGGGCGCTCTTCTAGGCACTCTTCTAGGCGCTCTTCTAGGCGCTCTTCTAGGCGCTCTTCTAGGCGCTCTTCAAGGCGCTCTTCTAGGCGCTCTTCTAGGCGCTCTTCTAGGCGCTCTTCTAGGCGCTCTTCTAGGCGCTCTTCTAGGCGATCTTCTAAGCGCTCTTCTAGGCGCTCTTCTAGGCGCTCTTCTAGGCGCTCTAGCTAAGCACTGTTCTCCATATCCAGGTTGCCACTAAATACTCCTGGAAAGCATATATGATACGCAATGCTTAAGGCTTTCAATTACGATAAAGGATTGCTGCTAATACAAATTTTAGATTTTCCATTAACTACTATTGTTCTTGGCTTTAAAGTATTTGTATATTTGTCACACTATGCACTGACTTCTGGCTCACAATGGCCTCATCAGCTAACACAGTGGCAAAAAATGTGGCGGCATCTCGCATAGAAATTAAAAGTGAAGCACGGCCGAGTCAACACTTAACTCCGACATTTACAACGTCATCCACATTCGCAGTCGCAGTCGCAGTTGCCGCCGCACTTCACTTCAAAAGGGATTTTTTCGCCGCCTTTTTTTTTGGTGTTGCGGCTGCCACTTGATGCACGCAGCACAAAAAAGAAGAAGAAGAAGAAGAGGAGGAGAAGGAGAAGGAGAAGGAGGAGTGGCATATAAAGGCTGTGTGTGGCTGTGTCCAAAATCCACTTTGACTTTGCGCTTAAACTTGCCCTTTGCTTTGTTTCTTGGCCATAAAGCATGCTTAAAGGCGCTTTGGCGCCGTTGCATAAGCAACGCGCTCAAAGAGAGTGAAAGAGAGAGACACAGAGAGAGAGAGAAAGAGAGAGAGGGAGAGAAAAGTGGGAAATGTTTAACAATGTTGCACTAATTGCGCCAGAGGAAGCGACTATGCGTCGCCACTCGTCGCAACTCCTTTCACTTCCATTTCACTCCACGCAACGCCCGCCCTGCCACGCCACGCCCCTGCCCCTGCCCCTGCCCCCTTTACTAGCGCATTGAATTAAGCTAAATTATTTCTCCCTTTTTTTATTTTTTTTCTCCTGTTTTTGTGTTGCGCTATTTGGCGGACTGCCTGGCACCAACTGCATCTGTCGGTGCTCGCAGCGTCGGCCGCCTGTTGCCTCGCTTTGCTCTGTTTCGTCCTGTTTCGTCCTGTTGTGTCCTTTAGTCTGTTAGTTTGTAATGCGCGCGTCATAAAACCATTTCAAGTTCTTTGGCATTTTTGCGACAGCCGGCCAAAAACATTTATTTAATTGCAGCATTGTTCTTGCCCCAATACTCGGCCGAAGGAGAGCGAGAGAGGGAGGGAGACTAAAGGGGAGTGGGGGAGGGGGGCGTTTGGGGAGTCGGGTTTGGGTACAGCCAAATGTGCAAATTGTCAGCTTTGGCTTTGTTTGCATTTAACCCAATTTGTTAAAAAGCAACAGTTTTTGTGCATTGCAAACACGTTCGCTGGCATAAATATATTCGATGCATATACTTAAGTATTATTTATAATGTTTGCAAGTCGACAAAAAGGGAGTGAAAGAGAGAGAGAGAGAGAGAGAGGGTGGGAGACAGAGGATTGTAAAGCATGAAATAGCTAACTGGAACAAGCCAATTTATTATGCATATATGTGGCATAATATATATATCTATGTGAAACTCTTTTTTTTGGGTTATGACTAAATTGCCTACATTGTTTTATTCGTCTGCCTTTTTTATATGCATACAACAGTTATTTTCAATAGATCTATTTCCAAGCTCTTGTGTCTTTTGGGTTACTCACTCTCACTCAACTCTCCTACTATTAAATATTTTGACATTTAATTTTGTATTCCACAAATAATAAGTAAGAATGCTCTAGTCAACACTACTCAACTAGGAAATCTCTTGAACCCTGCGAAGAGCCGATATTCCAAACATTCTACGCTTATTTTATATATGTATAAGAGCAACACATGCACACACACATACATATGCACGCATAAGCACGCGCTCAGCGTGGCTCTGCTTTGGCGCTGCTCTGGTTCAACTCACGCTCAACTCAAGCTCTGCATACGGCTCTGCTCTGACTAAGCTCAGGCTCTGCCTATGGCTCTGCTCTGACTCTGTCTGGCTCTGCTCTGGCTAAACTCAGGCTGTGTCTATAGCTCTGTCCATGGCTCTGCTTTGGCTCTGCCTCTGGCTCTGCCTCTGGCTCTGCCTCTGGCTCTGCCTCTGGCTCTGCCTCTGGCTCTGCCTCTGGCTCTGCCTCTGGCTCTGCCTCTAGCTCTGCCTCTGGCTCTGGCTCTGGCTCTGCCTTTGGCTCTGCCTTTGGCTCTGCCTATGGCTCTAACCTGGCTTAACTCAGGCTGTGTCTATAGCTCTGTCCATGGCTCTGCTTTGGCTCTGCCTCTGGCTCTGCCTCTGGCTCTGCCTCTGGCTCTGCCTCTGGCTCTGCCTCTGGCTCTGCCTCTGGCTCTGCCTCTGGCTCTGCCTCTAGCTCTGCCTCTGGCTCTGCCTATGGCTCTGCCTTTGGCTCTGCCTTTGGCTCTGCCTATGGCTCTAACCTGGCTTAACTCAGGCAGTGTCTATAGCTCTGCCTAGGGCTCTGCTTAGGCTCTGCCTCTGGCTCGGCCTCTGGCTCTGCCTATGGTTCTGCCTATGGTTCTGCCTATGGCTCTGCCCTGGATCAACTCAGGCTGTTCTCTGGCTCTGCCCATGGCTCTGCTTAGGCTCTGCTTATTGCTTGGCCTATGGCTCTACATTTGGCTCAACTCGGGCTGTGCTTATGGCTCTGCCTATGGCTCTGCCTCTGGCTCTACCTATGACTCTGCTCTGGCTCAACTCAGGCTCTGCCTACAGCTCTGCTTATGGCTCTGCGCTGGCTTGACTCAGACTCTGCCTAGGGATATATCAACTCAGCTCGTTGCCCTGATTTAGAATATATATATACTCTATGGGGTTTGCCACGCCTTCTACTGCCTCCTACTGCCTGTTACGTACATTTTAACACAACTATTATAACCTGATTTCCCATTTCCAATGGATTCAGGGTATAATAAAATATTTTTAATTTCAGCCTCGACTTGCAGCGAATGGCAAGAAAAAGTTCTTGGGAACTGAAGTTTATGCTAAAACTCTTTGTTTTGCTTCGAGTGTAAATTCAACAATAATATATATACTCTTGAATAAGTATATATATATATATATATATATAAAGATACATATGTATATGTATATTGAGCATTCAATGAGCGTGTCCGCTTATTCCATGTCTGTCCTGGCTTCATTTACTCAAACGGGAACGTCGGGACTGTCGTCCTGTCAAATTGGCTGCCCAATAACAATAAAAAGGGAAAATATAAACTCGCCTCGTCGTCGTCATCGTCATCATAGCGCGCCTCTGTTTGTCCCAGTGCTAGGACCCTTGCCCCCTGGTCGTGCCCCACTTTGCTTCAGCTCCACTTGCCTCGGCTCACATTTTATTGCTGTTAATAGAAAATGCTATGCACGGCTTTGACTCCCTGCCACTGCCACTGCCACTGCTCTGACGCCCATTCCTCTGTTGCTTTCGTCACTGCGGTTTTAATATGACAATGGTCGCTATGAAGATGTACAACAACAACAACAACAACCAACCAACAACAACAACAACCAACAATCGACAACAACAACAAACAACAAGAAGAACCGACAAACGGACACCATTAGCTCGTCAGGCGCGTCGGTTTAAATGAGTACGTGCCGTGGCCCATTCCTCCCCCCATTCCCTTATCCTCCTCCACTCTCCCATCATCCAACTCCCCCCTCAATTGCCGCTCGTCCCTTGGCCGTGTCCTTGTGCCGCCGCCCATTCGTGGTCATCCCCCAGGCATGGCAGCTGCCGATCCGGACGCCGTTTCCCTTAGCGCTAATAAAATGCGTTAAGAAAAATAGTTGTAAAACGTTTGATGCATACTAAAATCAGTTGCAATTGATTTGGAGCCCATCCAGTCCAGTGTTTGCGTTTTCAATGCGTTTCGCAGCTCATTACACGCAATGGCCCTCCGTCCGGTTCCGCTTCCCCTGCCCCCCTTTGCCGTTTGCTCCACTGCCCGACAAAATGAACTTGTTAACTTGTAAGTCTGATAATCCGTAATAAAACAAAAATATAAGAAGATAAAACAATTCGCTGAGAGTTGGCGAAGTTAAAATACTCTAACTAAATGAGATATTTAATATAAAAGTTTTTGTTTTTTGTATGCTTAGTACTATGATTTATGTAATAGGCAATTCGTACTGCCAAATCAAGGACTTATGCTTACTTCTTTAATTTGTATACTATAATAAAGGTTTGCTTTACTATTCGATTCTCATAAATTAAGTTAATCCTCTAAGACCTTTAGCCTCATATTTTAAAGGTTTGTTGATTTATCGCCTGCCTATTCGATTCTCATGCATTTAAGTAAGCCTAAAAGAGTTGCAGGCTCTTAGGTTTGCTCATCAATAGCTTTACTATTCAATTCCCATGAACTTAGGTAAGCCTAAAAGAAATTCTTATTCAGTTATCGCCTCACCCTTCTATTCGATTCTCATGAGTCCAAGCATAATTCGATTTGTTCTACCTCAAATTTGACTTAAATATATTCAAATTTATAAAAGTGGAAATGACTAAAGGACAATGGCAACCAAATATTTAGTCTTCATGCTAAAGTCTCAAAGTCAGTCACTCAACACTTCACACACACCTTAAGCAACTGTCAGCTGCTCTTGAGTCGCGCTTGTTTACCTTTTATGACTTGGTTAAATCTTGATGCTTAAGTTTGACCAACAGACCAGCGATGGCACAATTAAAATAATGGTCGCGCGGGCGCCCGCCTGGTGGCCCGATGGCCCGATGGGCGATACAAGCGTATCGCATTCAGCGGGCCCAACCCACGTTAAGCGTGCTGCAAAGCACAAAGTTGTTGGCCACAATTTTAATTGCAACGCAGGCGCTGCGCAGTTTATGTAAAGTTGTTTCTTGCCGTAATTAATAGAGTGTCATATTTATGAGGCAGCCCAGCTTAGGGCGCCCTACACATGTGATTGCGCTGTGTCACAAGTGTTTCACCTTTCCCTGTTTTGCCCGCTTTGCCTTTGGCCAATAATTGGCTGCTGAGCATTAGAGAAAAGTAAATTATTGATAGCTTATAGCGAACAGGCGGCGGAGGGAGGCTGGTGGCAAAGAAAAACGTAAATTCATTTTTAAATATGACAAAACAATGTAGCAATGAGGCGGGAGAGGCGGCAGAGACGGCAGAGACGGCCCCTCGGTAATGTTAGACGGGCAAAAGGACAAGCTGTCGTTTGGGCTTGGGGCCCTGGGCGCTGGGCTCTGGGCTCTGGGTTGGCGTCAGTCATTTATGACGAAGCAATGTGCTTGTAATAGTACTCGTACTAATGAGCCACACACACACACACACACACACACACACACAGACAGACGCGCAGTCAAGGAGTGCAAAAAGTGGAGCACAAGCACAGACTTCACCCACAAGGCCATACTTGGTGCACAGTGGGACAAAAATGTTATGAAATGAATAAAAATTATGTTAGCTAAGATATATGTGTTGTGTCAGGTAGATGAACAATAGCATAAATATATTATAAATTGATTAAATTCTATATAAATTATAAGTAATTGATATAGGCAGGAATAGCTTGACTTAAACAGCAGCCAACTGAACAAGATCGTTTTGTATATGTTTTCAGATCATTATAAAAATGTTAAATTTATATAGAAAGTCTAAAATTTCAAAATATATGCAACTATTTACTCATATATATAATAATATATTTATATATATATATATACATTTTTGCTCATCAGCTTTACCTCTCTGTCCCATGGTATTTGGGTCGCTTATTTTATGGCGCTGCATGGGCAAATGGTGGAATGGCAGTAGCTTTTGCGTATGAACATTCGAGCACATTCGTTTCAAATTATTTGCGCATTCGAGCAGCTGTAAACGATTACGTACACACGCACACACCCATACACACACACATACTGGGTGGAGGGGCCTTCGCTATTCGGGACGATACAAATACTTATCAGTCCTTATGTGTGTGTGTGTGTGTGTGTGCGGGTTGTTGCCAAAATGTTGCCAATTGCCTGGACCCCGTTTGTGTTGCACATGTCCATAGTCTGCGCCCCGCCTGCCACATTATTGAGCCGTCTATGCAACACATTGCCCCACACTTTGGGGCAACCCGTGGCCCCAGCTTGGCATTTTCTCTCTTTCTCTTCCCCTTTCTTTTTTTTTTTCTTTGGCTGTTTGGTGCTTAAGTTCGACAACTCAATAAAATGTGCTTTATGGCAACAAAAAAAAAAAAAACAAAAAAAGAAGAGAAGCGAGCGAAAAAAAATGAAAACAAAAACAGAAGAAAAGCAAAAGGCAGACACGGGCACAACCCATTCCAGGGACTAAAAGTAAATGTTTGTTGATACTCCGAAAGGTCCTTTCGCTGGCTTCCTGCGCGCACAGCAGCTGGTTCCACGTTCGCTGCCCCAGCTACGTCCCGGCCTGGTCTGGCCTGGCTTTGGCACCGGGTCTGGTTATGTTTTCCTTACCACTTGCTCCAAAGAACTCGGCTCCCTGGCAATTGATTTGCCATAATTTAAGTTTCTCTTTTTTTCTCTTCTTTCTTTTTTTTTTTTTTGCCCAAATACCGCACGTTCTGGTGAGCCGATGCCAAGGCTATGGCGACGCTTTGTTTCTACTTACTTATAAATGAGAAAATCGTTTTATGATAACGGCTACAACACGAGTAGAACGAGCCACCAGGCACAAGGCATGGGCCACGGGGCATCTGGTTTCCTTAGATTTCAATTCTATTTTCAATATTAAAGCGCATCAATTATTTGGTTAAACATTTCAAAATTTATATTAAGTGGATTGCTAGAGAAATGATTTTGATTTAATTTAATAATAAAGTGTTTTGTAAAGTAATTTAATATATATATAATTGAAAAGTTAAAGAACCATTGTGAGATTAATTAAACAATTCGAGCTTTGGGTATTGCTCTTTAATGCAATGTAAAAACTTTGTGGATTTCTGAGATATAGTTTTAATAGTATTAATAATAATTTTATATTACTAATAATTTATATAAATTTGATTATTAAAATAACATTATCTTACAGAATTTTCTACTATATTTAATATATATTTAAACACTTAAAAATATATATACAAAAATTCTTTATACAATGAAGCATTTGCAGTTCAGTATCCTGCTAGGGGAGCAAATCTAAACTAAAATTATTTAAATACATTTTTAAAGTCTATGGAAGTTAAGGAACACAGAAGAAAGAGTTAAAGAGTATAACTATCAATATTTATATATTTAATTGATTTTAAATCAAGATCCGTTCCAGGCGATCTAGCAGCTGAGTCTTCTGCCAGATCATAGGGCTGCAGTACGTAGTCTAGCCTAGCCAGGCTGTTTTGGGTTAGCAGCTAGTCTCTTGTGGTATTTCTTGGCCACCTCTTATTCTTTTCTCTACTTAAGATCTCACTTGAAGTCCCCGCTTCTCATTAACCAAACGCTTCACATTTCAATTAAGCATAAATTGCTCAACAAATTTTCATTGCATACTTTCGGGGGCATAGAAAAAATTCCCAACTTGCAATTCCGTCAAACTTCAAGCAAACTCTGAATGGATTTTTAGTTCTGCTCGCACTTGATTAAAGTAAATATTTCAATTAATTTACATAAATATTTATGAGTCACAGAAGCTGCGTTTTCACACACAGTTTTGTACTTCTTTTTGATTTTTTGTTAAATCGCGCTGACACAGCACAGATGTCAAGCTATGCAAACTATGCAAAGCTGTTGTGGCTAACCCACAACTGAATAAAGCTCCTCCAACATCCTTTATCCTTTTGCCCGCGCACAGTAAGCGGCTGAAGTGGTGGAGCAGTGCGTAATTAAGGATTCGTGAATACTTTTGGCGTGATAAGCGCTCAAACAGCGTTTCGGACACGTCTGTGTGAGTATCGCCTGGCGGAGTCAGTCGACCCAACTATGTGTGTGTGTTTGTGTGTGTGTGTGACGCACAAAGGTGCGAAAGAAAACTTCCAACTTTTGCTACTTTCGCTTTGCGATAAGAAAACTTGCAACGCGTTGTTGAACTTGCACTTAGACGTCACGTTTGCGTTCACCTTCGCCAAATACAGCGTATATATATATCTATGTGTGTGTGTGTGTGTGTGTGTGTATATTGCTTGGCAAGTGGTTGTTGCTGTGGTTCGGGCGGCGCCTTGGACGTCGCGACGCGTCACTTAAAGTCAACTGCTGCGACGTTGTTGGCAATTAATCAAAAGGTGCGTGATTATCGCACGCTGGCCGACAAGGATAACACCAATATGGTTATAGCTACGTGTGCCATACGTGTATGTGTGTGTGTGTGTATGAGTGTGTGTGTGTGTGTGTGTGACTGTGCGTGCGTTGTGATGCTCAAGTGTAAAGAAAGCAAATATTAAAACATATTTTAATCTAGCAAATGCAATGGCATCTGTCTCACTCACACACACACTCTCGCACACACTCACACACACATACACACTCACTTTTTCTATGTGTGCTGCTGGTAAATAATAAATTTATCATTTGTCAGCAGTTAAATGCTTTGGCGTAACGTGCAGAGCAGAGCACACGGACCCGAGCGACGAATTAATAATTCATTGCGTATACGACGCGTTTGCCCACTAGACACAGCAAACTGTCATACGAATATGACACAGGCACACACACACGCACAAACACTGACACACACACACACACATGCACACATATAGAGTCGCAATAAATCGTCAAGTTTATGTTTGAAGTGTTTATTGAATCCATGATATTCGACGCACTGTCGCCTGCACGTTCCAGCGCGTCCTTTCGGCCATCGAACAGTCATTTTGTCATTTGTGCAAATATTTGGCCAACGTTTGTTGTTGTTGTCCAGATGGATTGGACCGGACCTCGCCCTCTCTCCCGCTCTCCCTCTCTTTCCCTGTGCACTGTTGTTTGCTTTTTATAGGCCTGTTAGCCACTGGCTGACATAAATGTCTTGCCGCCTCGTGTTATTTTTTGTAAATCCTTTCAACGTGTCGTCGAAATGTCGGAAATGTTAAAATATTTGCACAGCCTGCCGGCAAACGGTTATGGCCATTGCCATTGCCATTGCCCAACAGCCAAACGGAAGCCGCTTGCCACTTGCCACCTGCCACACACACACACACACACACACACACACACACACACACACACACACACACACACACACACAGTAGTAAGCCAGCAATCCAGCGACGAGACGGGGATTTGTTTGGTATTGGGGCGTGCGTGCGTGGCGGCCCAAACGTAGCGCATTCTCAACTACTGTGATATGTCTTGCACAAATATTGATATAAGTACTTCATACAGCTATAACATATAGGACAGTCGGACGGACGGACGGACGGACGGACGGACGGACGGACAGATAGACTGACGGACAGGATAGACAGATAGACAGACACACACTCGGCTGCTTAAGTGTCACTGTTATTGTTTGTCCAGGCAAGTGATTGCTGGTTTTATACCCATCTAGCTCTACTACTCTCTTTCTCTTTCTCTCCTTCTCTCTATATTTCTCTCTTTCTCTCTATGCTATTTTCCTAGCAGCAACAGTTAACAAAAGGATTAGTCGAGTGTTCTATTTGTATATGCTGTAAGTCCTGCTGAATGTTTTCCTGCTCAACATTGTAGCATCGAAATTGTGAAAATATATATATAATATAGACATATAAGAGTTCAAATAAATATAAACTTAATTAATAAATATCTCATATATTTTTTTTATATATATTTTTATTAATTATTAAACATATTTTTCAAAGTTTCTCTACTAAATTTTTCCTGTTTGGGCTTTATAAGTCGCCAGCTTGTTGCAGGCTCTGCTGCATATGCAACCAGTTCAACACTTTCGCTTTTAGCAGCGCAAGAATCGTGTTGTGTGTGATTATACACACACACACACATCTATATCCTTATATATACATACACATATTTATATATATTTGTGTGTGTTAGGCAGACCACAGAACAGGGCTTAGCTTTCGAATTGGGCAGCATCTTTTGCGCTGAGCCTCGCGTGCAGTCCATTAAATGAAACTTAGTTCATATTGTTAGGCCCGTTGCCGCGTGTCCTGCATGTCCTTCGCACAGGAGCCTCTGCAGTTCTTTGTGTTTGTGTAGTAAATTAAATGATTTTTCACGCCAGCTATGGCCAGGCCAGACCAGTGCCGAGCCGAACAGAGCAGAGCAGAGCAGACGAGACTTGGCCCGACCAGACCAGAGCAGAGCAGGCCAGACCAGGGCAGACCACGCCATGCGGTGCGTCCACAACATTTTTATGTGTTTGTTTGCGGCAACAGGAGCCAGTGGCATGCGGCAGTGGATGATGCTGTCTGTTCGGCTGTCCGACGGGCCGGCTGCCTTTTTGGCAATGTTTTAACGTTAATTCATGGTCGTATTTTTATGTTGCACTCGTTGCGCGACGCCGGGCGATGCTACGTCGCCTTTATTGGCCCAACGGCAGTGCTAAAGTGTTTACTAAATAAGCAGATTTCTTTTGTCTCTGCAGCAGGTCGTGGCTCGTGGCTCGTGGCTCGCGGCTCGCGGCTCGTGGCTCGTGGGTCGTGTGGCGTGCGGCATGTGGCATGTGGCATGTCGCGGATCGCAGGTCGCGCTAATGGAATGGCTTTCGCATGGCTTACCTGCCAGCCCCATCGGCCTGGGTGACTTATTTAATTAAATCAACGCTGCGGCCGGCTTTAAAGCGCCCTCTAAGGCCCTAAGCTGAGGCTAAGTAGGCAAAACGACATTGCCATCATGATGGCCTTCATTGTTGTTAGTCTAACGACAGCCGCAAAGCCAAGCTGAACAAAGGAAAACAGTGACAGAAATAAGGCCAAAGACTGCTCATAAAACTTGCAAATTGCGGCCGCACATTGATGAAATGTAAAAAACCACAAAAAAAAAAACCGAAAAGAAAACAAGAACAAGAACTGGAAAACTCGAACTGCAAATGGCACACAGTTGCGGACACATGTTTCGCGTATCGCAGCTCTCATAAAAATGTGCAACTTGCAACAGTTGCTGCCATCCAAATGCGAATGAGTGACAACAGCGAACAAGTGACATGAAAAACTTTAACCGAAAGATACAACGTGGCAGCCAAAACATTGCAACGACATTGTCTGAACTGAATGGGCGCGTGACACGATATTGATAATGCAATATGTATATATTTTATATGTGTGTATAATATGTGAAGAAGGTTATTTAATATATGTTTTATATGGGAGCAACAGTTGGCTAAAAATTCAAAGTTTGTTGACAAAATTTGACTTTGTACTGAACTTGCTTGACTTTTTATATATATTTAAAAAATTAGAATTAAGTAATAAAAAAATGTAACATATTTGGAAAACTATGTAAGCTTAGAAATAAAAAAGAAAATATTATATATATATTTTTAAATAATTTTTAATAATATTAAAAACATTTTTGGACACTATTCAAAGCTTAACTGCTTGACTTCTAAGCATAAATTAACATATATATACACATACAAATACATATATATAAATATATTTATATAAAATTTCACATATTTTCTTTAATATTTTATTAATAACATAAATTTTATTAAACATTTATCAGCTTAAATCGCATAAAATAGTCAAGATTTGACTTCAAATTAATTTGCCCCTAAAGGTAGGCAACATTTTTTTGTATAAGATTTTTGCTTGAAGTTCGCTGGCCTAGGATGTCAGAGTTGGCTTTTTTTGAAAAATAAAATTGTTTATGATATTAAAAATAGATATATTATAAAAACAATTACAATTTGTATTTAAAATTATTAAAATTTATTTAAAAAATGATTAAAATAATAAAAAAAATTTAATAAAAAAGCATTCAAACCCAAATTCAGTAGCTGCAAGCGACACATTTGCCAAACATTTATATATTACTATTACATATTTACAAATTATATTATTTATTTAAAAATATATATACATCACACACACATATATATATTTCCAAACTCGCACACGCTGCCATCTCGAAAATATCGCCAGGCTTTGGTTGCGCTCGCCTGACAATGGGCAGTCGTTGAATGGCTGGGCGTGGCAATAACTTAACGATGCGCAACTAGAAGAGGTGCAAGTGCGAAACAGGTTGGCATAGCCGAGAGCTGTTGAACTGTTGGCAGTTTGGCCGAGCGGCGGCAGCGGCAGCTTCGGAGTGTGCCAGAAGGTAGCTAAAATAAATCTTGCACAATAAGTTTTGGCGATGGCGTCAAAACGCTCAAAGCGACCAACAGCAACAACAACAACGACTAGCAGCAGCAGAAGATGAAAAAGTAGTGGTAGTAGCAGCATGGCAAGTGGAACAAGAGCAACGCAAATGACACGAGCTCAGGGAACAGGGGCAGAGGCAGCGCGCCGACAGGCGGCTGCCTGGCAAAAATAGCCTTATCAGTTCCTGTTTCCTGTCGAAAGTTTTCATATTTTTGCGCGTGGTTGCAGCAGCGACAGAGGCAGCAGCATCACCAGCAGCAGCAGCAACAACAATGGCAAAAGTAAACAGCGCGCTGAGGGCGAAAGCAACACACGGAAAGTGTTGCCACATTTTTACATTTTTCTTCTCGTTTTTCTTTTTTTTTTTCTTTTTTTTTTTGCCAACATTTGATTTTGCAAGGTTCACTCGCACCCGGCACCCGGCACACCGCCCACCGCCCCCGATGTGGAGCATAACAGTAACCACAATAAAAAGCAGGAAATATTTAAACATTTTTCTTTTAGTTTTGCATGAAACGGCTGCGACGCCGACTGCGCCGCAACCATTTTCACACTTATTGTCAGATTTTGCTTTGTGTTTTGCCTTCGCCGTCGACGTCGACGTCGACGCTGCTATGTCGTTTCGCTGTGAAATGACGCACAGCCGAGATAACACGTCGCACTGGCAAAAGCTGCAACAATTTTTATGTTGCAGCTGTAAATGTGGTCGGTCGACACCAGACACCCACAGTCAACCGGCCCGGCGGCCCACCAACCCACCAACCCACCGACCCACCGACCCACAGCCCACAGGCAACGACCCAACCGCCCAGCTGGTGCCACGAGTCTTTGCCACCAGCCGTGGCGCATATGTTGCGCATATGCCTGCCAAACGCTCAATTTGTTTTGCCTTTTGTGTGTCGCCATATGTGTGTGTATGTGTGTGTGTGTGTGTGTCGGTGTGTGTGTGTTGATGGCACTCTTAAATTTACAGGATATGTGTATAATTTTGCAAACGGACAATGCGCCTGTCACATTCACTTAGCAGCCGCCCTGAACTCGACTTTGCCACCTTGTCAAAGTTTTCATTTGAGACATTGTGAAAAGCTTTAAGCTGCAATTGAATAGCTCTTTGAGGCTGAGTTGGAGTTTGCTAGAAGTTAACTTATTTTTCTATAGAAATTAGTTAATGTCTTGATTGATATTGCATTATCAGCTTCAAGCTCAACTGCCCTATTAATATCTATATCAATATCAACTTTTTTACACTTCAAGCTTAAGCACAAAAGATTTTGTTATTTTTTATTTTTATTTTTTTTTCAACTTTAAATTAAGTTTTTCATACTTTAAACTTATATATTATTATTTTAGTTCTATAGATTTTTTTTTTAAATTTTATATCAAGTTTTTCTAGCTAGATTTAGTTCTCGAAGTTATAAGCAACGTTTTGAGCTTAATTTTTTTTTTGCTTTTTATATTTTTGTTTATTGCCTAAAATGTTTATTTTGATACTCAATTGAAAGGGGGAATATAGGATATAATAGTTTTGTGCTGATGTATGTAACAGGCAGCAGAAGAGATCACATAAAGTATATATATATTCGTGAACAGCACGACAAACTGAGTCGATCTAGTCAAGTGCTTCTATCAGTCTGTCTGTAAACAAAAGACAAGACAAGAGTTAGTGCTTAGAGCGTGTGCTTAAGCGTGACTTATGTGTATGTATGTATATATATATTTACATATATATGTGTGTGTGTGTGCATGTGTGTGTATATATGTGTTTTTACTAAGTTACTATGTTTAAAAAAAAAACCTAGAATGATTGCTCAGCAGCAGCTCTGCTTGGAGTTCAGAGTATCTGCTAGTCGGGCACTCCCTGCGCCTAGCCTTTTCTCATTTGTTTACCTTTTTTTTGCCTTTCAGCTCAAATGCTTAATTATTATTGTTTATACAAAAATTCGCTTTTCACTGAGGCTTGAGTAGCCGTTTTCATGTGGGCCATGTAGCCTAATGGATAGGGCGTCGGACTTCGGATCCGAAGATTGCGGGTTCGAGTCCCGTCATGGTCACTAAGGTGTATAAAGCCTTTTTTTATAGAGTATCGCTTTGTCTAGCGCAGAAGGAAATCGAAAAAAAGGTTTTTACATTTTTTAGCTTGCGGCATATGGGAAAGTTTTACAGTTTTTGGCAACTTTAAAGCTTGAGACTAGAAATTTTAATTATATACTAGGGGCTGAAGTGGCAGTAGATAGGGATTTATGGTATGACTCTATACGCTCCTTGGGGGTGTGTTAAATGGGTATTAAACTATAGCTTTTGCAGCTTTAGAGCTACCATCATTTGTTACAGAGCTTGTTATAGAACTTGTCCACAGTTCGATTTTAATATATAATATTTAATAATATAATATTAGAATTTTTTATTTTATATGAGATGCTCAGGATTCTAATCGAATTTGCATAGGGCTACCACCCGGTTGTCAGTAAGTAATTAGCCTCTTGCCATTCTTGGCTTGTGGATTTGCATTCTGCGTTTGCTTACTTCATAAATTTCCAACCGAAATTGACTTTTGGCGGCATTTGTGAAAGCTAATGCAGTTTTTGATAGGCTGATAATTTACTAAGAAATTACAGGAAAAAAAAAGTGGGGCGAAATGGGACAAAATGGGACAAAATGATGCAATAGGCAACGCCTCTCTGTGCGCTTCTCATCCCTTATTCCTGCACATCTGCCTGGAGATTGATTCGTACCGCCTGCCTCCAGTGGCTGCTGGTGGCCTGTTTGGCCTTTGATTGTTCAAGAAACCTTTGACTAATATGGTTAAAAGCTTTTAATTTCGTTTATTTTCATTAAATATATTTAAAAAAATATATATATATAAGATATAATAAAATATGTATAAAAAAAATATATAAAATATTATATAAATATAAATTAAATACAAAAATATATATATATAAATATATAAAAAATATATACAAAAAATATATATGCATATAAAATTTTGTTTTCCAAAAAAAAGTTTTATAGTTATTATAAATCCTGCATGCAGATAAAATTTGCTTGTGGACTTGGCATGTATTCGATCAAGATCATATACTTTCGCTAAGTGAATATGAAAGTGCTCTAAATATATGCTGATCTATAGTATACTACATACTATGCCATACTCTATATATACTATGTAAATGAGCTGCATTCCCAGTTGGATCAGACAGTCAGACAGTGTGATCATTTCTATGGAATACTTTGGCTGCAGCAACATTAGTCTGTCGAGTTATTGGTCCAAAAAGCGATGTGTGAGCAGGGAAAGAGGCAAACATTGAAGATGAGCCAAAACACTTTCAAGTTAACATTAGCTGAACATTCAACAGACAGAAGTGAGTTTCTTAAGTACCAACTTAACATAATCAAGTTTCGCTTTACTCTCTAAACACATCTCAGATGCATAACTGACCGATCTTAGCTTATCTTGATCAATTTACGCCCATTTAGCAGAATTTTTGATTGCATTTGATTTACTCAATGAAATTTTAGTTTATTTTTCAGGCTGTAGTTAAAATATTGTTTTGATTTGTGATAAAGTATCCCATGGCTATGCCAGCTGGCAGACAAGAGTTCTGTCTTCTCTCTCTCTTTTTTTTTTATTTTTGCATATGTTTTTCAAGTTGTTTTGTTTGGGTCTGTGGCACGTAGAGTCTGCAAGTAATTGTGGCAATATGTACTGCCAGTTATTGATATATATATATATATGTTATATATATATATATATATATATATATATATATATGCCTATGTGAGCTTTTTGACAATAAGTTTCAATTTCTAGCAAGTGTGTGTGTGTGTGTGTGTGTGTGTGAGTGCGTATCTGTCTACGTAGGAGTAATACGAGTAACACTTATCAAAAGTTTGTTGCTAACACATGCAAATTGAAATGTGTGACTACACCCACACACACACACATACATCTATGCAGCTGCTGGCGGCACATTGTTGCCAGCAGTTTGGCACACGTACAGCGTACATGAGTCTGGCGCACACGTGCACGTAAACACAGGGCACAAAACGTACTCATACTCACCTGGCAGCAGCCGTAGTAGCAGCAGCTGCAGTTACTGCCACTGCGGCTGTAACTGTGCCTGTTCCACACACACACACACATACACATATACATATGTATATAGATATGTGTGTGGGTGGTCTTTGTCTGTGCTCGTCTTCGAGTACCTGGCCTCTAACTTCCGCCTGTTTTAACACCTAACAACCAAGAAACCAACAACTTGCGCCGCTGCCGCTGCCGCTGCCGCTGCTGCATACTTATTATAGCTGCAGCATGTGTCTCTTTGTTGTTGGCTGGCAACACTTTTCCAAAATCCAAAATTCACCCACAAGCTACTCAAGTGTGCGTGTGTGTGTGTAGGTGTATGTGTGTGTGTGTGTGTGTGAACGTGTGCGGATTTCAACATGAGTTTTAGAAACAAAAGTTTTTGATTTCTTTGTTCAGCTCGCTTTTTGTTTTTGTTGTTTTCTTTTTAATGTTTTTTGTTGTTGTTGTTGTTGTAGTTGTTGTTTTTTTGGTTCTTTTGTCACAGCAACTTTTTATTGGAGCAGCATATGCGCTGCTTGTCAGCTGCAGAGCCCCCCGCCACCCCCATATTTTGTACCTTTTGTAGCTGGCATAATTGCAGCTTTTGGAGCTGTCAAACTTTTGCATACGCACTTTGATTTCTTTAGATAGAAACAACAACAGCAACAACAACAACAACAGCAACAACAACAATTGCATTAAACCCAAAAACTTGTGTTGCAAAACAACAAACAAATAAACAGAAAGAAAAAAGTATAAAAAAAAAAGAAAACGTTTTAATTGCATATTTGCGGTGCCGAGCTGACAGCTTTACAAAACTTGCTCCATTTCTAATTGAGTTACATTTATTGGCCCCAAATGCTTGCCACGCCCACTCGCGCTCGCACTCGCCTAGATACGCCTAAGTATATTCGTAATTTAATATGACTGACATTCGCTGTTCGCTGACAAGTTTAATACCTCAGCTCAGTTCTATGTCTGCTGCCCACCTTAGACCCCAGACCCAGTCAACCCAGCCACCCCCCCTGCCCCACTCTCCACCCCTCCAACATCACGTCACGTCTATCGTCTATTGGATAATTAAGCCACTTGGCGACAGGTTTGACAGCCTTACTTTGAATTGTCAGCTCCTGGTTGAGATGCAGACGTTGATGCTGCCGCTGCCGTTGCCGCTGCTGCTGCTGCTGCTGCTGCTGCTCCTCCTCCTCTGTGGCATTTGTGGCTCACGTTGTGGCGCTGTGCGCTCAATTTCATTTTGGAGACAACTTGAGATTGTCGATTGGGCCTTGGACATGTTTTTTGGGCTCTTGGCTGCTGGCTGGCCTTGTCTCTGGCGGCGACTCACGACTCTGACAGCGACCAAAAGTTGAAGTTCAATTAAATTTCAGTTTTGCAGCTTTTGTTATTTTTTGTCATTTGCAGTTTGATCGGTTCCTGTTTGCGACCATTATCTATGGGGACATTGAGAAATTGAAAATTATGATGCTGATGCTATCATTCCTCCCTCTCACTCCCTCTCTCTTACTCCCTCTCCCTCTGCCACTCTGTGGATTGTTTCTGCAGTGCTGATTGCAAAATGCAATTCGCATTAAAAACTTTCAGTTGGCCAAGTTGTGGGCAAAAAGTTTTTGGCATTGGGTTGCATGATTGACGCTTTTGCCTGGCCTGGACAATTGCAGTTGCAGCTGCAGCTTAATCTATGGGACCTGCCACATTTGCCAAATCTCAAGCGAAAGAGAAAAAGAAAGAGACAGAGAGACAGAGAGAGAGAGAGAGAGAGTGAGAGATGGTGGACTTGCAGCATCAGGTTCCATCAGGCATTCACTTGCGGCAGTTAATCAAACAGTAAACGGCAGGCTTTCATCTACAGCTCGTACCTTTTTGGTCTGATGATGATTAGGCCTTTGCGGATGCTGATGCTGATGCTGATGCCCGATGCCTGATGGCTGATGGCTGATGGCTGCCTGATGTGGCGGCGGCATGAGTTGCATGATAACCGACAGCAGAAAAAAGTCGAAGCAAATGCCGAAGCGCTTGGCTTGGCTTGGCTGTTGGTGGCACTCCTAAGGCAGCAGGCCGTGTCTGACTCAGGCGCCCAACCGCGTTGCCGCTTGCCGCAAACCCAAGCCACCAAATGCCACCACAGCTTGTAGCAATTGTCGTACCATTTGTCAGAAGCACGCGTCGACACTCCTCCCTCGCGGCACGCTGCGCATGTGCCGACGGCCGCTGGGCACCGACGCCTCGCCGCAGCCATCACCAAGCAATACAATCCACCACGTGCCAGCCGTGTGGACGTCGAGTGGCACATGGTGGATGCCATTCGTTTCGAAAATCCACTTCGACAATTGGCAACGACGTTTCGCAGCTCGTTCGTTCGGCAACGGGGCTCGGCCGCCGCCAGCAGCCAGCATCCAACGGCCGTGCAAACGACGGCCACAGCCGAACCGTTGCCCACCACCCGAACAGCACTTCGGCCGCCCGTTCGGGATGCTGTACGGCCGCCAGCGACGCTGCTGCGCTTTCAGTCGATCAACAACGTTTCCAACAGCCAGTTGGCAGCACGCAGCACACCAGACACTGAACCACAACACACAGTTCTCAACAGTTAATTCGCCGTTACGCGCGTGTCTCTTCGGCTTCCTTGGGCATGCCATCACAAATCGTATCTCAATTATCACCTATATAATACATATGCGTGTCCGTGTGTGCTAACTACCTATACATATATATATCTCTATTTTTTTTTTAATTGTACTCAACTGCATTTTGTGCTAGTGTGGAAAAAATGTTAATGTGCTCAGTTTGAATAGCCCAAATGTCTGGCGGCTGCTCTTGCTCAGAGCAGATATTGTTGAAACTCTCAAGGAATTGATAATCTGATAATCTGCACCAATATCATATACCAAATATCAATCAAGAGCTAATGCGCATCGTCTCAAAGCTGCAGCTGTATCGCTTCTATCTGGTGCTCATCGATCGCAATGAGAAAATGCTGATCGCAGTGCTGTTGATAGTGGCGCTCGTCGAAGGTAATGAAGCAAAGAAAGAAATAATATAAATATGATTTACTTTAAACTCTTTCTTGAATTTTTTTTGTGATAGGAATTATTATATGAAATCAGTGATAGATCAATGATTATATGGTGGTGACAGTTCAGTTGACTTATTTTTACATTTGTTGACTCATTGAAAATAGCATTTTTAAGACTTTAATTATTAAAAATTTGTTTATTTTTCCTAAATTCTTTTTAACACTTAAAACTGAACTTAATAGTTTTATATTACAAACTTGTTCAGGAAATGTCTTTAAAAATAATACCATACATTTTATTTGTGTAAATTTGATGTGAAATAGTAACATAATTATAAATATAAATTTATATATATTTTTTTAAATTTTAATTATATCAAAAATTGTATATTTCTTTAAATAAAAATAAATATTTTTGTATTTATATTTTTTTCTTATTAAAAAAACATTTATGCTATCTATTTACTCATTTAAAAATGTAAAATAATATTTTTTCATTATTATTATATTTTCCATAAGAATATTGAGTACAATGAGGCAAAGAAAAAAAAATGTTAAGTATTGTTTTACATTTTTAAATGAGTAAATAGAGAACAAAAATGTATTTTTTTCGGAAAAAAATTATAAATTCAAAAAGTTGTTTTTGATAAAAGATATATTAATATGTATCAATTGCAGTTGTGTGTTTTTTAATTACTTTTTTTTTTTAATTTATTTAAATACGTGGACGAAACGAATAACAGTAAGAAAATGTATAGCAATGATATCAGCAACACAAAAGAAGGGTTTTTATATGCACTTAACAAAAAAAAAAAAACAAAATGGTTATAAAGAAACGTAAATATAATATAAACGTAATAATAATATAGCAAAAAAATAATAAAAAATTTAATGTAAATCAAAAAGAAATAGTAAATAATTACTGAAAAAACTCAAAGCATAAATGAATAAAGAGAAAATGTATAAAAAAGATTTCACAGCAAAAATATTATATATTTAAAAATTATTTATAGATCATAAATTTATAAGTATATAATCTCTTAATATTTTAATTTATTTGAAATGTTATACAAAAATATATAATGAAGACAAAATAATAATATTTGAAATGTGCAAAAATATGGCAAAAAAAATTAATTTTCCCATTTTCCAATTGCTCTTTGACAATGGTCAAAAAGTATTTTATTATCAGCAAAATACATGCAGAATGCAATTAATTATGCTTGCTTATGGGTCTTGAATAAGGAAATTACTTTTGATAATTAATATTAGATAAATTTGATTACTTTATGTGGCAGTTTTTGGACAGGGCAGAATCAACAAATTTTGTATTCAAAAACTTAAAGTATTGAAAATTCCTAAAACTGTTCGCTTTGCAGTTTAGTAAATAAACAAATAGTGTTTCGAATGGTTAGTCAGTTTTATGAATTCTATAAAATAATATATCTTAAATTAATTATAAAGTCAAATTCGCTTCACATGTTCTCCTTTGTTTTGAAGCTTCACAAAGGAGCTTAAAATAATTAGAAATTCTGCTCATTAAACTCACTTTTATCTACTACAAATATCTGATTCTAAATAAATATATATTGTATATATATATATATATATATATATATATATATATATGTTATTATGCACTGCATCAAGTGTATTACTCTAATAATCCAAAATGTAATATAAAATCAATAATTATATGCAAAATGCGTTATCATTGTCCTGTCCGATGCTCGCTGTTGTCGGGATTTTGTGCCATTGCCATTGGCACTTAACGGTGTAAATAACACGCAAATAAACAAATAAATTAACAAATAAATAAATAAATAACAAAAAAATTAAGTGAATGGCAAAAACAGAAATCGACAGCCAAAGACAGCGGACAAAATCAACGAGAGTTTTTTTTTATTATTAAACAGCCTCCAAAGTCTGTCCGTCCGTCCGTCCGTCCGGCTGTCTGTCCGGCTGTCTGTCCGGTTGTGACACCAACCCAAAGCGAATCTCATTGCCAACATATGTACGAACCGATTTACCTTTTGATTTAATTGCACAAAAATTACCTCCATTTATTTATTATTTTTATTTTTATTTTTTATATTTTTTTCAACTGAGTTTTATCGCTGCCTGCGGCTGTGTGCAAAAGTAATTATTACAAATGAAGTTCACCAATTGATTTTATATCACTACGGAGCACTTACCATGTGAGCTTGGTATATATAAATATGTGTATATATATGGCAGTATATATGTTTATAATTAAATATATATATATATATATATATATATAAATATATATATATCTGTTTGAAATCAAGCGAAAAAAAAGTGAAAGCTTTCTCAGACAAGACTAGACGATTATACGTATCAAATTTCTACTCTCTGCTTCGGTAACAAATGCATGAAACCAATATACTCTATTCACTATGTGAGCGAGCATAAGAATTGTTGCTGATTGACGCTGCGGATATAGCTTATTTCCTGCTTTGAGGCTAGGCTACATGATTTAAACTTTGCAAACTATAAATTATATATTTTTTTCTAATTCAAAAACAAACTTAAATATTTTGTTAAAAAATTAAAACTATATTAATTTTCAGTTCAAAAATCGAATTTTTTAGTACTTTTCTTTTAGAAAATGGAAAAAAATAATTTGATCAAAATATAACTATAGATAGATAGATAGAAATATCTTTAATAAGTAAATATCTACAATATAAATTTATATAAGATTCATAAATTCATTCCATTTTATTCATTCATAAGCCATTTTCATTCATTTCGGTCAAATGAAATAAATCAAGTAAAATTTTGGTATTTTTTGTTGTCTTTCGTTTGGTTGACAAAACTTTGATTCCTTTAGCTTGAAATTGAAACAAAAGAACAATTGCAATGGGCAATACTTTTAAGGTTTCGTAATTCTTTTTTTCGTAATTCTCTTACAGCTAGAATTGGAAAAGATTTTAATCAATTTGCCATTGTCGTTGCACATTCGTCACAGCAATTGGGCAAAAGACCTATGAATGAATAGAGTCTTTGAGTTGCTTAAGCCAAAAATTGTAACATTGATTGACAAAGTGAGGAATGCGAATGATTAGAAATTGGAAATTGGAAATTGGCTCAGTAAATACCTTGGGAAGTTACCAAAAATATCAAATCAATTAGTCACGAGACAATAGAATTTGTGCAATGCAAGAATTACGATTTGATGCAATTTATTGTGAGTTGGAGGAAACAGGGGAAGAGAGAGGGGAAGAGAGATATAAAGAGAGGTATTGATAGAGAGAAATGTTTCTACTAAAGCTAAAAGACAAAGCTGACTAACTATTAAGACATGGTATAAAAAAAAGAAAAATAGAAATAAATGAAGAAGTTAAAATACTTCTTTCTGCTGTTGCACAAGTCGAGTTCAAGTCATAAATATATATACAAAATATATAAATATTTAAAATTTCCAATTTATAATTGGTTAACTTCTTTACAAATTAAATAAGTTTACAACAAATGGAAAATTTGATTTAACTCAAATTGAATTAGTAAGATGTGCAAAATATTCAATTATTAAATTTAATTTAATTGCTTAAAAAGTTTAGTTGAAATTTTTGTTATGTTGTGCAGTGTAATCGGTTTAAATTGATCTTTGATAATTGAATTCATAATTTTTTTAAAAATACTTCCTCAAATGCCAGAGATAGATTTTAAAGCGAATATTTTTCACAGACTTTTTTTGTTTTTAAATCAATTTTATCTTAACAAACTGCAATTAAATGCTGTGCATTGTAATCGGCCCTTAAATCATGTTCAATTAACTGCTCTTTTAGATAAAAAAATAAAAAATTAAATCAGAGAAAAAACAAAAAAGAATGAGAAGAAAAACAGAAACAGAAAGCAGGAAAGTAAATGTATGTGAATAATTGGCAGATGAATAAACGGCATAATGAGCAATGGGGCAGTGCATAATTATTATATATATATATATATATATATATATATATATAGACATACATATATAATATATATATGTATTTTTGTATATATATATATATATATTTGTGATGCATGAACATAAAATTGAAAAGGGCGCTTAAATCTCGGTAAACAATAATTCCCCAGTGATAATGATGCAATGCGAATGCGTTTGCGAATATATTAAGCGAGGCGAGGCAGGCAGGCAGCCAGGCAGACCCCATGGCCCATGCCACAGGCCAGCTGCCACATGCCACATTGCCGGTTGCAACTTGCCAGTTGCCAGTTGTAATGGCCGCTGATAATGATAAGCATAAAAGTGAAAATAATTTTCAATTACAGCAACATTAATAACCGATAATAATCCTAAACAAATATTGCAAGAGGTGCAAGGGAGAGAGGGAGGGAGGGCGAGGGAAAGCTAAATGTGCGTACGTGTGTGTGTGTGTGTGTGTGCTGGTGTGTGAGTGTGCATATCAATGAAATGCAAATTAATTGCCCAGCATGTGGCTGCAATTGAAAACGTGAACTGAGCAGCCATAAATGATAAGCTACTTGCCCCACGTGCCGCGTGCCAGGCACAGATCGGACGCACTTTAAACAAATACGCAATATGCATTAATAAACTGTAAGCCAAACCGCAATATATTGCACAGGGACAGCCAGACAGACGGACGGACGGATGGACGGACGGACGGATGGACAGACAGACGGACAGACTGGCAGTCAGATAGCAAAGCTTTTGGCACTTTGTTAATTCTATGCATTCGGCTGGATTGTCCCTCGGGTATCTTAATTGATACGACTCTATGGCCAGCCAGGTCAGCTCATGTGAATGTGGATGTGGATGTGGCCGTAGCTGTGGCGGTTCTTTAGCTTTTAGAGTATGTGACCGCAGCCAGCCGCAAGCGGACACCCACGCGTCGCTGATCCTGTTCGTGCACCGACCGCGCCTCACTTGCCTCACGAGCTGTTTCAACGAGTTGGCTTGCGCTGACCGCCACTTATGCAACACATTGCTGCACGCACACGCACACACATACACACATACATATATATATGTATTAAAAGCTTAGCTTAAAAAAAAAAAAAGGTCGTGCAAGTTTGTCACTAAGTACTTTACAACCAACAGCAACAGCAACAGCAACAGCAACACACTCACTGCTGCATGTTGCATATAAAAAGTGGCAAAAGCCTTAAAGTTGCGCTTTTAACATACGCGCGGATTCCATTTAGTTTTAATGCGTGCTTTCCCTTAATCGTATTAAGTTTTACAAAATTTGAATTGTTGTAACTGAAAAGTTTAAAATATTTGAATTATTTGTAGTCTGATTGAAGCTGCTTTCAGCTTGAGGTCAGAGTTTAGATCACCTAAAACTCTGATAGATATAGTTTTGATTCTGCTTTGAGTTAAGTTATTTATAACTGATTTGTGTTTGGCTTGAACTTGGCTTGAGTGGAATTTTCATAACATATAAATCAATCAAATATGAAAGGAAGTCAAGAAGTAATTAAAGTATTCAGCATAATTTACTACTATGCAAAGTGCAAAGTATTTACATTCTGTTAATATTCAGTTGGTATTTAAAGTGCTCTGTGAAGTATTCAATATTTCAGTAAGCTTTACGAGAATCTATATACTACAGTTGAGGACTCTTAAAATGTATGAGATAAGCTCTTGTAAGTGAAGCTGGATATTTTATTTTTAATCGACATGGCGACTGGTTAAGGACCTGCGAATAAACGAGCGGACGGATAGACGGACGTAAGGAAGGATAGACAGGCAGACGGATGAACGGATCGATGGAGTGACGGACGGATGGACGAACGGACAGATGGATAGAGGGACGGACAGACGTTAAGACGGACAAACTGACGGAAGGACAGATAGAGGGACGGATGGATAGACGGATGAATGGACGAACTGACGGAGGAATGGACGCATGGACGAACTAACGCAAGGTCGGAAGGGCTAACGGAGGAACGGATGAACTGACGGACGGAAGGACGAACGTACGGCCGGATGGAAGGACAGAAGTACGAATGGACAGAAATACAAAGAAACACGGCTAGATCCACTCTGCTGTTGCTTAAAATCCTAAATATCGAATTACTTTATAAGATCAACCAACTCTCCTTCTGGCTGTTAGATATATTTTGGGAAAACTATTATACCCTGAACTAAGCTCTTTATCAGTGCAGGGTATAAAATCGTCATAAAGATGTGGTCTTTAGTATTCAATAATTATGGTAATTTAGGCATGCTCATTATAGTCGAATAATACAAGTCAAAAACAAATTGAAGAAATTTTTTCCAGGAATTTATTTATTTGATTCGTGCCGAATTCGGATAAACATTTTATCGCATGCAGTTGAAAGTTGAGAAACAATATTGAAATCGAAATCAAAATAGATGCGATTTGAAAACAATTTCTATAATTAAATATTGGGCATTGAATGTGTTTATGCAAGGTGAATTCCGATACGTCATGCTGATGTGAATGATGCCCAATTGTGGATGGGGCAATGGCGAGCACTCACCCACCCACCCACTGGGGGGTGGGGGGTGGGGGTGCTTGGCGCTATGAAAACTTTGGCAATTAAAAGCAACTCGTCGCTCATTTGCAACGCTTGGCCACTAAGAAAGGGCTGCGAACCCATTTCAAAGTGTGAAACAAAAATCAAGACACAATTAATTGCAAGACGTTTGTTAAGACTAAAAAACGAAAAAAAAAAAAAAAAAAAAAAAACATCAAATTGAATTTTTCTCCAAAAATTTGTTGTTTTTCCACTTCTGCTGCTGCCGCTATTTTCTTTTTTTTTTTTTTTTTTTGTCTTGTTGCAAATTGAATTGCGAGTGCTACAAGTTGTAGACGACGATTTGTAAAAAATGCAAATGTGCGCCCAAAAGTCGTGCGGCTGGCTGGCCGTCTGGCCATTAGGCGCAGTTGCCACCAACCGCGACCGCCACTTGCCGCCAGTTGCTGCAGCCATCATTTGTTATTTGCTATTTGGTGGTAGCTTGCTAGTTCAACGGCCAAACAAAACTGGCAACAGAGACTAACTTGCCCATTTGATTTTATACACACACACACAGAAGTTTCTCTATGGCTTATGTAATGTTTGGCATACCCTGTTTCAAACAGATAGGGTATCTTATATTTTGGCAGATATTGAAAAGTTAAATGTTTCTTCAAATGTTTATCAATATAAAAGGATTTGAGCTCAATTTTGTTGAGGCATATTATAATCTTTAGTAAAGCTTTGAAGATGATTTGAAAACATAGGAAAACTTTCAATTCCAACACTCAAAATCCGTACATTTCTTTGCATAGTTATGTATATATCTTTTCGATTTCTATAGGATTTCTGCTTATACATATGTAAGGTTCATGATCAGAGCTTTGATCAAGTTGCCTGGAAGTAAAGCAACAATTTGAATTGAACTCAATTTGTTAGCTATCATTAAAATAGCAAATGGCATAGTAACTCGCTCTGAGCTATATTTATATCATTTATGATCAATCAAGAATAAATATAAGCTATACTTTGTGAAGTCAATTTAGCTTAATACCTACACAAGAGCTCTATTAACTATTTTCTATAGGGAGAACAAAGTTTATCAAAGGAAATTTCAAATACAAACTAAGTCAATCTTTCAATCGATAAATATCGATTTATGACTCCGCCATTCAGGCAATTTATCGACACATTTGAACATGCCAGACGTCTTCAGAGGTATTTACAGGCTATATCTAGTTATCCACAGGGCATATTTAGAGCATGCCTGGAGTGAGTTAAAGTTAGTTACCCATCGAATCGATAAATATCTATTTATGACTCTGCCTTCCAGGCAATTTATCGACACATTTCAACACTTATTATAGCCAGACGACTTTAGAGCTATCTACAGGTTATGTCTAGCTATCTACAGGTTATCCACAGTTATAGTTATCCACAGGGCATATTTAGAGCATGTCTGGAGTAAGTTAAAGTAAGTTACTCTTCGAATCGATAAATATCGATTTGTGACTCTGCCATTCAGGCAATTTATCGACACATTTCAACACTTATTATAGTCAGACGACTTTAGAGCTATCTACAGGGTATATCTAGTTATCCACAGGGCATATTTAGAGCATGCCTGGAATTAGTTAAAGTTAGTTACCCTTCGAATCGATAAATATCGATTTGTGACTATGTCATTCAGGCAGTCAATCGGCACATTTGAAAACTTATTATAGTCAAATAACATCAGAGCTATCTACAGGCTATGTCTAGCTATCTACAGGGTATATCTAGCTATCCACAGCCTATAACAAGCTATCTGCAAGGCATATCTAGAGTACGCCTAGAGCATGCCTCAACTACTCCTCTCTCTCTGTAGTTAGTTGCCCAACAGCTGCAGGCACTTTAATGCCTCGTCAGCGCCGTGGTGTCTGGCAGTCGGCGCTGTTTATTCAAGTTTTGTCTTTTGGCTGCTGCTGCTGCTGCTGCTGCTGCTTGGGGCTGCCAATGCGCCGAGTTGCCTTCTCAAAATTTGCCATTATCACCTATCATTGGCGCTTGGCGCAGGGATTTGTGTGTGCGCACCATAAAAAAAAGGTGCCATGCAGATTGGCATCTTTGTAGCTGGCTGTTTGGTCTGGGCGCACCTTGAAACGGGGCGGGCTGTGCCATATATTTTGTTGGCCCATATACACATACGCAGGCGAAGACACTTTATTAACACACACACACACACGCACACATTGACAAATACAAGCTTAACTTTTGCCAATGTCCTTAACCATAAATTTGCTTTGGTAAATCCTCATTGTCGTTGTGTGATTTAAACTTTTGGAGCAGCATTGGCAGGCCAGCCAGTCAGCCAGCCAGCCAGCCGCTGGGCACACAGGCATGCCAAAGTGACAAGGGGGCGGGCCAACGGTCCAAATGGATCCACGACAGCCGAAGAGCGGCTAAGAAAATTGAAATGAAGCTGCCTGCAGATGCCAGTGGCCCATAGTCCCAGCGGAGACGCCAAATTTATGATAACGTGCGAAAATGTGAAAAACATCAACGGCGCGAGAGCAACTGCGAGTGGGGAGCTGTGGAGCTGTGGGGCTGTGGGGCATTTGCTTTATGGACTACTGACCGACGGGCATGGGTTAATTGACTTTGGCTGCACACGCGACTTGGCGCTGCTTCAATTCTTGTGACCGGAAAATGCAAAGTGCTACGAGCTGCTGGGGGCAGCTAACCGGGAGCTAAGCGCAGCCTGGCCTGGCCTGGCCTGGCCTCCATGGAGCATTGCGACAGCAAAACAGAGCCTCAACCTCGGGGGCGACAAGTTCATTGAAATTGGCACAATGCTGAAGGCTCCACCTACTCGTTTTGGCATCCAGTTGAACAGATTGACAAACAAGCCGCAGCCAGCCAGGCAGGAACTACATTCGAGTGCAGCTTGTTTGGCCGCTGTCTCAGTGTGCGTGTGTGTGTGTGTGTGTGTGTGTTAGTGTTAGTGTGTGTCTTTGGCGTTACGTCTGCAAGTCCTTTTGTCCGGCTCTATCTCTGACTTTGCGTGTGCTGCTGCAATTTGCAGCAAGGATTTGTTGTTGCCTCAACTTTTAGCTGTTGTTGATTTTGATACGATAGCTCAGTCAAGACCCCTCTGCTCCCTAACAATGTTAATGAAAAACATAGACAGTCAGTCAGTCAGTCAGTTAGTCAGTTAGTCGGTCAGTCAGTCAGTCAGGCAGTCAGTCAGTCTATCAGTCTGTCCGTCAGCTTGGTTTCTCGCTTCAACAATTGCAGCAACAAAATCCATGCAAATAAATCCAGCAGCTGCAACCACAGACGCCCAGCAGCAGCAGTTTACCAACACTGGCTTATTTTATGCTGCCTTCGCTGCTGTTTGACTAACTGTTAAATAAATATGTACATATATAGATTATGTATAAATATATATATATATATCTTACAAATTAAGTGATGTCTGGTTAGCCACTGCCCTTTACAAATTGGCCTTAGGCTGGCTCCGATTTGGCAAAGTTACTTCAACAATTATGTTAGCTCACATTTCGCTCTACAACACTGAAATCAATTTCAGAGTAGTTGAGTTCAAGTTATAAAATGATGTCAAATTGAAGTTTATATTCAAGTTTTCTTAGAGTAAATTTGTTGCTTAAGGAGATTGCAGATTGGACGGTTAAACAGTGTTGTTAACACTACTAAAACTCAACTTTCAAGTTCAACTTGTATGTCAAAAATCTTCACTGCCATAAATCTTTACCAACACTAAATTTTCTGTCAGTGTTGCAATGCGGTTCATGAGTTTGGTTTATTTGCCTTAAGCGCTTTAAGACTTATTTTACAACACTGCTAAAGAGTGCTGTTAACACTGCTAGTCCTTTGACCATGACTTGGGTTCAATTTAATTAATTAAATTAATTTTTTTCTAATTTTTCCAACACTAAATTTGCTTTCAGTGTTGCAAAGTGGTTCATGAGTGTGGTATACCTTCTTGAAGAGCTTGAAGACTTGTTCTTCAACACTGCCAAACAGTGTTTTAATCACAGCTTGACTTGGTTTACTTCCAGTTGGCTTTTTAGTCTGATTTCTTAAATTAAATTAATTTTTATAAATTTTTTCCAACACTAAATTTGCTTTCAGTGTTGCTGGAAGTTTACTTGCCTTAAGCGCTTTAAGACTTATTTTACAACACTGCTAAAGAGTGCTGTAAAACACTGCTAGAACTTTGACAATGATTTGTCTTCAATTCAATTAATTTAATTTAATTTAAATAATTTTTTTCCTAATTTTTCAACACTAAATTTCCTTACAGTGTTGCCATGCGGTTCATGAGTTTGGTTTACTTATTCCAAAATTGTATTAGAATAATTGTTTCATAAATGATTAATATATTATATTATATTAATTGAGTCTCTGCTTCAGCTTGTTGCACAAGGCAAACACAGGTATCATACCTATACCTGTGTGTGTGTTAGGCAGGTAACTCTGCTCCATTTGTGGTTGATTTCCGAATGTGATTTTGGCTTGCTTCTGCAGCAATTCATAAATCAAATATGCAAATTATTTGATTTGGCTTTAATGAGTGAGAGGCTGATATTAATATGAAATTCATAAATGCTGTGCGAGTTAAGGCCATCACAATGTGTAATGCATATGCCAATGGAACTTAGAATATGGCGAGAGAGCACACAGGGCTATCCCATGTCAATGAACAGCTCGCAAACGATATCCATTTGCCATAATATGCGAACGAAATCTGGCAAAAAGTATGAAATAAATCATGCCTTTGGCCAATTGCGTCAATTCAGCACATTTTGTGTGGGTGTGTGGGTGTGGGTGAGTGGTGCACAATACAAACGGTGGCATTTGAGTGGTGCGGCGCTCGCTCTCTCCCCCTCTCTCTGCCTCTCTCTCTCCCTCACGCACTTGCCGCTGCCAGCGGCACTGTCTATAAATATTTAAATTTCAAGTTTGGCAAAAGTTTTTTGCATGCATTACCAGGCCAAAGATGTGAAGGGGGAACGGAGGGGGGGGGGGGGGCGTGGCTGTTTGCCCGGCACTTTGTTGCGGCAACGGCTGTGCGCTAGTCGCTCGTCCTGCACGGGCTGTCTGGCAGCCCCCGCTCAGTAAACCTTTTTTTTTTACCCCACGACTGTAAAAGTTTTATTTTTTTGTATTTTTTGTATTTTTTTTTTTGGCAAACTTGCAAGTGAAATGTTTGATTTTCAATGATTCAATAAATTATTTATATATTTGCGTATGTCGCGCGACCCGCCCATCGCCTACCGCCCAGCGCCGCCCGCTCCCCGCCCAGCCAGTTAACCCTGGAGTTCGAGTCGCGTCGATCTTCAATTAGCCCGCGCGCTGCATTAAAGAGTCAGGTTCACGACACTGCCACTTGGCTGGCTGTGCTGGCTGGTGTTGCCTTGTGGCTGCAACTTCGTGCAACTTGGCAAGCGGCGCGTCGGGCACATTTAAAAGCGATAAATCACGGAGTTTTTGGCAGGCGCTGCACGGCGCTGCACGGCGCTGCCAGCGAGCGATATCATTAACTCGCACAACTAACCGCTGCCACAGACCGCAGACGCATTCTAATCTCATCTCTTATTGGTGCGCTCACTCACTCTCTCTCTCTCTCTCTCTCTTCTCTCTCTTTCTCTAACAGCGATTGGCGCCTTTCAACCGGAGTTTGTGGAAAGCATTTCGAATGTTTCAGTTGCTGTGGGTCGCGACGCAACCTTCACCTGTCACGTGCGCCACTTGGGCGGCTATCGCGTAAGTACTACACACCAACACACCTACACTCACACTCACACACACACACACATAGACTCCTACTCCCCCTAATTAATGATGGCATAGCAACAACAATGCCACACAATGTCAACTGAAATCTCAAGGTATAACAATAATCAACCGCAATCGCACACGTATTACACAGTCCTTGGTATCCTTGGTAAATGTTATTTCTGCGGTTCTCTGACTTTCCACAGGTGGGCTGGCTTAAGGCCGACACGAAAGCCATTCAGGCCATACACGAGAACGTCATTACGCACAATCCACGCGTCACCGTCAGCCACCTGGATCAGAACACCTGGAATCTGCACATTAAGGCCGTCTCCGAAGATGATCGAGGCGGCTATATGTGTCAACTGAATACGGATCCAATGAAGAGTCAAGTAAGTGGAATATCCTGTAATTGGGAAGGAGATTGGGGGTAGATTCAAGTGGAGGCTGCTTAGAGTGCTTGGAGAGTGTTGAAGAAGGCTAATAGTATTAAGAGGTGGAGAGCCATCGATGGTTTACGATGGTACCATTGATAGTTCAAGGTACAAGGATACCATTATCAATGCTTAACCATCGATAGTTAACGATAGTGCCATCGATATACAAGATATGGAATCAATGGATAGAAATAAAGCGAAGAGAGCCAACGTGAGAAGAGAGAGAAGAGTCTTTACTTAGTATAAAACGGTGCCTAGAGAAGGCTACTTAAAGAGAGTATCTCTCTCTCTCTCTCTCACTCTCACATTGTCTCCCTCTCCCTCTCTCTCTGCAGACTCTAACAACTAGAACTAGTTTCCATCACAGTTGCCAACTAAATTTGCAAAATTGCAGCACAACAAGTTGAAGTTGCACTCAGGACATGCCCTTGGGCCAAGTCACCCAGCTTTAATATAGCCATCAAGTTTTTCACATTTTCCAACGAAATATATAGTTCATGCATTCGTGCTCTATGTGAATATTATCAATAGTATTTGAGCTGTTCTTAGCATAAGTAGCTGAACAAAGGTTACAGCCAATGAATAATGCTACGGCCAAGAAGACAATGAAAATGTTTCTAAATATTTTCCATGCATGCTGCTGATGCTGCTGCTGATGCTGCTGCTGCTGCTTGCTGTTGAAAGCAATTTTCCAAAGTGTCCAGGAAAATTTCATGCAGCAAGGGCAAGGGTGGGGGGGAGACAAACGTAAAACAGAATGCAACGCACTCGTTGAGACCTTCCCCCTCTCTCTCTCCCAGTGTATACCCCTCCCTCTCTCTCTCTCCCTTTCACTCGCCCTGCTGCTGCTTACAAGCTCTTTCCCTTTGCCTGAAACGTCGAGCAAGTGAAAGAAAGCGCAGCAAATCGAAAGCGAAAACTATGGCAAACAAGGCGAAAGACACTCTCACACACACACACATATACAAGTGTGTGTGTGTGTGTGTGTTGGTGTGGACGCACGTACACTCATGTGTCCAGCCAAGTGAAGTTTATGGCGCCAATAAAATGTATTTCATGCTTCCTTAATTTTTATTTTTACTTTAACGCTTCTCGCAAGGACAACAGCAGCAGCAGCAGCAGGACATTGTGTGGGGAGCCAGCAGGGGGGGCGGGTAGAAGGGGGCGGGGTGGACTGGGCTGTACTTACTGCAACAGGGAGCTGCACACGCAACCGTAGCCCAATTGTCTTATACTATATTTTCGTTTCGTTTCGTTTCTCTTTCGTTTTGCTTTGTTTTCTATTGCCATTGCGTTAAGAGTCCTTGCCTCCTGTCACAGTCCTAAACTATTTAGCGTCATTTCATTTGCTACGTTATGTATGTGTAGGTTTGTATGTGTTCGTGTGTGTGTTCCGATCTCAGGGCCCCCATTCGGCACATAAAAACATTTGCTGCTTTATGACCGCCTGCATAATCAGCAAATTTTCGCTGAGTGTATAGTAAATTTAGCCAAACAGCCAGCCTCCGTCTGCCTTCTGCCTCGAGCCTCCTGCCTGGAGCCTCGACTCTTGTCATCATTTACTGTTGATTGTTTTATTGTTGTTGTTCCTTTGCTTATTTTACTTTCTTTTTTTCAACGTGTAATTTTTCATATTCATGAAAAATTTTGGCTATCCAAATTGACTTTTATTTATTTCTCGATTTTGACTTGTTTTCAATTGCTGTTCAATTGCAGAGTTTTGTTATAGAAATTCATTTGTTCATTTCTAGATTGGTTTCCTGGACGTTGTCATACCGCCGGACTTCATCAGCGAGGACACATCGTCGGATGTAATTGTGCCCGAAGGCAGTTCCGTGCGCTTAACATGTCGGTGAGTGTAATTGAAACTGGATAACTGTCCAAAAGACCATCAAATAGAGAAATAAATAAATGACCTTAGGTTAAATTTAACTGGAAGTTAAAACTCAATAAAACTTCAATTAGTTGAAGTAAATTGATTGGCTTAACAGAAGAAAGTTATGAATAGGACCTTGAAATATTCTACTATCTAATTGACAAGAAGTTAAATTTGACAGGAAGCTTAAGCATAAGTTGGCGCTAGAAAATGCAACAAATTTTAATATATATAAATATATCGCAAAAGAAAGCCCTCAAGAGGACCTAAAATAACGAGATAGCAATAATTGACAACAGGTTTAACTTGACTTGCAGCTGAAGCTCACGTTAACTGAAGTCGGTTTAAGCATGTCAGAATAGATATCTTAGCTTAAACTATTGACATATAAGAAGTCATGAATAGCCTGGATAAGTGCTTAGAAAATGCTAATTTGATTTGACAACAGGTTAAATTTGACTGGAACTTAGGCTCAAGTTAGCTTAAGCCTAACTTTATATAAATTAAAAATAAATAATATAAATATTAAATATTTGCATATTAAGAGTTACGAATAAGCTTGACAAGCCTATAGAAAATACCACTTGTATTTAACAACAGGTTAAATTTGACTGGAAGTCAAGCTCAAGTTAGCTGAAGCATTACTTTTGCTCGAGTAAACTGGTTGATATATAAAAGAATATAGCAATATTAGCAATTGTTGTAGCATTAAATATCCATAAAACATACTGTTTACTAATTGACAGCAGGTTAAATTTAACAGCAAGTTAGCTTACAAGCAATGCAGGCTTAAAGTAGAAGCAACATATGAGCATTTATCTTGACATTTGGCAAGCCATTTGCATACGACAAAAGTAGATTACATATATATATGTATATATATATCTTTATATATCCAAATATAATATATATTAGATATTTAATAAGTCAGACGACATATGTAGATTAATTTGTGTGTGGCTAATAGCGCATAGTCCTTTGACTGTCTGCAGTTGTTAGTCAAGCCAAAGCCAAGTTCAGCCAAATGGCCATCAACACCAAATACTCCGCCCGCATTGTCATTGTCATTGTCATCGTCATCATCATCATCATCATCATCATCATCATTTAATAATGTCAGCAAATTAAGCGACACTTCATTTCTCTTGATTTGGGTCGGCGCTCAGCATATGCCCTGGACTTAGCAACTGGAGTATATTAGCTTGACATGTGAACCACATACATATATCTATATATATTGATATATCTGAGCTATCGCTTTCTTATCTTCTTAGGCCATAAATGCTTTTCTCTTGGTATAACATAGAGAACAATTGTCAAACTTATTCGTAGGTCTGCTAGCTCCATTCACCTGCCCTTTATAGGGTATCTCTGAGTTGAGCTTTCGCTGGCTTATCGGCTCGCTTAGCTCATGTTAGTTTCAGCGGTTTTTCCTTTTAGCCAACTGCGACAACGACAACGACAACGACTCGACTCGACTCGATGCGACGCGACGCATTTGGTCGCCGTTGATTTATGAACTTGACCACGGCCACGAAGTAATTTTAACGATTTAACCGCAGGATGATAGAACCGGAGCGATAAACGTACTCCTCTATTAATGTATCTGTGTGCGTGTGTGTGTGTGAGTGCGTGTGTGTGTGTGTGTGTGCGTCTGTCTGGCTGACTGGCTGTGTATGTGGAAAGCTATTAGAGACATCGTCTGTAATTTTTTTCATTTTAATACCACTTAGGGCAAGACCCATAAAATGAATTTAACTTTAAGCAGGCGACAAACGAAGAACAACAACAAGAGGAAGTCGAAATGCCTGCTGATGACAAAAGTTGACCAGATGTGTAGATTGTTAAGGCTATAGACATATATATGTTTATATATGTTGTTGTTGTTGCTTTAATGGCATTAAAAGAGTTTTCCAAGTGTGACTCACTTAGAAAAATGAAAGTTGAGCCTTGAATCTCACTCAAGTCTCTCAGTTATAGGAGCTAATTGCATATATAGTATATATGATATATATATATATATATATATATATATATATATATATCTGTATGAATCGCCTACCTATTACTTCAGTTAAAGTTTCTTTTTCTAAATTTCTTAAAAAATAAATAATAGTTTTCTTATGCTTGTCAGCTTTTATAGCCATCTTTGGTCCTGTTAGTCAACAACCAAAGTAAGCTTCAATCTTTGATTTTTCCTCCAAAGTTAAAACTTTATATCTTCATAAACAAATTTTTTTTCTTAAAGAAGCTCAATTTTGTGACCTACATAAAAAATTTGGTAACTCTCGTTTACAAATTGAGCGAGATATAAACAATTGAATTTGGCTGCGCTTTGCTGTTGACAAATTTTTTAGCAATTCTTAAGCTTTTTTCTTAAGCTTTGTTACAAAAATTAAAAAAAAATACTTGCTGAAATGATAGAGAGCTCAGTTTTATTTTATTTTAAGAGGTATAAAACAAAGTCTAAAAGAACAAAATTGTAGAACTATAGCTACAATTATATAGAAAATATTCAACGTAACGTAAAGAGCTCTCTATGCAGATGACACGCGGTGTATAAGATAATTATTATCTAGTTAAGTGTGTAAAGTTCTTATTGAAAATAATAGAAATTCAATTGAATTGAAGTTTAATGCATTGTAGATAGTAGAAAGATTACTAAAAAAAAATAATTATATATATATAGTATATATATATTGATAAACATTTGAATTATGCTTCAACAGTATTTAATACAAGTTACTTAGAGCTTAATTTACTAGCATTTAAAGGGTTTTACTACACCTATAGCTACAAAGTGTGAATGCAATGATTATAACATAACATATATACATATATATCATATATAACATATATATATATATATATACATATATCGTAATACGCATATAATGCGAGACGACAACTACAATGATCACCGACATGTGTATTTAGAGCGTGTGTCTTATGTCTATTGTTGCATGGCTATGTTGGCTATGCAGTTGTTTTCATGAATAAACATATTACAAGCAACATCACACACACACACAGATGCGCACACACATACATATGCAGCACAAACAATCAGCTTGGCAGGCGTTCAGTCTTAGCCAAGTTAGCTGCTAAGGAACTGCTGTTGCTGCTGCTGCTGCTGCTGCTGACTGGTAGCCAGGCGGTCTCCATTGTGTTTGCTTTGGTCTTGCACTCGGGACAAACTCTCAAATGTCTTAGCCTGTCTGTACCACCCCTTTCCCCCCCCCCCTCTCTATCTCCCTGCCAGTGTGTGCGTAAGACTTTCTTTTGCTTAGCTATTTTGCATCTGTTTGCGGCACCATAAAAATTTACCACACCCGTGTCTGCGGCGCTGTTAAACTGAGGCTGAGACTGAGACTGAGGCTGCCTCAATGCATGCACGGGCGGGCGGGCGGCTGGCCACCCGCACCCGCACACCTTGCCATTGCCTCGGCCCCATTCACAATCTCAGCCACAGACGGCGACTGCTGGCCAAAAGCGTTGCGTTGCGTTGCCTTGTCTACATTACAAGAAGTTTGCGCTGCTTTGGGCCAACACACACAATGGCCACTGCTGCATATTAAATTGAATAGACCAAAAATCTCAACTGGCGCACAAATTTCCATTGCCTACTTTTCTGGGCAGCCCATAAAAACATGCGCCGATTTAAAGTGCGATTTGTAGCTCTATTTACTCTCTTTCACTTGTTCTAAGGCAGTTAAAAGTGTTTTTTCTTTTGAAGGGAAATTCATGTTTGATATTAAACTTTATTGTTAGTTAGTATATATATAGATTAGTAGATAGAATTAGTATAAAGTGAATGTCATTTTGGCTTCTTACTGCATAGTTTTGATTGGCTAAAGGATTGCACCAGTTGTCAGGCTTCAATTTGATTATGTTAGCAGTTAGCCTGAGATTCTTTTAGTTATTTGAGTAATTGAAGTCGGCTAAATGCAGTTGTTAAGGCACAAAGTATGTCTACTTGTTAGCAAAGTTATATATTTAAAGTTCATTTTTTGTAAGTAAATTTGGAATTGTTATTTGGTGCTTTTGTTTAGATGTAAGTATTTTAAATTGGAAATTTTCTTGTGATATGCGATATAATACTTACAGATTAGTGTTCAGCTGCACTTTAGGTAACTTAATCTAAACAGAATATATTTTTAAAGCCATTCAAGACAAACACAGGATACATAGTTTAGGGGAAGCAAGACTTATAGGTTAGTTACTATCACAGATAAAGTTTCAGTGGATATTTGAAATATTTGAAGTCAATATTCGGTCCGCTAGGTCTTAAGACTGGTGAATCTTCAGAATCTTCTTCTAGATCTTTGGGCTGCAATAACTAGACGCCTAGCCAGGTTGTATGGGCGAGAGTCTAGTTCCTCGAGGCATTTGAAAAATTCTAAATAAAAACTATAACATTACTAAAGCAGGCCAACAGGATTTATTAACTAAGAATCAGCTTCAGTTTTTAACTGGGCTGAATTCAAATCTGAATGGCATATCTGATACAGAATATCTAACATCTCAGACTTTCCAGATATTCTCGACGATAGCTCGATGACAAATCAGGCTTTTTGATAAACTGAAAATATAGAGACTTACAGAATTTTAGAAAGTTTATTTGTTCTTAAAGAAAATGAACATAATTTAACTTAATTTCTTTGTTCTTAAAGAAAATGAACATAATTTAACTTAATTATACAGATTTCTGAATGCAGCAAAAATTTTCTTTAAAGGGGTTCAAATGCAAAGGGGTCAAAAGCTACGAAAAAATATTGCTTAATATTTATATATTTATTTATTTATATATTTAAATATTTATATTTTTATATATTTAAATATTTATGCATGTATTTATAATATACATATTATTTTTTATTAAAATTTTGTTCCATATCTTTATTGAAGCAAAAGTCTTTTTTAAGTAGTCCAAGTTAGCTAACTTCTTTAGACTCATAAGCAGCACTTTCTCTAGGCTATGGATACCTTGGAGCTAGCTGCTCCTATTTACTGGAATAGTTAGACTCATCTTTAAGAGATTAGACCTAACTTCTATGTAAACCAACTCAATCAAATCAAAATTTAATTCATTAAAGCAATCAAGAATCTATCATAAATTTCAATATAGCTGAAAGGAGAGTCTAAGGCCTTTCTCTTTTTTGCTAACCCAACTCCAACTCCAATATGCTCAAATATATATTATATATATTCTCAATTAAATTTATTTATCACTTTTATATTAATTATTAATTTCTATAAATTTTCTATGATGCAGCGCACGCGGCTATCCGGAGCCCATTGTCAACTGGCGCCGTGAGGATGGCAGCGAAATTGTGCTCAAGGACAATGCAGGCACCAAGACTTTGGGTACGTAACTAATTAGCTGACACTATATATATTTATATATATATATTTATCTATATATATGTATATAATTCATCAATTTATCTAAATATATATATATCTATATTAATTAATCCATCTCTTTCCAATTGACAGTCTCGTCGTTCCGCGGCGAAGTGTTGAAGCTGACGAAAATCTCACGCAACGAGATGGGCTCCTATCTGTGCATCGCCTCCAATGGCGTGCCCCCATCGGTTTCCAAGCGCATCTCGCTCAGCATACACTGTAAGTAAATCAAATCCGCAATCCACTTGCTGCTGCTGCTGCTGCTGGTTGCAACTGCCATGCGGGCGGGAGGGTGGTTGGTGGGTGGCATTAATTAGAGAGAGTTGTGGTTGGTCAACTTTCTGTATACGTTTTTTTTTTCTCTGCTCCTCTTTTTGTGTGTCCTTTTACACACACACACACACACACACACAAACACATATCATTAGTCAGCTGTCGCCACAGCTCAGGCTGGCTTCGTCCGGGTCTCATCCTTTGAGCTGAACTCTCAGTTTTTGGCGCTAGCCATCGTCGTGGTGTTTATCTAGTTTAGTGTGCTGACACCTCCCCCCAGAGTGCCCCCAGTGTGCCTCCAGCTGTAGCCACAGTTATCAACTACACACACACACACATACACACATACACATACATAAAGCGCCCTCAGCTATGCTGCGGAAAAAAAGGGCAAACCCAAAGCTGAAAATTGTAAGCAATAGCAGAGAGTGAGAGAGTGAGAGAGAGAGTGAGAGAGTGAGAGAGTGGGACAGATTGAGGCTGGCTTTGGGGGCAAGGTAGCGAACAGCTTGTGGCACGGTGCGGCGCTAACTCGATTGTCGTTGTTGTAATCCGTTTAAATCCAGTCACTGATACCGGGCATTACCTGATGCCTTGTGCATTGTGTTGCTGCTGCTGCTGCCGCTGCCGTTGCCGCTGCTGCCGCTGCTGCTGTTGGGGCCACAGTTTTTTGTCAACCTGTCTGCAGCACGTGCGGCATGCTGTCCTAGTTGATGACGGCGACGACGACGACGACGACGACGACGACGATGATGCTGGCTTGCAGCAACTGCTCTGTCGCTCCGTCGCTCCATGTGGCAGGTTCACTCAATCATCACGACATCAGCAGCAGCTCCACTGCGCTTGTTTGCCAACGTTTCGTTGGCAATTCCTACTGCTTGGCCATGTCCTTGCCGTGCCTTGCCTTGCCTTGCCTTGCCTTGCCTTGCCTTGCCTTGGCTGTTTGTTTTGGCTTGTCCTTTTGTCCGCTGAGAGACAGAGAGAGAGAGAGAGACTAGTGACTGCCACTGCCTTGTTTTAGGTGGCAAAATCACGCTTTTTAACATTTTGACATTTTGTTAATGTGGCCTGCGAGGCGTGAGAGTCCTTTTTAAACACACTAGTCAGTAGTAGAGCTGACAAAGCCAAAGATGGCAACACCATCGATAGTATCGATTGACATTCAATTTTATGATAGATCGTTGCTTCATATATCGTCTTACTTAGCCAATAGCTGAGGCAACGCTTGGCAGTTAACTGATCCGTTGAATTGGAAAGTGACTTAGATACTCTCTTGTCATGGTATATACATATATGTATATATATATATGTATATAGTAGAGCTGTTAGGTCAATCGATAGTATCGCTGGGAGCTGTCACATCGAGTGGTGCCACTATCGATAGTCTTGAAGCTCTAACTAGTCAGGCTTAAAGCGAGCAGCTGTGCTATCAGCTTGTAAACAGTTTTTGCCATTGGCATGCAGCAGGCGACACCTTCTCAAAGTTTTTGATCAACTTGGGCCGTACTAGTTGCCAACTAGCCCCAAAACCTCGAGACTCGAGCTAGTTCGTCATCTTTGAGTGTGCGTGTGTGTGTGTGTGTGTGTGCGCGCTTTTCCTGTTGCTATTTTTGCAGGAACTTATTCACAATTTGTTTGGAAAATGTTGCAACTGTCTGTCTGTCTGCCTCACTCTCTGGCCCTACCTCTCCCTCTCTCTTTCTGAGTAAGTGAAAACAAAGTTTTCCCTCATCTGCATGGCCTTTTTTCCTGGCATCTTGTGAAAACTGCGTGCACTGCAGCCGCTAGATAAAGCTCGGTTCGGCACTGGCTGCATGCCGCAGCATGTGGCACCAAGCCCCAGTACTGACAGCAACATCGACAACGACACCGACACCGGCAACGACAACGGCAACGACAACGACGGCCGCATATCCCTTTGCGTGTTTCCGCGCCATTTGCTGAAGTTTCCTGCCTTGTTAGGCACCTTCCTGCACGACTAATTAGGGACTTGGCATCGCTGCGCTGCTCTGCTCTGCTCTGCTCTGCTCTGCGCTGCTATTCGCAAGAAAACAGACAGCGCAGGACGCGCAACAAACAATTAGGCCACAATTAGCAGAAAGCTTCCATATGCCACAAAGCTCTCGCATGCTCAACTAGCTACACGGATCTATTAATATTTATATGAATTATTTCTATGAATTAGAATTCATTTGATGCAATGCTAAAGTAGTTTATCCATAGATATACTAGAGCAGCTATTCAGATTTAGTATATTATATGAATTCAGAGAGATTTCAATATACATATATACTCTTCTATAGACTCACATGTAAAAGTATTAACATTTCTTGGCTAAGCCAACTTTCAACGTGATAAATCAACAAATCGGAAAATCTGTAAGCCAAAGACTTAGATTTTGATATACATACGAATGTTTATCACTTGCAATATATCAATTTTATATATTACCTAAGCGCATTGGAATTTTGGGCAATCTATAAATATTATATATATTCTACAGTGACAAATCAAGACCTGATGACCTTTCCTATGGAGTAATCAAAACTGATAGATATGTGCCTCTATAAAATCATGCCAAATTCAAAATTACTAAAAATATTCATGTTAGGGCAACGATCAACAAGCTTTGCTGTTAGCTCACTGTTAGCTCTCTCTACACAGAAATGAGAAAGAGTATCATTACTGTTAATAAATTGTCTAATAAGATGCGAAGCCAAACCCAAGAGTAAATTAAGTCAAATCTGAGTTCTTACAATATACATACATATATAACTTTACCACGATTGATTTATAGTGTCTTTTAACAGTGTAACTTTACAGCATCACTGATAGCTGTAAAGTTAACAGCAGAGAGTCTGCTTGCTCACGATGGCGTTATAGTGCATATGATGCATAACCTATGGTGTCTTTTAACAGTGCTGCTTGCTAAGCTTCCCAATTGATGATTGGTTCAACTGTTGCAGTTGTATTAGTGTGAGGCTGAGCAGCTTGCATACAGAGTTGTTGTAAAAATATTATCCAAATGAGTTTGCGTCTAAGCTGAGCGCTACTCATTTCTGATTGGCTTACGCTCATTCTCAGTACGAGAGTGCGATAAATAGATAACTGTTGCTGAGAGTAGTTCAGGCTGTTGCTGCGTGAGAGCGAGATGGCTATTGCAGCGATTCGCGCAGGATCGTTATAAGTGTGAGTGCATGAAGAGAAGCGACTGGAAATTGTCATTCTAGTAGAGCATATTGAGAGTGCTATTGTAAGCATATAAAAAATATATAAATATATAACAAAATATAAAAGGTGATTAACATTTATATATTTTATTTTTGTTTTTATCCAAGTACAAAGAATGTTTTTGTGCTGCTCAATAACATTTTGCACAAGATTTTGTTATTCATGCTTTATTTATTTATTTTTGTCTTGTAAAAATATTTTTCAAATATTTTGTATTGAAATTTATGCTATATACCTATATTTATATATATTTAAAATATATATATGAAAGTCCCAAATTTGTTTTAAAAGTCTTTTTAAAGCTTTGCATTGTTTAGATATTTTTGTGTTATATGTTTTGAATTTTCAGCAAGACTTTGTTTTTGATTTGTTGTTGTTTTTGTTTTTTTTGGAATCGAATGCAAATAATTGCAGCAAATCGCTGAAAATCACGTACAGCTAAAGAGTGCAGCAGATATTTGCCGGGCGAATTGGATAGACTCAGGGCACGGCGGACAGTGGCATAAATTCTCAATTGCTGCATATGAACAGCTAGACAGGGACTCCAGAGAGAGAGAGAGACAAGGAGGAGTGTGTGAGTGAGATGGACAATCATTGTATGCCCAAACGCTCCTGGTCTCCGTCTCCATTTGCGCTGCCAATGAGCTGAAAAATACACGTCAATGGCTTTTGTGCTCGACTCTGTTACCTTTAACTCAAAGTTTCGCACAATGGCCCAAAATGTGATGAGGTGTATGTGTGTGTGTGAGTGTGTGTGTGTGTGACTGTGTGTGTGTGTGCTGTAATTGTAGCTACAGCTGCTGCTGCTGCTGGTGCAGCTGCGACGTCATTAGTGCATATTTGTGGCTTTGTTTGCCGCAACTGAGCCAGCAGGCAGCTGAGGCTTAGGCGCCAAGGGGTACGGGGCACTGCACGGCCAAGGATTGAGGATTGAGTTGGGACAGCTGCAGGCGCACATGCACATGCTCGGAATAATCATGGCCAAATTGTAAATCGCAAGCGAAAGTGTTTGCCTGCCCACAGTCCAGCTGGGATAGGACCCATACCCCACCCTCACCCACCCACCACCTCGCTGCCCCAATGCAATCTGCCAAAGTTGCACTACGTGTATCTATGTGCGTGCGTGTGTGTGTGTGTGCGTGTGTGTGTGTGTGCGTTGGCTGTGTATGCAGATTGAAAATAGACGCAGTCAACCAGCACTCATGCATTGGTCAAGCTGGCTGGCCGACAGGCAGGCCGAGCCCGAGCCTTGCTCGTTGACTGCCTCTGCTGAGTGCCGGTGACAGGGAAAATTTTTATACTTGAACGAAACTCAGCAGCAGCAGCAGCAGCAGGAGCAGCAGCAGAAAGTCTGTCCGTCCGGCTGGGCGGCTTCAGACGACGGCCAGAGTCATCAGACGCCACTGCAACGTGCGTGACTTAAATGTCAATTTTGTGTGCTAAACAGCGTCGTGGTGCCAGCCACCAGGTTGCTGCATGGCATGGTCATGGGGCAGCAGCTTTAAAGCATCTGCAAAGCTCACATAAGCTCATTAATTGACTTCAAGCAAGACTAACATTTATTGCTTTCAATCGTTTATGATAATGTTGTATTACAGCATAGTTATAGATAGATCGCTAGAGCTGCAAGACCATCGATAGTGGTTTTACGCGATGGTATCTGCTAGTGATGGCTGCTTCCGGCGATACTATCGATCGACTTAACAGCTTTTCAAGCTATTTACATACAATTAATAATGAAATATCAAAACAGAAACTTAATTTCGAATAATATATTAAGGTAAAGCTCAATAGATCAATTTTCAAACCGAAATGATATGATAATGTATATCCAACGATACTATCGATGGTTTTGTCAGCTCTAACACACACCCACACACACACACTTGAACTTAGCTTACGATGTGGTCACAGTGTGTGTGTGTGCAAATAGACAGTTGATAGATAAGACATATGCACTCGGGCACGGAAATCAATTAAAATCTCTCGAACTTACAAAACTGTCCTAAGCTGTACGCACACACACAGAGAGAGAGAGAGGCACAGACATGCACAGGTCATTGTTGCAAGCTGCTGTTGCACTGCAATCGACTATCAATGCACATGACTATAGCAATGTTACCTCACACACACACACACACACATACATATGACTCTGTGTGTTAGCTGGTTGTGGGGTTTGCCACGTTGCAAGCAACGGCCTGTGGCGGCTTTGGCAGTTTTACAAAACCACCAATTTTGGTTATAGCTCGGTGAGAGCTTCTGCTAGACATAGTCTCTGTCTCTCTCTCCCTCTCCCACTCTTCCTCTCTCCCACTCTCTGTGTGTGTATTAGGTGGAACTACATTGTACAGCACTTGGACTCTCTATATCTCGCCCACTAAGTGACAATAAACACGCACACGAATTGCAAAAGAGTTGCCATTTTACTACGCAAAGGGAGACGTGCACAGCATCTGCATTGCATTTTGATGACCACACCGAGTTAGCCCACATCCAATTGGCTTTCTATTCCCACACACACACACTCACACACACAGACAGTTGTACTTATGTGTGCGTGTGTAATTCATTATGCAACGACTATTATTTAAAGTCGAGCGTCCATTGTTGTCATTTCTTATCAGTGCAGAGAACAAGTTAAGAAGAATGTGGCAAATGTGAATGCCGAGCTGAGTTCTTTTATGGCATCGCACAGAAATCGATGTGGATTCAATGGAATAGCTACAGACGGTGGATGCATTAGACCAAACCTAGCGAGTAACGAACTCGTTAGCTGATGGAGCGAATTGTATGAAGTTGTTTAAGAGTGAAGAGTGAAGAGATGTCGAATCAATCTGTAGAGACTGTAGAGTGTGTAGCTGGTACTGTAAAGAGTGAATAAGAAGTAGCGAGTATAGTTACACTCCATGTCATAAAATAGTAGCGAGTATCGAACTCGTCAATTCACAGCTATGTTTTGTGCAGTTGTTTAAGAGTGAAGCTAAAGAGTTGTCAAATACGTTTATCTATATAGTCCATAAAGTGTAGATATACTAAGAGTAAACGAGAAATACCGAGTATACTTATGCGAAATACCATAAATAGTAACGAGTAACAAGCTCGTTAGTAGATTTGTCTATGTAGTCCATAAAACGTTTAAGAGTGAAGGTAGATATGTCAAGTCAGTCTGTAGAGACTGTAGAGTGTGGCCAGTTGACTAACGAGTACAGGAAAAGCAGCGAGTGGCATAAATAGCGAGTATATTTACTAGTTAACGTAGCTAGTTACAATTGACTTGTAAAATCACTAAATATATAATAAACAGCGAGTAAGCAAGGGTCTATAAGGGTTGCCTTCCAAGTAGGCCCAGTAAACTTCCTCGTTAGGCTGTTATGGCAGCAAGAAGCAGCGAGTAACTCCACTCGCTAGTAAATAGCGAGTAAAGCAAGTTTCAGCAAGTTGATAGAGCGAGTTATACAACGAATAAGCTAGAAGCGACGAGTAGAGTAAAACAAGTAGCGAGTACGCTTACTGGTTGAGTACTTATGCAATGCTTACTTACTCAGGCTAACTTGAAAAGCTTATCTATAAAGTTCAACGAGTTACCCTAATTCAATCTACTCCTATTCAACATATACCTTACAAGAGTATATACTCTTTAGACTCTTTACTCTCTACTTCTCTTTACTCTTTACTCCATTCTATACTCTACTCTATACTCTACTCTATACTCCACTCTATACTTTACTCTATACTCTACTCTATACTCTACTCTATACTCTACTCTATACTCTACTCTATACTCTATTCTATACTCTATACTCTACTCTATACTCTACTCTATACTCTACTCTATACTCTACTCTATACTCCATACTCAATACTCTATACAATATATATTTTATATAAAAGTAATATATTCCAAACCCAATCTATAGCTAAACATAATAGCTTGATACAAAGGCCTAAGCAAGTTGCAAGTCGTTCGTTCAAATTGAATTTGAATAGATTACAATAGATAACAAAGAGTAGTCAGAATTGTATAAGGCAGTTACATAATACGCCTTTATGTGGCTACACATGACTATAGATAGCTATCATATCAGGTGTATTCAGGTGTGTGTGTGTGAGAGAGAGAAACATGAAGACAGGGGAACGGATGCGTTTAAAAAATGGTTTTATAATGTGCTGCACTGTGCGGCTATAACAAACGAGTACATAACGACTTGCTCTATCTCTCTCTATTTCATACTCTCTCTCACTCACTCTCTCTCACTCACTCTCTCTCTCTGTTTTCACCTATTGCAGTTCATCCAGTCATACAAGTGCCGAATCAATTAGTCGGAGCACCGCTTGGCACTGATGTTCAAATCGAGTGTCACGTTGAGGCCTCACCCAAATCAATTAACTACTGGATTAAGGATACCGGTGAGTATATATATATATAGATGTATATAGATGTATATATGTGTGTGTGTGAGTGACTTTTGCCTGTGTAAGTCTCTCTCCCTTCATGTGCTGGACACTTTTTGGTCAACTTTTACATTTTATAGACATTCGGTGGCATATGCACATATCCTTCTATAGTATGCATGTGTGTGTGTATGTGTGTGTGTTGAGCATGTGTGTGTGTGTGCATTGTCATTAGTTGACTGTCAGCTCGTCACGTCCAGTGAGCCCAGTTGAACTTTAAGCCATAAACTAATCAAGCCAAAAAATCAAATTTAAAATCACTTACTCCAAGGCGCAACTCGCCTCAACGTGTCCGATTCGCAACTGGGCACTCGTAATTAGAGTGGGGCGTTATCTTGACATGACCAACAGCAGTAGCAGCAGCAGCAGCAGCAGCTTGCTATAATGACTTTTAAGGGCAGACCGCAACAGCTATCGATCTAGACTGTGCAAGGGAACTTCAAGTCGAGTTCTATAAATTCTGACTGCTAACAGGGTATTATGCAGTCAGTTGGACTCCAGTTCAGCTTAAATATATACAGTGGAGTCCCGATAATGCGAAATAGGCAAGATTGAGTTTTTCAAACTTATTGAAAGCATATACGAAAGCTCTAGTCCCGTCTTGAGATTCCCTGAACCTCGTACTCTATAGCTTGAATCTAGCAAAAACTTATCATAAATTTGATCAAATTTTCGAACTTGCACTTTTATAATTTCAATAGCGCCATCTAGCGAATCCGCAATGAATCAGCAGCTGATAATTCAAATACAATTCAATCGCAATTGCGATTCTTAGAACAGCAAAGAATGCACTCGTTTGAATGTATGTGTGCACATATATATAGGAAAAACTTGTACTCGTGTGTTCAGGGTATAAAAATATTACGAGGTTATCAAAATGTAAGGATTTTTTATGAATCAATGAGTTTTTTGACTTAGTGGAAGACAAGTTATTGCGACTCGACTGTACTTTAATCAAAATTTCTCTTTTCATAGTTACCAAATCTCATCTATAACTTAGTTTTAGCTTAGGCTGTGCGCTGTCAAATCAAAGTCTGGGACTGACTTAACAATCACATTAGACAGGGAATATATCGAGTGCATAGTGTATATATGTGTGTGTTGTGTGTGTATTATGTGTATGCTTGTTGTGTATTTGCAAATACTACAAGTGGCTTTAACAGTTGTTTTCTCAATCATTAAGCATCAAATGTAATGCAAGCACATAAATAGCGACAGGCGCCATCAATGCTGAAGCTCCATCGTATATTCTCAGCATAGAACATTGTAAGAGACCCAACACACACTAGGTAAACATGTATGTGTGTGTGTTTGTGTGTGTGTCAGATATGTGTGTTGGCTTCTCATTGTAGTCAATGATGCGTCTATCTAACTGCGTGTGTGTGTGTGTGTATGTCTTGGTGTTAATGCTGCGGTTGTCTTGGCTAGCGTCCGTATGCCAGAGGCTTATCGTCCGCATTATGCACATTGGCAGCACGCCCAGTCCCAGTGCCAGTCCCAGTCCCAGTCGCAGTCCCAGTCGCAGTCCCAGCTCCGTGGCATAAATCATATGCAATCCATTGATTTTTGTTAGTCGGAGGGGCTTTAATATCAGCAATGAATTAATTTATAATTGACTTTGGCACTCAGTGAAGCGTCGCACAACTGCATTCGCGACCGCACACTCAACGAATTTACCTTTTCATTTGGAATAAATGTGTATATATATGTATGTATATGGGTGTATGGATGTGTGAGTACTTCGTATACCTAAATTAACACCAATTTCAGGCAATTTTACTATCGATTTTCATGTAATTAATTCAATTTAATTACAGTTCCTTTGAGGCATAGCTTTGTGCTTTGCATCAAGTGCCAATGTTAAGAAAAGCTTGCTCAGTTTGGGCATTGAGAATCGCAAAGAAAGGCGGTTGTCACAAAAATAAGAAGAGTGTGAATGAGGGAGAGTGAGAGAGAGGAATGGGTGAAAGGAAAGAAAATAGAAATAGGGAGAGAGAACGAGAGAGAGAGAGAGAGCTGAAGAGAAATAAAGAAGAGAGAGAGAAAGAGTTGGAGAGAGAAATAGAGAGGAGGGAGAGGGAGCGCGCAACAGAAGGAAGGGGAAAGAAGGGGAAGATAGTATTAAAGAGAGAGAGAAGGATACATATAGAGATAAATAAAGAGTATAAAAGGAATCTGAAGCAATTCGTTTCAAGAGCAGCTGACCAGGCAATCAACTCTAAGTCTTAACTGATTGAGAATTACAACACTTAAGATAAATAGAACAAGTCGAGCAGAACACTAAGTCTATTTGCTAAGTATGGTTGCTAATTGTGGTATTATAGAACAACTGGGTGAGTAGGCAACTCTCCCTCTCTCTCTCCCGCTCTCTCTTGGTCTCAGAGAAGTCCCACAAAAGAATGGAATCCTTTTAGACCTAGAAGCCCCACTTAAATGTCCTCAGTGCGCTTACTACGCAACTTTTATGGAGATTTCGGAGCGTGCGAGTTCACGAGTTTATAACTTTTTCGAATGCTTTTGTTAATCAACAGGTGAAATGATTGTCTCGTCGGGCAAATACCATGTGCAGGAGCATTCGCAGTCGATGTACGAAACGAAAATGTCAATGATTGTGCGAAAATTTCAGAAGGACGATGTGGGCTCGTACCGCTGCATTGCGAAAAACTCACTGGGCGAAGTTGACAGCAGCATCCGGCTATACGGTAAGTGGGCCACCCCCAGCCACCCGCACAGGGGGCATATTTTATGGATAATAAACGCGACAAACACACACGGACACGAGGGGTGGGAGTGGGCGGTGGGTTGGGGTGGTTGGACTAAAGGTATTTGCACCTTTGTTTCAATTACTACTGGTAGAGTAGAGTTACCGTTGCTGTTGGCGTTGTCGTTACCGTTACCGTTACCGTTACCGTTACATTTCCGCCTTCTCGCCCACGACAGAAATCCCGGGACCGAATCGTAAAAATCCTTCAAATAGCAAAGGAAACGGCGGCGCTGGCAGCGCAGCCGGCAACGCTGCCGACACGGATGCCAATGACATTTTAAAACTGAAACAACAAGTCAAAGTCACCTACCAGCCGGAGGACGACGAGCTGTACGGCTCGGCCGAGGATTTCGAGGATGGCGAATTCGCCGGGTCGCCGCCGTTATCGCCGCACCATTACTACACCAGCGGCAATAAGCCACCGACACATAAGCCCGGCGGCGGCGGCCATCAGCATCAGCACCACCATCACCCACAGCAGACATCAACGGGCGGCGGTGGTGGTGGTGGTGGTGCCAGCTCCATTGAGCTGGCATTCGGCAGTGGCCAACTCAGCGGCGCTGGCAACACACGTAAGCCGACCTATTACGGTGGCAGCGGCGTTGCCGGGGGCGTTGGTGGCGCCACGGGCAATACGGAAGTGCGCGGCCCCATGGACAACAACGAACGCAGCACCGCTGGCGCACCACAGCGCGCCTTCAGCCCGGCCAGCTATCGGCTCCACTCGCCGTATCGTCAATGGCTCTGGCTGCTGTCCCACTGTCGACAGCCGCTCTTAATGGGTTTGTCCGGCTTAGTTGCGGCGCTCAGACTGTTATAATACATGGTGGCAGCAGTGCACTAGGTACACACACACACACACACACAGAGAGAGACACCCACACACACACACACACACTCATACACATGGACACTCAGTCAGAGTAGGAATTTTTTTTTTGAAGGAATTAAACATACAAAGCATAAAACTACGTTTCTTGTATAAGAAGAATATGCTTGCTTAGAGTAAGTGCATATCTACACACACACACACCTATACACACACACACACACACACAGAAATATATATGTATATGTATATGTTGATGGGCCTTTTTCAGTTTGCATCGCTACGGCTCAATGACACTAGCTGATTATGGCAGCCCAAATCAAAGATTCAATAATTAAAATCAAAATTTTTACCCTAAAGGCATCCAGCTTAAAGCTTGCTTCACTGTTTGTTCTTTTCTTGTTCTTTTATTTAGAAGACTTTTTCACATTGCTCGATTTGCTCTAATACTAAAGTTGATTAAGTGCTGAGGAATATCTGAAAGTGCTATACCAAAAAATCATTTATAACATTTTTTTTCATTTAATTTTTATTAATTTTTTATTAATTAATTTAATCTAATTTTATTAATTTTTTAAATTATTGTAGTTTTAATTTAATTTTTTTTTTCATTTATTAATATTTATTTCATATATATATTTTAATTTGTTCAACATTTTTTTTTTAATTCTAAAATATTTCTCTTGGAAATTATATATTAATAATTAATATTTTAATATTCTTCTTTTTAAGTTTTGTTTGTCATTTAAAATTATTTCAAATATTTAAAAATATAATTATTTAAATACTTATGTATATCTAATTTTAATTCTAATTATTATTATTATAAAATTATTAAATTATAATAAAAAATTAATTTAATAAATTTTAATTATAGTAATTATTTTATTACAAACATTTTAAATTTAAATTGAATATTTTTGAGCTTGTTTTTCAGAGTATAATTTAAATTTAAAATATTTTAATTTTTTTTTATTATTTTAGTTTTTGCTTGTATTTATCTATACTAATTTATAATTGATAATTAACTAATTATTATAATTATATTATTATATTATAATATATATATAATTATAATATTATAATTAACTAATTATATTTTAATAAAATTTAATTTAATTATAATAATTAATTAACTAAATAATTTTTTTTTTAATTTCAATACAATTTTTCAAGCTTTATCAATCTTTTCTGTCAACTAAGTTGAACTTTCAACTTTCTGCCGCTGCACAACACTGAAATCTCTTCTTTATTTAGCAAAACATTTAACTTCCGGCGTAAATGCGATTTTCAGCTGGTGTCCTTGGGACTTTCTACTTTGATCTAACACAGCAGCGCTAAGGTAGGCCATTTGTAATTTATATAAACCAAAATTAGTTTTCAATTGAATTGGTTAAAACTAATAAAAAAAAACAAAAGAAAATGTTTGAATATTAAGTAAAAACTAAAGTTCTGTTACACTACAAATTTATTTATACAAAAAAGAAAAACCAAAAAAAAAAAATGTTTATAAAGCCATATAAACTCAATAAAGTGCGCTATCTGTATACTTGCATATATATATAAATATATATATATATATATATATAATAATAATAATAATAATATATACTAAGGGTAAGTGATTCGTAAATGAATTGTATTTAAACTTAATATAAATATATTCATGTTTTGTGTGAACGGAAAAAGGCCTCTTATATAACTAACGGCAGTTAAATAGTTACAAACTGTATTCAAGGTCTTGTTAATATTAGTTTAGAGTGTTTATAATGTATAATCAGTTAAGACTTAAGATAACAAGAGCGACTAAGCCCGAATAAATAGACAATTGCATTGAAAATCGTACGAAATGGAAAGTTTAAGTAAATTAAAAATATCTCTTCTTTTTTTATTATATTATTATAATATATATCTGGAAATGCTATAGAGTGTTACTAAAAATTAATTCTAATTCAAATATTTCTTTATAAATTTCTCAATTTCTCTGATTTATGTGGCCTGACGAACCTTTTCCTTTGATCCTAACTCCAGATAAACCCAAGTCATTAAAAAATCCATTAAATTTAACCTTTTTTATTGCCTTAACCAAAAAAAAAAAAAAAAAGATGGCGGCACAAAGTTAATTTCCTAATTCGATTTATATTTAAGCTCAAGGACATAGTTGACAAAAAAAAAAGAAAAAAAGTCAATTAATACAAAAAATGTCAAACTTTTGATTTGTTTCACATTTTTTTTTCATTTTATTCTTTCTCATTTCTCTTACTTTCTTGATTGACAACGCATTGAGAACTTAAAGGTTAATGATGAATGTCCTTAATCTTTGTCTTCCTGTTTCATATACATTTCCCCAAACGAATTCCAAGTTGGCGTGGATGGGGTTTCGAGTAGTCGAGCATAATTTATGCAAATTAAATGTCATATTTCTGCAGAGCAGATACACGCACACACACATACACACGCATACAGCGCTGTCTTAGTGCAGTCTGTCCCGCTCTCACTCCAGCGCGCGCTAAGCTGTTACGCGCCCGTTTCGACTCTGCCGGCTGCAGCTCATTTTTCAGCGAAGCGGACAGCCCAAGCAACTAGTGTGCGTGTGTATGTGTGTGTGTAAAAGAAGAAGAAGTGGAATCTTTCATTATGCCTGTAAGCATTGCAGCAGACGTCGGGCACAAGAGCAAAAACAAGAATAAGCTCAAGCACAAGCACAAGCACAAGCACAAGCCAAACGCACGCTTCAACAACTTGAGCCATTTACTATTCGCCCGTTTGGCCCGTTTCGCCCGCTCACCCGTTCGCCCGCTAGCTGAGCCGCTGCTGGCGCTGCTGCTTTTGCATATGCAAAAGGTTAAAAACTTTACCAAAATGCAGTTGTTAGCGAACTGCCGGCTCTCTGTCTGGAGCAACATCTTTTTGGCAGTTTTTGTTGCGGCTACAACTTGCAGCATGATAAAGCCAAAGGCAACATAAGCATTGGCCGACTGCTGCTTGCTTTCATTGAGCTGTCAGTCCGTTAGTTTTGTGTGCGTGCTGGCATGTGTGTGTGAGTGTGTGAGAGTGTGTGCGTGTGTGTGTGGTGACTAAATTTGGTTTGATGAATTGCTTGCCTGCCAAGTAAACGAGACACACACACACGCACACACACACACATGCAGACACTTTTTAATGAAATAAAAACTTTTTGGCAAAGTGAATTTTACTGTTTCGTCGACGAAGACGCTCGATGACAACACAACTTGCAACTAACCCAAGCCATGCTCACAGCTGCCACAGCTGTGTGTGTTATGTTAGTCAGCAACAACAACAACAACAACAGCCAGTGCTGCCAACTCTGCAGGGCTTTGATGAACTAGCCAAAAAAAAAAGCCAAAAATAGCTAAACTAAAATTTAAAACTGAAGAAAACTTTCATTCTTCACAGTTGACTCTAAAAAAAGCTATTCAATGATTTAATATAGCCAGCCAGAACGCCAGAGCTGGCTGGGAAAATAGCTAAGCTGGCAACACTGACAAGAACAAGCACTCATACAGACAATTGTGGGCATGTGTGTGTGCGCTCACATACAAAACCGCCGAAAGCTGCCGCTGATGATGATAATAAGACGCTGACAACCGCAGCAACAACAGCAAAACATGCGACAATTTTGTGGAATCTGTTGCAGGAGGCAGTGGTAAGGGGAGGTTCACATGGTCAGGGTGGGGCGGGCGTACATTGACACAAGTGTTTCAAATTACAAGCCGCAATAGCGGCAATAGCAATGCGTCGTCCATCAACAACTACTACATATAGAACGTGCGACAACTGCCACGCCTGCCCCCAAGTATGCAACACTTTTTGTTGCGGCTGCTGTTGCTGCTGCTGCTTGTTGTCTTGCTGTCTGTTGCCACTTTGCTGCTTGTAAAACGCGCGCGTCTTTTGTTATCTTTCTGCTCTGTGTGTGTGTGTGTGTGTTTGGTTCACAAATGTATGCCACACATGTGTGTGCGTGTGTGTGTGTGTTGCACTTGTACTTGTACTTGATGATTGTGCCTAGGCTGTTGCTTAAGTTGTTCCGGTTTGTAATGAAGTTTGCATGTGCTGAGCACTTGCTGTCATGTATGCTCCCGCTCCCGCTCCCACTCACTCTCTTTGCACTCCCTCTCTCTCTCACTCTTTGCTCTCTCTCCCTGTGTGTTGTAAGAAAAGGCCGCTTAATTGCTCTATTTGGTACTTTTAAATTGTATTTTAATTTCAAATTTCCCCCGCCAGAGGGCGTGCGTGTGAATGAGAGCGGCTTTGTCTTCAATATATTTACTTGTTATGTATGTATGTGTGTGTGTGTGTACATGTATATGTTTGCTTTTTTGTTTTCTTGCTTATGCTTCTTTTTCGTATTCTTCTTCTTCTTTTTTTTTTTTGTTAAATTACTGCGGTTTATTGTTTTATGCGCTCACAAACTTGTATCTATTTAAATTTTGTGTATGGCAACATGTTTATTTTATAACCTTGAGGCAACAGCAGCAGCAGCAACAGCCGAGTGAATGACAGCCGCATAGGCCAGCGGAGAGGCGGCGGGGAGGTAGGAGTTGGGACAAGCTTCATGTTTGGCGGAAGTTTAATTGAATGCGTCGCTGGCTGACACACAGCTACGAGTTGTGTTTAAGTTGTATATGTGTATGCGTGTGTGTGTGTGAGTGTGTGTGAGCGTGTGTTGTGGCTGTGTTTGTCCGCTTGTTATGTGCAGCCAGTTAGCCGCATAACATTTGCCGCACAGTTCGCTAAAAAACAAATGGCAATCAACTGAAATTGTAATACACAAAGAGAGAGAGAGAGAGAGGGAGAAAGAGGGAGAGGGAGAGGGAGTGCTGCCAACTCTGCAAGGCTGCGACAAACAAGATCACGTCCAGTTTAAAGAGCTAGAAATAGCTAAACATAAATTGAATGATCCAGAAAAAAGCTTTTATCAAGCCGGAATAATTAAACATATATTGAAAAATCCAGAAAGAAAACATTCATCAAGTCAAGCCAAAAAAGCCAGAAATAGCTAAGCCTAAAATGGAAATTCCAGAAAAAAAGCTTTGATCACATCAAGCCAGAAATAGCCAAACATTAATTGAAAAATCCAGAAAAAAAGGTTTGATCACGTTAAGTCAAAAAAGGCCATAAATAGCTAAACATAAATTTAAAAATGCAGCAAAAAAGCTTTTGCAAGTTTTTGTTTAATTTTAGATAAACAAGCGCAAAACATAGCGAAATTATAGATCTATTTACATTATGAAAAAAATTTAAATAAAAATAAATTATGTATTGTTCAGTTAGATACTGTTTTCTGCAATGCAAATATTTAGAGCTGGTTTTTTTATTTTAAAACTTTTTTTTTTTTGCTTGTTGATAAAATTTGCATCACAAAACCGAAGATAAAGCTACAATTATAGCTTAAAAGACATAAAATGTGTTTCCACATTAATTCACGCTAAAAACAAGCCATTCAATGATTCAATATAGCTATAATTCCCGCTAGCCAGTAAAGCACAACAAATAGCCAAATTGGCAGCACCGGAGTGAGTAGGAGTGAGTGGGAGAGAGACAAACATATACTCAACCCGACGGCTGGCATTTAACATTTTTGTTTGCAAAATTTTGCCTCAAGTTTTTTGATTTAATAATAAAAAATATGCACGCACACACACACACGCACACACACACATACTCTCGCCCTCTCTCTCTCTCTCTCTCTCACTCGCTCGCACTTACTTAAAAGTTGCTGCTGTGCCACTTGCAGCTGTAATCTTAACGTCAGCTTCTGTGCTGTAACAAGATGGAATATAGTATATAAAAATTAAATAAAGACAGACGAGATTACAAAATGCTGAAACAAAGCTGAAAACTGAAATTCAATTACGGCCGCCTTCTGGTTGCACAAGCACAGGCTTGTGGCAAGTTGTTGTTGTTGTTGTTGTTGTTGCACCTGTACGGAGCGGCAGGCAGACACATTTAATTGCGTATTGACACTTGACACATAAGGCAGACATAAAACGACAGCTATGTTGTGCGTGTGTGTGTATATGCAACGTGCCACATGCCACCAAAGCTGGACACTCAGTCAGCCGGCTGGCTGGCTGCCTCAATGCCTCAATTGATTTTAATTGAATTTTAATTTCATTTGTATTCGAATTTAGATGAAATATTTTGCATTTTCTCGCTCTGATTGAATTCAAATGCGTCCACACACATTTCTTTGCCACTTGCCACTTGCCACACACACACACACATCTATACAGATATATATATATATATCTATATATTTATTTAGTTCTTTACATCTTAGTGAATTTTAATTAAGAACTTCATTGTTTTTGGGCGGCTGCAACAATAAACAGCCAGCAGAGAGACATGCAAACAGGCCAAAAATCAAGACATATACTATACTATATATACACACATCTATATATATATATATATATTGATTCAATGTTGCAATTTGTATAAAACTTAATTTAAAACTTACAAATTTAACAAAATATTTAACAAGGTTGTTCAAATGTTAAACGGTTTGTGCGCTAAAATCGTTCCAAATGCTTCGAACTTTTTTTTTTTTTTTGTTTAGTCATAGAAAGTATCTATATATATATATATATATATAAATATATATATTTATATATATATATCTACATATATATTCCAATATATTTATAGTACCTAACTATAACTATGTATGACTTTAAGGAGTTACAAAACAATAATATTATGTGCCATTATTAGCAGACAAAATACCAAAAAAATACTGAAAATACTAGCGAAAAATACGAAAATATTCGGCTAGCCGAATAGCAAATACCCTTGCATAAATACTCTTCCAAAAAAAGTGTGAGCAGAGCTTGTTTTATGACTAATTTTTTGTATGTTTAAGTGGGCTTAAAAATTATTCAAATAATTCTATGTCTGAAAGTATTCAAAAATAAAAATAAAATATATATATAAAATATATAAATAAATAATTATGCAAATATATAAATATTTTGATTAATTTTATTGTATGCAAGAAAGGCGAATAAGCATAAAGACTTATTTAATTAAATTTTAATTTAAAAAAATTTTTGAAATTTTTTTAGATTTATTTAAGTAAATTTTAAATATTTTTTGATATTCAAAAAAAAATTTTTTAAATAAATTTTAGTTTGTAATAATTTTCTGAAATTTTTAAAAATTTATTTTAATAAATTTTAATATGTAATAATTTTTTTTAAATTTTTAAAGACCTACAAAATGATGGAAAAAACTTTTTTTTTTATTATGCAAAATTCTAAATAAAAATTAATAACATTTTATTGAGTTAAGTACTTTTTTTCTTATACAAGAATATTTTCTACAGAAACTTTTCTTAAATTATCAGACACTTGGTCATGTTTTATTAGTTGTGTATATCTAATCAATAATAACCAGGTATAAACACACCGATGATGAGCAGCTTGTTAAAGCTATATAAAAATGATCAAGCCTCTTCTGCTTCTAACGTTAGCAAACTCTTCTATCGAGTACGGCTGTATAGCAGGGCATTAACTACACTCTCCCAATGATAAGCAGTTGAGAATTCTAAGGTTAAACCTCTTGCAAAGAGAGCTAAAAAGCGAGTAAGGCCTGCATTCATCTTGTTATTGTTGCTTAGAAATAATTAACTAATACACGACTGCAAAGCCTAGAAAATTAGGTAAAATTAAAAAAAAAAAACTATAAAAAAATATTTGTTTAATATATCTTTTAAAACATTTTTATATTTTTTTTTTAAATATTATTTTTAATATTTTTTTTATATATTTTTTTTAAAATTATTTAAAATCATATTTAAAAGTTTTGTCTAATTATTACTATTGATGCAAGCGTATTGGCTGCTAATACATATATATATATATACATATATATACATATATATATATATACAAAAGCTAATGAGCTCATTCCAAATACTATAATAATCGAGGCAATAGTAAAATGGAGTATAATCAACACACACACACAGACATACATATGGTATGTATGTATATACATATATTGCTATAATATGAAAAGGAAGTGCTGCAAGTACTATAAAGAAAAATATATATGAAGTATGTAAAAGCGCGAAGCTTGAGGCTCAACTGAATTTGACGTGCCACCAAAAATGTTGCCCCAAGCACTATATATGGGGAGGGGGCGTGGTTTCTGATCGTTCAGCTTAATCAAAATTTAATTTGTATATAAATATAGGCAATCAGCTTAAGCGTTCAAATACAAAACAAAATCGATGGAAAATTATGGAAAACAAAGCAAAACAATAAATACAAAAAAAAAAAAAACAAAAAATATTTCAATAATATTAATGTACATACACTTATGTGCATGCATGTATGTGTATATGTATGTGTGTTTAATAAGCATATATATATATATATATACATATATATATATATAAATATATATATGTTTATATTCAATTTAATTGAAGCATTAGCGCTTTATTTACTTATCGAAAAACTATTTAAAGAAGTTCTACTGAAAGTTGATTCATATATATATATATATATATATATATATATATATATATATATATATATATACATGCATACACACACACATACATACATAATACATATATGTTACATATACATACAGACAATTATAATTAATAACAGTTAGCGTAAATCAAGTGAAACCAAAACGAAATATAATTGTATTAAATCAAATATAAAACCTAAATACATATATGAACATATATATATATATGTACTATATATATATATACATAATTACATAGTTATATACGAGCATATATACAGTCAGACAGACATATATATATATATATATATAAATATATATAATAATAATACCACAAGAAAACGAATATGACATACAAAACAAAACCCATATAAAATTCCACAAATAAAGGACAAATATATTTATTACAATATCTTTGTTTGATTTTTTTCACCTTCTAGAAAGAGCATATTGGCTTTGTTTGCTTAACTTTTCTGCTGTAAGATGTTTGGAAATTTGAAGTTTATTGTTGTGTATAACTAGGTTTTATGGATTGATTTTCGAAAATGTTTTAACACTTTAGCAGACGAGTGTAAGCACGGGTAAATATTGAGAATTTCTAGCCTATAACTTCAATAGCAGTGAAGTGGTTAGCGTTCATTCGGACGGACAGACAGACGGACAGACAGACGGACAGACACACGGACGGACAGCAAGACGGACATTGCACAAAACCAATATACTCATTTTCACTACGTTAATGAGTATAAGAATCGGCATTTTGATATAGACATAAACATTGAAAGCTGTTGTGGGTAGGAACAGTCACGATTCTAATTAGAGTTTTATAGTCAAGTCAGTGAGTGCAATTCTGAGTTCATCTGAGAGAGATGTAAAACACCTGAGAATGCACTTCATATTCAAATTTGTTAGCGATGCAATAAATAAATCATGCAAAGAATTTAATATTTCAAGTCACTTCATATAATTCTCCAAATTGATTCATTCCAAATTCTTTTGATCATTTATGATTTGAATTTGATTCTAATTGGATGATTTCAATTTCTTTTGGCATGAGTTTTACATAGGCTTGACAGATCCTTTGTAATCTAAAACTGAGATTAAAAAGTTTTGCTGGCAATTAGAGCTGTTCTTTAAAAGGACTTTAAATTAAATACTAAAAATATTTTATACATATATATATTTTATATTTATATATTTATTTAGTATAGTATTATTATAGTATTAAATAAGTACTTACAATTTTTTTTTATACTATCAACAAGTTCAAATTGAATTCAAATTTTAAACCTCTTTTTTTGTATTTTACATTAAATATATAAAAGTCAAGCTAAAAATTTAGTAAGCA